>CM068551.1:1617123-2217123 GCA_035048495.1 Euptelea pleiosperma
TGATGTTTACAATTAAACATGTAATATATTTGCATACCAAAACACACGCGCACAATTTGACATACCAAAACATGTTTATATTTGCATACAATTAAACATGCTGATGATATGTTCCTGATATCATCAGCATCATATTAGCATTGTCCCAACTATTTGGGTCAGCTACATGAATCATGTTCCTCCACTTACAGTATGTTAAAATCTTCCAAGAGTATCCCTTGCCGAAAAATGCCCGAGCAAGATTTTTTGACTATGCATAGGATTGATGCCATTCTAAAATGCTTTCAAAAAATCTTGTTCAAGGGCATTTTTCAGCATGGGAAACTCTGGGAAGATTTTAACATACTATATAGGATTGATCCAATCTAAAATGCTTGTAAGTTCAAATTTTTCTAGCAATACTGGCATATGTTATTTCTTGATAGATTGTAACATAGGGATTTCTTCTTGCAGAGAGCTCTCTTCATTCAGACACCACAGCTCTAACTGCAAACTTCACATTCGTGGCTCGTGATTCTAAGACAGGAAAGTCTGCTCCTGTGAACCGAATCTCACCTGAAACCGAAAAAGAAAAGAAGCTTTGGGAGGAAGCAGAAGCAAGAGACAAACTGAGGAAGAGGAAGAGAGGAGAACACAAAAGGGAGTTTGAGAATGGGGAAGTAGATAGACTTAAAGCTTTGTTGGCTGAAGGTCGGGTCTTCTGCGACATGCCAGCCTTAGCAAACAGAGACAGCATTCTTATGAGGGATACACACCTTGAGAACTCTTTGATTTGCCAACCCCAGCAAAGAAACATCCACGGCCGGATCTTTGGAGGGTTTTTGATGCACAGAGCTTTCGAACTGGCCTATTCAACGGCTTATGTCTTTGCTGGCATGATGCCATGCTTTCTAGAAGTTGATCATGTTGATTTCTTAAAACCTGTGAGTAACTTGACTGCTACTTAGTTCCTTTCCAACTTCTACTAGTACTACTTTTAGTACTTGCTGAGAGGTCAGAACCCAACCATTCCATGGTCTCACTGATGACATATCCCAGACCAAAATCTTGACTCCCTACGGGAGGATGCTAACCATCCCATATATGGCATTCCCTTGGGTGATCATATTAAATATGTACAGAGGTTGAGAAAAAATTATGGATCTGATGGTGAGGATCATTGGATGTGGTTTTTTTTTTGGCCTAGCAGGTATGCTTAGTGGTACCAATCAAATGATGTTTCTTGTGTAAATAATCGGACATGCTGTTCTTGATCCGAAGTTTTCTACTAACTCTATTATACACCAGTGGTTGATGTTCCCTACACAGATTTTTCTAAATGGGTTAAGTACCTGTGTTCAAAATATATCCGATTCTGACACACTATGCATTTGGGTCTAAAACTTTTGTTTCTTCTCTTTTTTGTTCGCTGCTTCCCTGGACCGTTTGTATACCATAAATTGAATATTATTCTTACCTGTAGAAAGCTTTTATAAGGGCTTATATATATAGGGTGGGGATAGGCGGACACATATTTTTCGGCACATATAATGACATACCGACATGAAGCCCACATGGAGAGGAGTTAAGGGCTGATTTTTTGGTGAGCATGATCTCCTCACCATAGAGATCATCCTCCCAAAAATCACCCTTTCTGAAACTTCTAACCCTATCATATGTGGACTTATAGTTAACAGTGAAAATGGACAATCCAGTATTTTTTAACTTGCATTCTACTTTTCGTAAGGCTAAAAATCAACCCTTTCTGAAACTCCTAACCCTATCATATGTGGACTTGTAGTTAACAGTGAAAATGGACAATCTAGAAATTTTTAACTTGCATTCTACTTTTCATAAGGCTTCAAATGTCGGAATGGGCTGACTGTTGGTGATGATGATCTCCAAGGTGAAGAGATCACGCTCACCAAAAAATCAGCCCTTAACTCCTCTCCATGTGGGCTCCACGTCGGTGTGTCATTATATGTGTCACAAAGTCATGTGTCAACCTTTATATACATACATCCTATATTCTTTAGGTTTAGGTTTTTATCACTGGTATATAAATTGTAATCAATATTTAACAATATTGATTTTAATTTATTATAGAATGGACTGTTGTTTCCATAATTCCTACTTTTCAGGGTTTGCCAAGTACAAACACTCCATTCCCATGTCACCACTACCACGACCATCCTCCCTACTACCACATTAAACTTTGTAATACGAAGTCAGAGTGAGAGCAGGTACGGGTTAGCAGGAGAGAGGAAGCTGTGTTCTTAGAGAAGATAGGTAGCATAATGCCTATGAAGCATTTATATTACATTATGTAAAATATTTTTAGAAAATCAATGACAATTGAATAAAACATTGAAAATTAACTTATTTACTATTTGATATAACAAATTAACAGTAATAATATGTAAATACAAAATTGAAATATTATGCCAATAGTAGCTTAATGGTGGATTATAAGTCATGGGAAGCAGTATCTTGTGATAATGGGTCCTGAGGTACTGGAGCAGAAGCTGCTATTGATAAATTATGCCAATAGCAGCTTAATGGTGGATTATAAGAGTCATAGGAAGCCGTATCTTGTGATAATGGGTCCTGAGGTCCTGGAGCAGAACCTGCACCGTGAGTAGAAATTCCTTCAGCTAAGCTACTACCCTTCAGCTAAGCTACTACCGCATCTCATTATTACCATTCTACTACTGCCACCAGCAGCACCTTTACAACTATGACCAATGTTGTCCGTCTTGCCATGGTCACTATTATGTTTTCTTATGGTAGGCATGATCCCCCATTTCTCGTCTTTTCATCCAAGTGCGCTCAGGGTTTTTGATGTCCTTCCTGCACCACAGCCTGCCTGATCTGAAAACAGTTAAGAGTTATCTTTTTCAGTATAGTTGGAGGGGAATCTTGTCATTTTTGGGACTAGAGGTCTGCTATATTTCTCTAGCAGAACAAATTCAGAACTTCAAACAAATAAATGAATGGTGAAGGAATCTGTGTTTAATATTTTTCTTATGCAGGTGGATGTCGGGGACTTCCTCCGTTTCAAATCGTGTGTTTTGTACACGGAACTCGAGAACCCGGAGCAGCCTTTCATCAACATTGAAGTTGTCGCTCATGTTACAAGGCCTGAGCTCAGGACTAGTGAGGTGAGCTCCTGAAAGACCAAACAATAATGACAACAATTAGTTACTCCACTAATTTGGGAGGGAAATCTAGGACTTGGGTCTTGTAGATTGTGAATAAGGTATATAAATGGATTAGCAATACATTTGGTATACATGCAGGGGACTAGCCAAACACTTGATGGATCCAACTTATAGAAGATAACATCGGCTAAATTGACTCAATTGAATGAACTTTAACCATCCAATCCATCGCATTAGTGAACCAGGAGAAAATCGTTTATACCTTCAATGGTTGACATCATCTGAACTGGGGACTTTTTTTTTTCTCGAAATGATGACCTCCTAAGTCTGACCCCTTGATGCTGAGCATGTACATGTGCGACATGTATGCAAGATGCTGTTTATAGACTCCAGTTGTGGTCTTTAGGACTCAGATTTAGATCATCCCAGTTCAGGACTCCTGGAGAACCCAGTTGGCATTTTGAATTTAAATGAATATTTGCCATATGATAGCTTATGTTTTAATTACTTGTTTGGTGCATTTGTCTACACTGTTGTGCAGGTATCGAATACATTCTACTTCACATTCACCGTTTGTGCAGAGGCCATGAAAAATGGATTGAGGATTCGGAATGTCGTTCCAGCTACTGAAGAAGAAGCTCGGCGGGTGCTTGAACGCATGGATGCTGAGAAGTCATAATTTCTTCATTCATGAGCATATACATCTACTGAAAGAAGGCAGGAAAAAAAAATTGAATTCTGATGAATTTTTGTTTTTGAATTCTGATGAATTCTGATGGTGGGGGGATTTACATTGATGTCTTGAACAAATCTAGCTTTTACTTAAGTTGGGAGCAGAAGTTATGTGGAATTCTCATTGAAACTTAGCACATACAGTAAATTCAAAAGAAAGTTGTTCTTATGCCCTCTCTGTCTTATCATCTCCAAAATAAAAATAGGGTCAATCTAGCCTACAAGTGCACTTACAAGGGGATTGGGACCTACCATCGAATGGGTTCCAGTTAAGAGTTCTCCTCGGTTGAAACTCTTAATGATTGATCGATCCTGACCATCCAATTTTTTCCATTATTTCTGGAAGCCCGTGGAGTAGCTAGCTGTCCAGAGAAAAGCTTCAAATTGTATCATCCTTGTTAACATTTGGACTGCAGATTATCCCTTCAAAACATTGTTTAAAAAAATCCATATAACAAGTGACAATGGTTGTCTCCCCACTTATACCTTTTCTTAAGGCTTCAATAAAGAAGGGCCGAGATCTTATCCCCCAACTGATCGGTGGATCTCAGCCACTCACACCCGATTTTGGCAAACAATTTGTCAGGGAGTGTCATGGGCACGGGCCACCCACTAGTGCTGTTACAATGGTAGGTGTAATGGTAAGCTATATGTATTAGCGCCCGTTATGATGAAATAGTGGAAAATAATGGTGTTATAACAATTTTGAAAACGTGTTTTTTTTTTCAAATGTTTTTTTCACAAATATATTCCAATTAATCGTAATCTTCACTAAGCAGTGTTTTTTTTTTCAAATGTTTTTTCACTAAGCAATCGAAGATTTTGAAGAGGTTGCAATTTGTTGACACTGTTAAATCCAAACTCTTTCCACCCCATTTTTTTTTTTTTTTTCGAGTTATGATGGAGAAAGAAGCTTGCACAGGGTAACTATCCAACTCTAGCAGTGTAGAATTGGAACTTAAAAAAAAAAAAAATAGACTCAGAACTGAGTCGAATTAGGGGCGTTGTCGCACGAATCAAAAAAACTAGCTCAAATTCACCCCCCAATCACGTTCCAACACTTAAAATTATTGAAATAAATGAGAAACTAGCTCAAATTCACTCCCCAATCACGTTCCAACACTTCAAATTATTGAAATAAATGAGTTGAAAGAGATTGAGTCAAAGTACGAGATCCGATTGATAAAAAGTAAGTAGTTATAGGTTTATACATGTAATAGAAAAGTATAAAGAAAAAAATGCAACAACGTATATGTCACGCCCCAACCTGGGATCCATGACACAACCCGTAATCCATTGGGTCGACCCGGAAACCCAAGGTAAGGACATGATGTTAATTAAGGAAATATATTATTAAGAATACACAAAAGGATCCAATCCATTAAAACAAGTATAGCTTAGGGTGACATTTAAACAGTGGAAACCAAACTAGTTTTAGAAAATTAGAAAATCTACAAGGCGTGTTTATCATCTCATCTTGCCGACCTTCCCCAAGGTTCAATATTTTGAGTTACAAGGCCTACCATATATTTTCGGAAAGCTAATTCTAAAACTTAAGTTACTGTTTAAGGGTATAGGGGTGTTAGGAAGAAGTATTTTTCAGAAAACAAGTTTGAAATCAAGGTACAAGTTCTGGATTTTCATACCCAATCCGACACACTCCAATGTCAGTGTTACAACTTTTTCTAGGAACCTCAGTTTGAGACCCAAGACCTCAAGCTGCAAAGCTAACTTAAATGATACATATTATCAATATAACAAAACAGGGAAGTTGCTTCCCCCTCTTATAGGCTTCATATATCCAAGGGCCCATATCAACCCTTACATAAAATAAAATTTTGACAGTTGGATTAATTTAATAGGAAAATTGTCTCCCCACTTATATTATCGGCTTCACAAAGGATGTCCGAGATCTTATCCCCCAAATAGACTATGGATCTCAACCACTCATACCTGATTTTGGGAAATGCTTTGTAGGAGAGTGCCAAGGGCACGGGCCACCCACTATACATCTATATAACAAAACAGAGAAGTCACTTATCCCCCCTCTTTTCAGCTTCACAAAGGATGGACGAGATCTTATCGCCCCAAATGTATGGTTGATCTAAGCCACTCACACCTGATTTTGGCAAACGCGTTGTCGGAGAGTGCCGTGCGCACGGGCCACCTACTAGTATATTAAAATCAGAGGGTAGTGTAGAAGAAAAATTAAAAGATAAGAGGGCTCTAAGTTAGTCTACACGTTCTGTCCAAAATATTCTACAGAAAACGTCTTTTAGTAAAACAGGCACAACTTCCTACTGAAATTTACAACCTTACCCACAAAAGGGGTATCTCGTAACCACTTGACAACCTAATTGCTAGGAAGTGAATTTTGGTTAACTACTGTGTTATGTGTAAATCCAGTGGTGAATCTACAAATCACTTGCTGTTGCATTGCGACTTTGTCACTCGGATTTGGTCTTATTTTTTTCAGCCAGGTGGGTCTCTCATGGGTAATGCCTCAGCAGGTAGACACTTTGCTAGGTGGATGGCCTAAGCTTGGTTTCTCATCAGACAAGAAATATTATTTGAAGAATGGTGCCTTATGCAGTATTGTGGGGCATATGATGGGAAAGGAACACAGGAACTTTCAGAGGAATCAAGGACCAGTTTCAGAAAGTACTCATTAGCATCAAGGCACTTCGCTTGGTGATCCATTTTCCATGAAATAAGGGGAGTATTCTTGAGCGATATGGTCTTCAAGTTTGATTCTATATTGGGGAGAGATTAGCGTCTCTTGTCGAGTCATTTGTAGTTTCTTCTCTGTTCTTCTGTTTTTTGGTAAATATATTGGAATTGCCTATTGCTGCAGATAATCTACACGCCACTATAGAACCTTCCTCTCATATTTATGTTCCCACTCCATTTTTTCAACTCTTACCCTCTTTTTCTTGTATTCCAAGCCTTACATTATCTCTATTTTAAAGAAGCTCCTACCATTGCAGTTCCTTGGAAAATTTTACCGAAGTACCAAATCTAAGAAATATGCTTCATGACTTAGTCTAAAGCTTGTGTTTTCCACTTTTTTCTGATATTGTGATTGCGAGTAGATTTATTTCTTAGTGCCCCCAGCCAGTTTTAGTTTAGTGTCCCTGTTAGAGGATGCTCATCGTATGGATGTTTGGGCAGTACCTAGGTAGACCTATAGACCAAAAATCAGCCTGATTAATGGTTTCAAACCATTGGATCTTTGTACCCCAAATAATGCTCAAATTCCACGGTTAAAAATCAACCCATGAAAACGACTCCAATCCGACACTTAGATATCACTAATCAAGCTAATTTTTAGTCTATATGTTCATCTAGGGTTGAGCCAAACATCCATATGGTCAGAAATCTCTAAGAATGTGCCACGTGGCACATATTGTAGGCAGTTCTAGTGCCCCCTCTTGAAGAAAATCCTGGCTCCACTGCTGCTTGTAGCAGTAGTGCAACCATGTGATTATGTAATATATGTGAGGAACATTTAGATTTAACTACCTTATTAACCCACCCATAAGAATTGTCCATCTTAATGGACTATTGTGTTATGTGTTAAGGCTAACGCGGAGAACACCAATCATCTTCTTGTACATTGTGAGTTTGCCACAGGTTTGGTGCTTCTTCCTCTCTTGCATGAGCATCAGCTGGGTCTTTCCGGATTCTTTAGGGTTAGGGGCAGTCTTGGACAGTTGGCCAAGATTCCTTTGCTGGCTAGAGGCAAGATGCTTTGGAAGTTGACACCATTGGCTATTATATCGGGACTGTGGCTGGAGATGAACAATAGAACATTTCAGGGCAAGGAAAGTTCCTTTCCGGAAGTCATCTTAAGTATTAAAGCTCTTATTTAGTTGGGGGTAGTATTTCTCACGAGATGATGGGTATATTTTTTAGGGACATGGTTTTCAGGTTTGATCAAATTATGTTCTAGCTTTTCCTCTCCTTTATCTTCGTTTTGTACCTTGAGATCTTCTCAATCTCCTTTAATTTATATAAATCTTGGACTTGTCAAAAAAAATATTAGACTTAAGAACATTGCAAAATGCAATGAGAGTAGTTGCTTGTTAGAAGAGAGACAGATGCATAATAGACATCCTAGAGACCAACATATTTATAGAAGCGAGAGAGCTAGATGGCCCACGCCAAAGGGACCGCAACAATAAGGAAAAGAATTAATATTTAGATAGGAATTGCAGACTTTTTGAGGACGTTAGAAGGTGTGGGGACAGTCGGAGGGAATAGGGACTAAGGGGTATGGAGTGAAACCTGTAAGACGGGAAGGGTGAAGCAAAAGATAAAGAGATTTTGTTTTTTGATAATCAAAATATATTGATTGAAAATGGAGATCGAGAAGATCTCGGAACACAAGGAAATTACAAAATCAGTATAGGAGTTGATCCAATCTAAAAACCATATCGTCAAAAAACGTCCCTCTCATGTCTTGAGAGATGCTGCCCCAATTATTGAAGAGAAATGACTTAATGTTGATGATGACTTCTTGGAGTGATCTTTCCTTGCGTAGAAATGTTCTCATATTCATTTCTAGCCACACCCCCATGTGATAGCTAATGGCAACAGCCTCCATATCGCCTTACGTCTTGCCGAAATAGGCAACTAGGGCCAACTCTCAATGACTTCTCCTAGTGTTGCCGAAAAAACCCAACATAAGTTCATGTGGCTAAGGAAAAGTGCCCAAATCTATGTCAAGTGTTCTGGCTATTGAATCAACGACTGCCACTTCTGTGTTCTTGTGGTATTTGCTCATAGGTGGTTCTTTTGTTCCATTGTATGTATTGTTGTCTATGGTAGAATATGGATGTCCACCCCTCATTAACAATATGTCTTGGAGGTTTCACACAAGTTACCCTTGTGAGATTCGTTGTTTGATGATTCCCCCTTGTTTGCCTGCTGGTTGTGTTTGTATACTCTGGCCAGCAATCCTTCTGCTATTATGCCAAAGACTTTTACAAGACTAACCGTGGACTCCTGCGCCTTCTTGGTCCATGCCTCTAAAGGCTCTTTCTACACCACCTTTTTTTTTATAGCGAAGCCTTGCGATCCCTTGTAGCTCCTTGCTTCATTCTGTTTAGGTGACTTGGTTCTTTCTCTTCCAGTCATTTCTCCTCCATGTGCCACTTGTGCTTCTGTTTTGAAAGATCTTTTACAACCTACTTCCATGTCTCCGCTCCCCTTGGAGTGCTGTGTGATGGTTGTGGTCTCTCCCCTAGGATCTTCTGTATCTGAGCATTGTGATGTCTTAGAGAATACGAATGGCAGGCAAGTGATTATTCAAATCGGAGGGCCAAGATCTTGAAGAAAGCTAGGGAGTTATCAACGTTGTGTGACATAAATTTAGACGGGCCCACAAATTTGCCCACCGCGGGTGGAAAATATTTGATCCAAACTGTCATTTTTATCTTTTTATATTAAAAAATTCTTTTTATTGAAAATAACAATTTTTCCGTGAGAAAATAAAATTTTTTCATCAAGGCTTATTTGGTGTGAAATATTTATGGTGCAAATGCATGACAAACACGCCTGGCTAAATATTTTGTGACAACAACTCTTCAGTAAAAGCTTCATCAACTGGCAAGCCCACATTATGCCATGGAGAGCACGGGTAGTCCTATTTCTTCTTTTATTCTTGAGACCTACTGTAATCTGTAATAAATCTCATAGTTAATGGTGTAGGAGTATTAGGCAATTCGACCCCTTATGGTAGGAGCTTACCAGCCCAAGCCTCAAAATAATTTATACAAAGCATCATTTGGGTTTTTATGGGATTATAGAATGCCATATCAGTTGTTTAGGATTAATGCACCATTTCCCGAGAACAAAACTAGTAAAATTTCGTGTTTATTCGCCATCCTCCAAACTTACTATCCTCAATAAGGTCAATAAAATGATTCTTATCATGTTAGTAGTAATTTTGGTCTTATATTGATTTTTTTTTCTTTTTCTATGAATTAGATCTGTAATCTGTTTGGAAAGCCCTTCTATGGGAAAATAAAATATTTGTGCGGGCAAATGAAATTGACTGAGCGTTTGGTTTTGCAATTATTTTCTAATTGGGCCCACAAATTTCCTCTCCAATGCAGGTAAATATTGTATCATCTCAGGTGAATATATTTTCACTCCACTTAAGACTTGATGAAAAAAAAAAACTATTTTCTTGCGAAAAAATCACTATTTTCAATAAATAAATAACTATTTGGGTCTTGTTACCTAATATATGGGTCCCACATTCACCTAACTTATATTTGAGCTATTTGATAAGTGGGACTCATGTGAGTTGAGAGAAAATGAAGTAAGATAGTTACTACATAAACCAAAACCAAACATGTTATATGCATAAATATTTATTTGAGATAATATTTGTCCGGCTAAATATTTTTTATTAAGGGTCTATTTGGTACATGAGAAAAAGAGTTCCAATGGCAAATATTTAGCCAGACAAATATTATCTCGGCTAAATATTTGTGCATGTCAATATTTATCCACACGTTTTGTGTGTATTAGCTAACTTCGTTTTCTTTCAATGTGTGTGGGTAGATGATATTCGCTTAAAAGTGCGTATTTTTCACTGTTATCTTCTAAGCGTTTTCATACTCTCCTACGTTAAAATGCTCTATTTATCTACTTTTCTACGTAAGAGTCTCTTTTGTTGCGTAGAACACACTTTTCTGGACGAAATGGTATATTTGCATGCATTAAACACATTTTCGGAAGTCTAGACATTGAGTCATTCTGATAATGTCTCATTACGCGCTTCTTCTGTCGTAGGAAACCCCGATGGGACAATTCTCGAGACTTGCGAGTCCACATCAATCAGAAAAGCCCATTATCAAAGCTTAAAGAGCCCACATGCTATGAATAGAAGATATGGGCCAAATATGGGCTGAATAAGAAGACCAAAAAGCCAGCCTAAAGAACGAAGAGAGTAGGAGAGCCAATGACCAAGAGACGGACCAAAGCGTTTAAAGCCACATGAGTCAGCAAGGAATGATAGTCTACTCTACTGGAGAAGCGTGAGGATGGTCACAGTGAAGACCAAGGTTCCAGACCCTCTGCCAATATTTTTATCTCCATTTTTTGATATTTTCTCTCTCATCTCTCCTTATTCTCTCTCTCTTCATCTCTCGGTCCTCGAATCTACTGACCTAACCCCAGAACTCCTGCCCATTGGCTCTGTCTCATCTCCCTTAACTTTCTGACCGTTGGATCTTCAATCGGACCGTTGGATCTCTCTAGATCCGTCGATCTACCAATCTAGGTCCCAATCAAGTCACCATCCATCCGATCGCCATCAGATTGTCTGTCACATCATCTTGTGAGATGATTGACATCATCAATCTATGTGGGCCAGTAGTCGGGCCCATCATCATCGACCTGCTGTCCGACCATTCAGTGGACCACGTGAATTTCAAAATAATTTCAATTATATTTTTAAAAAATGGGGGTCCACTAAATGAGGAAATTCCCCAAAGAAAAGTAGAGTTTTACTTATAAAAAAAAAAAATTTATTTTAAAAATTCCCTAATTTCCATTAATGGAAACTAGGGAGCTTTAAAAGGGGAAGGAGAAGGGTTCTTTGGAACCCTAATCCCCCTCCTATCTTTTTCTCTCCTCCCCCAAAACATTTTCGGACGTTTTCCTCTCCTTCTTCTCCTTTTCTTTCTTCATTCTCTTCCTCCTCCTTATCATCTTCTTCATCTTTTCTCTTGCCGGAGTTGCAGGCAGCAACTCCGGCATCGTGCACGTCCTTCTCCCTTCTCCCCCTTCTCCTCCTATCCTTCTTCTTCTCTTTCGCTTCTTCCTCTTCTCTTTCTCCTGTTTCTTCTTCTTCTTGCTACTGCTGCTGCATAACAGCAGCATCATCCTCCTCTTCTCTCGCTGGAGTTGCAGGTCTGCAACTCCGGCCGCCACTGCCCTTTCTGCCCATGCGTCTCTAATCCTCCTCTCCTTCTTCTTCTCCTTAGCTTCTTCCTCGTTTCTTCTTCTTCTTCTTCTTCTTCTTCTTTCCTTCCTAGCTTCATACCGACCGGAGTTGCAGAACTCCGGCCGTGCGCCTCCTCCTTCTCCTTCTTCTTCCCTTCTTCTTCATTGTCTTCTTCTCTTCTTCTGCTCCTCTTCCTCGTCTGCAACTTGCCCCTCCTCACCGCCGCTGCTCCCTGCAACTGTAACGTCTCCAACCTGCTCCCCCAACACCGTGGCTGCATCTTCTCTCTTCAACCACCGTCTGTGCCTCCTGCACCGCTGCAAGCCCTACCGCCAGCACCGCCCTCTCCAATAGCGCCTCAACCTCCACTACAGTCAGCGCCTCCCACCTTCATAGCAGCAACGTTGCTGGTGTTGCATAACAGCAACACCAACACCACCTAGACCGCCTACACACCACACACCACCAATTCTTCTCCACTCTTGCCATCCTTGCAACAAGGTCAACTGGCGACACCACCACTAGCCACCACTTGCAAGTGTGTATAGGCCTGGCAGCGCCTTAAGCACCACCAGTAGGCTGTAACTCCCACCAGCGTCCACATCTTCAAGCAACGCCCACCATCTTCTCTCCTATGCAGTGCAAACCGTGCACTTTCAAGTGCATCCTCTTCTCCGGGCAGCAACTCACGGTTTGACCGTGAGTCCTCCATCCTCCCTCTAGGCCGAAACTACCATCATCAATGGTCGATTGGGATGATCTCCGAGTAAGTCGTTAGGTAATATTCTATCTTTCTTTCCCTCTTCTCTTTTTCTCTCACCTTTTCTCTCTCTAGAGAGCATCTTCTCTCTCTAGATAGATCTTTCTCTCTCTTCCTTTCATTCATTCTCTCTTTAGAAATCATCTTATCTCTCTAAAACTATTTCTATTTCTAAGTCTTCCCTCTCTAACCTTTTCTCTCTCTAAAAGTTACTTTCTCTCTCAAGAATTCAGTTTATCATGCTTTCTAGTTTAGCTACGGTTATTGTAAAAGACAAGTTCAATTAAATGTAGTTGATTTAAGTGTGATGGTGTTACGTTCTATGCAAATTTCCATTATTTTATGTGTTCTTACTTGCGCTAAACCGGCTAACCCCGAGTGCGGATCGACATCCGACATACTTCCACTGTGCAAAGAAAGCTTAATTTTGCAGGAAATCTCGGATAATTTACAAATGTGTTGAGATTAGGATTTTCCGTAACCAATGACGCGGAAAAACCCTACTTTCAGTAGAGGACTTCAAATTATAATGACACATAACAAGCTCGAGGCTTATTGAGCCCTGTGCCATACATAACCTCCACATTTGAGATGCACGAGGTGTTCCCCAAATATCAATACCTTGGAACTATGTAGAGCCAGGATTTTGTTCTAGGGAGTCGAGGCAACAAACAACAGTCAGGGGTAGATGGGCCCACTAACCCCATGGATGTTTAGCCCATCCTTTGGTAGACATTCATAATAAAAATCAGCTCATTTGATGATTTTTAGCCGTTGGATTTACTACCCATTTTTTTAATCCAACAGCTAGAATCATGCCTCAAAAAGTACTAAAATCTAATGGCTAGAGATTGCCTATCAGGGTGACTTTTAGTGTGAAAATCCACAAAGGAGTGGGCTAAACATCCATGCGGTCAATGGGCCCAGAGAGCAGCTATTAATTGAAAGGGGGGCAAGGATGGTGGGCCCAGAGAACTAACACGGTCATGCTACAACTTTTTCCTTGAAAAAGTGGTTTTTTCTCAGTTTTTAAAGTTAAGGGGGGCAATTGCCGCCCTCGCCCCCTGGCTCTGCCACTGACTATAACTAGGCAGATGTGCAGCTAAGATTTTGTTAGTTTCAATTTCCTGGTGTGCCTTACGCACACTACATTAACCTTAAATTATTTCATGAAATAAAATTTACTAACAAACAGCTCAAGAACATCCATGCATAGAGATAAGGATGTATGGCCCATCCCTACGTGGATCTACAGACAAGATATTAGTTTTATTGGTTCTTTCTAACATTTCCATTTGAGTATCCATGTAATGCTTGCAGGCTAAATGGTGAGCTCTACCTTTAGATTTTAGTCTTTTTCTTAAGTTCATTTCATCCGTAGATGAGGGATGACAGTGTGAGCCACATGGTACTCTTTGAAACTATTGACCATATGGATGTTATCCTTAGCTAGACCTACATACCAAAAATCAGCTTGAATAGTGATTTCTAACCTTGGGATTTGATTACCCCAAATAATGCTTGAAATCCATGGTTAAACACAAACCTTGGAAAAGACTCTAATCCAACGGATATAAATTACTAATAGGTTGAATTTTGGCATGTAAGTCCATCATTAACGTTGATGAGGGATGACAGTTATCAAAGTTCCACTCATTATTTTGCCATTTCTTTCAAAAAGGCTCATACGATCACTTACGTGCAACACACGTGCCACCCCCTAGTATGTTTAATGCAACAGAGTGAGAAACCATAACAACTTCCTTTCAATTGCCCGATCCTGAATAAAAAGGACCAAAAACATTAAAAAAAAGAACTTTGCATTGAATTCCCATTTTTTCACATGACACAAAAAAAAAAAAAAAAACACAAATCAGTAATCATCATTTACACATAACAATATATTATATATCAAACACGATTGATACATACAATACAAAGAACCAATTGCCTTCTATTGTAGACCTGGCAGTTCAAACTTTTCAAGCTCTTCTAGATGTAAAGTAGCACTCAAGTTGGATATAGTTTCTTAAAGTGTGATCCATTTTTTTCCATAAGGCAGTGATAGTATTGAGTATCAAATGAAGTCATCGGCTTGCTTCCCTAGTAGAAATCAATGGAGGCTGATGATGTTGAGAATAAGTTAGGTACCAATTTTCTTTGTTAAGATTGACTAATTCCACAATTGACCAAGAAGCAATTCGTTAATTTCCTCCGTTAGGTCAACAATTATCTCAACTCATAACTGCAGTTATGTTGAAAATTAATTTCTTTAGATAATAAAATAATATTATTTTGTCATTTTCATTATGAATTTTGGGAATCCCAAAGCTATAATGGGCCATCATCATGAGAAACATTAAAAACAGTGTGGTGTAGTACTCGTTAAGGACAAGTTGGAGTTCCTAAATGATTCTTAAAAGCAATTCAAAGACATTTGGGTCTATTTGATGCTCTTATAATAATCATCCAGCAGTTACAGCTTTTAGTAAGAGTTGTTGTGTCACAAGCTGCACCCTGTCTAGGTATTTTTGCAAAATTTATTTGTTGCATAATTTGGAAGATGCCAAAAAATCTAAATCTACTTTGGATATATACCAACCATTGTTCTACTTTGAAATACTTGCACGCAAATTGAATTAACCTAACATACCCACATTGTATGAAATAAGAAAGTGTTATGTCCCACCATTTGATAACTATTGCACCAATTCCATCATAATTTAACAATCTGGGTTAGCTTTGAGGTTGAATAGCATGATCTATTAGTTGTTAATATACATATACCTTTGAGTCTTAAAGGGTGCAGATGTTTCATCCCAATTTTACTTTGTTTTTGTTGATTAAAGTTCAAAAGAGATAGGGAGAAGGATTCAATAAATCAATTCTCTTCTCTGGGTTACAGGTACATTTTACTAGGGCTTGCATTTACATCGTCCTAAAGTTGTGTTATTGTGCGTTTGGAGACTGAGAGTTGTATGCTCTGAATAACTTAATTTACACATGGTTTTAAGTTGATGATAATAGAGTCATCGCTTACAAACATACACTCGCTTATGATACACCAGTGACGATAGAGGTTAAGTGGTGATAGTGGGAAAAATGTAAATTGTCAATCCATACAGCATGTTGACTGCCTAACTAAATCAACGTTATGTCCGGATGTTTCTATGGGATCAATGTTTTCAGGTATTTGAAGATATGGTGCTAGATAGAGTGGAATGGTAAGAGAAGATAGGGTAGCAATTGCACATAATTATAAGTGCTTTCAATCAGAAAACAATGCTCTCTGGGTTAATGACGTCCAATCTAAGAGGTGGTCTGTCAATTGAACTAAATGATCAATGAGTTGATGGCCCAAAGTGTTGTGGCAACCTCATAGTGTATGTATTTAGTAGAGTAAGCATATATGTTCAATTGTCAAATGATGCTCTTTTTTTAAATTTTTATCTATGATTTTCGACTTATATTATGTGAAAATAAGAGTTTGAATATTGTCCATGTGCAACGCACTTATGCACCAACTAGTATGTTATAGAAGTACAAATATATGTACTCTAATTCATATAAGAGTAGTGATGCGGTTAAAGAGTTGTTAGATTCAAAATAATACATGATGGGGTGATTCTTCGGCTTATACATAAAATATTAGCTCTAATAATCGGGGAAATAGGCTATACAATGTATGTTCAATTTGATAAAAGTTGATAATATTCCGTTATGTAATAAACAAGTCAATATTAAAATAAATTGAAGAAATAAAAATCTAATTTTATATTATAATACGTAATTATCAACGTACGAGACATTGTACTTACATCGAAATATTCAAACATATCTCACATTAAATTGACGAGGTCATAATAAAGTTATCATTAACTTAAAATTCTTTAATTAATTTAATCATTTTGTGTAATCAGCCTCGTGATTTAACTACTTTAGATTATTTTGGATGTGTATTATGTAAAAATAAAAGTTTGAAAAATGTTCACATGCAATGCACGTGTACACCAACTAGTATATTACAAAAGTATAAATATATGTACCCTAATCATCCAAGAATAGTGATAAGGTAAAAAGGTTGTTAGATTCAAATTAATATATGATGGGGTATTTTATCAATTCATGCATGAAATAATAACTCAAATAATCTGTGATAATGTTGGTAATACGCTTTGTAATGAAAAAGCCAATGTTAAAAATAAATTAAAAAAATAAAATCTTATTTATATTGTAATATTCAATTATAAACATATGAGACATCATATTTACATCAAATTGTTCAAATGAGTTTCGCACAAAATGAACGAGTTCATAATAACTTTATCTTTAACCCGAAACTTTTCAGTCAATTTAAGCACATTAGCATAATCAACTTCTTAATTTCATATCCATACAACAATAAATTACAGATACATTAATTAAATAAATTAATTAGAATTCAAGAAAAATAAATATATTAAAAAATACATACTATCCTTTTTATTGTTTATAAGCTTAGGGGTTTTCAAATCACTCATTTTGAATACTACATCATCGAGTTCTTGAATTTTATTTTTCATTGCAACTATTTTTTAAAGCTATAATTATATTGTTAATAAATATAAATTTTATCAATTATATTGTGAAAACCAATTAAATGTTGTTAATCAGGATAATTAAGAATAATATCATTATTCATTAGAAGCTGAACTTGAATTGGCTCAAGCTCAATATCTAACTCCTGAAAGAAAAAAAAATGTTTCAAGTTATTGATAAAGACGAATAAATATAATAGTAAACTACTTAAGAATTTTACATTTCATTTCATTTATGTCGTAATTTAATAAAATAAAAGTACAACAATAAAATTTTTAATTATAAAGCCATATTAAGTGGAGATAACATGATATAAATAAACATTGAAAAATAAGTAGAAAGTGCTAAAAATGTCTGCATAAATCTAAAAATAAATTAAAGCACTATATATTCAAAAAATTAGATACAATATTATATAAAGTTTATCTTAGTAAAAACATTAATAACCTATTTTAAATGAAAGATGCATTGAGTTATTAAACCTATTATAAAGATGATGTCAAACCAACATCAATGAGTAATGGTGTAAGATAGTACAATCCAACTATAGATAAAAAAAACTAAATTTATGTAGTCGCTACCAACTTTTTTTAAAAGTATGATTTATCATAAGATTTGAAAATAAATAACATAACTTAAAAATCAATAAAATGAAAATTAGTAGCCACATTGTCTACAAACCATTTTGAGATATCATTGAGTAAGTTGGTCATCTGTACATCAAGGAAATAATTAAGCACCTCAATCTACCCGTATTTAAATGATTATTTACTCTTTTATCCTCAATCATCCTCTTAAATTATTGATTAAAAAAATAAAAAATTTCTAAAACGAAAAAAACTTTAATCCATTTACAAAAACAAAAATAAAATTCTGACATTTATAAAAAAAATGTAACTAAACGCCTTTTGAAAGAGCGTTTCTCCCTGACAAAAATAAAAAAAGGTGAAAAGATGAATTTTCTCCCTGATGAAAAAATAAAAAAAAAGCTGAAAGGCTGACAAACGCCCTTTTAAAGGGCGTCTAAACCTAACAAACGCCCTTTAAAATGGCGTTTGCCCATAGAGGAGTAAAACTTCCGTCCCAATACGAGCCATGTGGCACACTCTTAGTGGACGATGACCATATGGATGTTTGGCCAGTTCCTTTATGGACTTGCAATCCAAAAATCAACCTGATTAGTAATTTACAACCTTCGGATCTTTGCACTCAAATAATGCTAAAATTCTTACGGTTAAAATCAACCCATGAAAAGACCTTCAATCCAACACTTATAAACCACTAATCATGTTTTGTTTTTGGTGTGTAGGTCCACCTAGTGATTGGCCAAACATCCATATGGTCATCGTCCAATAATAATGTGCCACGTGGCTCGTATCGGTACCAAAGTTTTACTCTTTATGGGCAAACACCAAGTTAAAGAAAGAGGTTAGCGTAAAAGAAAGATAAAAAATAAAAATAAAATGATCATCTTACTATTATAAGCATTTTGAGATCTATAAATAAGTTAAAAAAATGAGTGAACAAAATAAAATAAAAAGAAAATAAATAGATCAGCCTATTATAGTAAGCATTTTAAGATGTCCAAGCAAATTAAAGAGATAAAAGAGTTAGCATTAAAAAATGTAAATGGATCACCCTACTATTGTAAGTATTTTGGAATGTCCATACAAATTAAAGAGAAAGTGGTTAGTATAAAAAAATTAAATAATAGATCACTATATTATTACAAGCATTTCAGGGTGTTCATACAAGTTAGATAGAGAAAGACAAGTAGACCAATTTCAAAGAAATTTTAAAAAATATTTAAAATAAATAATCTATAAAATAAAGTTAGATAAATAAAATATAAGACAAATAAAAAAATTAGAAAAATGATGTAGGGTGACTTAACCATTTTTATATGGTTTACATTATATTTTACAAATTCATTCATTTTTACTTGTTTAGATAATTAAACTTATTTGAAAGATAACGTCAAACCAATATAAAAAAAATAATGGTGTGATATAACACAATCCAAACAGAAGCAAAACAAAGGCTAGACTTATTAAATCGCTACCAATCATTTTTAACGGTGTGATTGGTTACTGAATTGAAATATATAACATAATTTTTTTTTAAATTAATAAAATAAAAATTAATAATTTCATTGATTTACTAACCTATATTTATACAGTTACCTACTCTTGTACCCTTAATCATCCTCTTAAGTTATTGATTAAAAAATAAGAAAGGTATATAAAATAAATTTATTTATATAAGAATATAAAAAAATAAGATTACCTTATTATGCATGCATTTCAAATTCTCCACACAACTTTAAAAAAAATTATTAACATAAAAAAAGATAAAAAAAATAAAGAAAAGATCATCCTTCTATTGCAAGTATTTCAATATTTATAAACAAGTTAAAAAAAAATAAATTAACATAAAAGAAATTAACATATTTATATATATATATTGAGAACAAAGGGAAGATGTGGAAGCAAATATAAGTACGACTTTCATATTCTGAGTTCTAATTTTTCAATACCCAAGAACACATATGTCTCTATGCCACATTCTACGGAGGATCTGTGGGTCAAGGTCATAGTTGGAACCTCTAAGGTTTGATGTCAAATTCTTTTGAATGAGGACAAATTAATGTAGCCATAAACATGAGGAGAACTATATTAAGGTGCACCCAAAGAGCATATGATCAAATATACCATTATAAAATAGGCTTAAGGATATTTATAATTTACAACGATCATAACATTTTGGTATTTAAGATAATTTTTTACTATCTTTAGTAAAATCCTGGACTTAGTACTCTTAGTAAATCACATTTACTTTATCTTATAGATGCACAAGGTTCTAAAAGATAGATGGAGTTTTACTAATTAATAGTTATAAATATATTTTTTTAATTTTGAACTTTCTAATAGGTTTATTATTTGGAAAGTGTTATTAAAAAATGAGTAATTTAGTCTTACCCCCTGGTATGCAAAAATATTTTGCACTACCCCCCAGCACTTTGCAACCGGCGTGTTACCCCCTTTGACTAAGTCCTGGCGCCTTTGAATAACATAATAGTAGACATGTCCTCTTTGTAATTATTAAATGCCTAAAGCATCATTAAATATACCCATTTGCTTCCTCCACAAACTCACCCACTGGCATCGAAACTCGTTGAGATTGAGCAGGAGGTTGAGATCGTCGGATTTGGCTAATGTGTCCAAACTGGCTACATCTGGGTATTGTTTAATTTTTTCTCTTTTTAAAGGTTTTGGTTCTCATTATACCGATTGAATTTATAGAGAAACTATAAACACCATTGACAACAATCACAATATCTATAGTACCCAGATGGGTTTCAGCGTCCCGTTATCTGGTACCACCATTGAAACGCTCTTCCCCTTTTACAATTATGTTATTGCTAATCCACCATTGAAATGCTCTCCCCCTTTTATAATTATGTTATTGTTAATTCAGTTCCACTGACTATGACAACGGTGAAAGCTGACAGTAGTCTCACCTACAATCTTTCCTCTTTTTCAAGAAAGCATTCGAGAGATTCAAATTCAACCAACCCATCAACCGTGTTCGCCATGGCTCAAACGATTGAAAATCAACCCATGAAAAAGACTCAAATCTTGGTTTTAAGCTCTCTTTGTTGTCGTCTCAACCCTTGTCCATGCTTCTTCTGCAATGGTTGGATCTAAGCTTCTCTTATCTTGTGGTTCCCTTCTTTAGCTTCTCTTCTTTTGGTAGCTATAAACAAATGCATTTTGCATTGTCTCTACATTCCTTAGGTTAAATCCCAAATTTTAATGTGGGGTAAAATTCGTTGCCCTGCCCTCTCCCTTCTTCTGTCACCTATCCTCTCCCATTCATCTTCCCTCGGCCCAATTGTAGTGGCTCCATCCAGTGAACCTAAAACTTGGAGTTCTTTGTTCCAAGGAGCCTCATCTCTGGGTTCAAAATTCAAGCTCAAGTACTTGGAACCAGAAATGGTTGATGGCAAAAACTCTGAAAAGAAGATATCAATGATGCTGGTATTGAATGGAGCTATTTGCTTCTTGGATTCGTAGTGGGTATCACGAAATGCAAAAATATATGGAAAAAATGTGGAACTTGAAAATCTCAATCTTGATTTCTCCATTCAAAAAGGTTTCTTTTCTACAAATTTAAAATGTGTGTAGAAGACATGGAGAAGATTGTTGAAAAGACCATTGGCTTTTCAAAAAGACGCCCTTGTGTAAAGAAAATGTTACCCAAAACTGAACTGAACTTGGAGAGGAGATGATGGGAATAGAGAAGGTACAAACAAACAAGGCTACAACGAACGCTCTACGTAGAAACCTCAAGCAAGTTTCGACGCAGGTTGAGAACGACTGCCACCGTGTTGCGGGTGAGGACAACGCCGATTCATGTTGCGGGAGTAATGATTTTGGAGAAGAGGATAATAGGTGGCACATGGTAGCGAAAGATGAAGGAGAAAGAAATGTTGTGAAGCCCTGAGGTTGCTCACCGCTTAATCTTCACCTGCTCAATCTCAGTGAGTTTTAACTCCGGTGGGAGGGTTTGGGGAATGGAGAGGTTGAAGTAAAGGGCATATTTAAGGGTACTTTGAACTTTTAACAATTAATATAACAGATACTTGTGCTGCTCTGTTATTCAACCATGCCTGGACTTAGTCAAGGGGGGAAACACGGGAGTTACGTAGTGTAAATTACTTTTGCATACCATGGGGATAAGACTAAATTACCCTTAAAAAATCTATGATGCATGAATTTGAGATGACTGACACAGCTCTTTTCCATTTGTTTCTCAGCATTGAGGTCAAATAAGGTATTGATGGGATCGTTATATCTTAGAAGAAATATATATGCTAGTGATTTGTTGAAAAGATTCAAAATGGTTGATGCTACACTATTAAGCACTCTTATGGAAGTAGGATTGAAGCTGAGTAAAAATGATGATGGAAAAGCTATTGATTCTACCTTTTATAGGAGTCTTGTTGGTAGTCTCATGTACATGTCTGTAACAAGATTAGATATCATGTTTGCACTAAGCATGATTAGTAAATTCATGGAATCGCCAAAAATAAGTCATTGGGATGCTGGTAAAAGAATTTTGAGTTATAGAAGACTATGGATCATGGCATACACTACAAGAAAGTTAAAGATAAGCTATAGTGATAGCAAGTTGGGTGGAAATGTGGATGATTGTAAGACTACTTTCGACTTTGTTTTCAACATTGACTCCTGACTCTTATGGGCTTCAAAGAAACAATCGGTCGTCACTCTTTCTATAGTTGAAGTGGAATATATTTCATTAGTTTTAGCAGGTTATCAAGTTCTTTGGTTAAGATGGATGTTGGATAAGTTAAAGCACTCTCAAGTGGAAGGATCACAATTATTCTATGATAATAGCTCAGTTATAACACTCACATAAAATATCCAATTTGTCATGGCAGAAGCAAGCATATCATAATCAAGTACAATTTCATTCTAACTTGGTAAAAGATGGAGAAATCGATGTTAGGTTTTGTAAGTCATTAGACCAAGTTGTCAACATCTTTACAAAGGCCTTAAATATGAAAGGTTCGTAAAAATGAAAGTAGGGCTTGTAGTTTTGCAAGTCTAGTTTAAGGGCTCTCTCTCTCTCACACACACACACAGATTGAAGGCACAACTCACCCATCAGGGGCTCAGGAGACTTGGGAGGAGAATGTGGGCTTTGATACCATTAACAATTATATGGGGTGTGTGGAGATGGAGGAATAACAAGGTGTTGAGAGTAAAAGATTGGATTTGGAGCTGATTATTCTGATTATTTTGGAAATCAAGGGGTTGGTTTACTATTGGGTTAAGTTGTATGAGGAAGGGAAAGGAATCTCCTTCGAGGATATCGTCTTCAATAGGTCGGAGTTGACAAATAGGGGTAGGGATTAGTGGTGGGAGATTGTTGAGATTTTGGGTGTTTTATTTTTTATTGTAATTGTTTCTTTTTAATCTCTCTTGTAAATTATTCAGGCTTTTGGTAGGCGCTCACAGCCTCTGAAGGTGTCTATCTAATAAAACTGTTATACTTTTCAGAAAAATGATCAAGAAAACTAAGAAATACATACCACCTCATGTAATAAGGTAACTAGTTTTTGACATTCATTTTTATCTTTTTTGTTTTTGCTTGGGTGGAACAGTTGGAATCACTTCCAATGCAAAATTGATGAGAAAATTATCAAAGAAACTGGTGAGTAGAAGCTCCCCACTCAAATTTCGGATTTAATTGAGTTGTCTAAGTTCAAGAAGTTATTTTGCCTAATTTTTTCCATGTTATATAGTTGTAACAAAATCCATGTTCAAGTGTTTAATAATGTCTTAGAAAATGGGCTACCCTCTTCAGTCAACCAGAATCTTTTGTATGTTTTTGGGTGGACATGCAAGTGGTTCAGTGGTTAGTAGTTTATGGGTGAATGCGGGTTTCAAACTAGTTTTTGGGTATCGACACTCACAAACCGTGTACTGAAACTTTGGACTCAACATGAACTCCATGAGGGGGCAAGTCCAAGTTGACTCAAAACTCTGCTCAACTGCTACATAGAGTTTCCTTATGTAAAAGGGTCATGTTTGTGGTCCAACTATCTACCTTTTAAGCAGGCGCAAGAAGAAGGGGGGGGGGGGGGTAGGTGCTAGCTTGCTCAGTTGCTAAAGTTTGTGGGTGATGATACTGATACCATAGACCTGAGTTCAAAACCCGCCTTCACCGAGTTACTGATCTCTTTGAAAACAGGCTTAACTACCAAAAAAAAAAAAAGGAAACTACCTGACTCACTAAACTTAGAGCCCAGTTGAGCCCATGACAGTAACTTTACTAGTATTTGATTCACGTTTCATACTTTAATTCACAACTAAAGATCTTCCCGTGATTCAACAACTGATGCTTTAATGTCAACTGGTCTAGCCAAGCTTGGATATCAATCTGTTAATACAGGTAGAATGCTTCCTAGTAAATAAATGGCTTACCTGAAATTATGATTTTGGATCACCAGATGATTGTTTGGCTGAATCAAGTCGAGACTCAAAGGTTTTTCTATTTCTTTTCTTAATTTCAACAGAATTCTTGGGTTGAACATTTGTAAAGCATATGATGATGCATGTTCAATGGAAAATTGAAGGATTGATTCAAAGGATTATCATGACCTGTAGTGGGACAATGATAGGTTCACTTGGTCATGAAGAGCAAGACGCTAGCACCTTTGCTGCATGGGTACAAATGCCGTCTTTTTTCTTTTCTTTGTTTGTTTATAATCCACCCCTAATCAACATTTATTATTATTTGATTGGCGAATGAATTTTAAATATCAAATCTCCTCCATCCATCCTCTTGTTAGATCAATCCTTACTAAAGTTCAATCTTTGCTTTACCCCTTACTTTATTGATGTAATTTGCATCTCACCCTTTGACCATGATGAGACGCAAATATTTTAAAAACATTAGGTGCGATGCAAATTACATCAATAAAGTTAGGGGGACAAGCAAAAGATCCTCTTCTTTCTAGGATTTTTTTTTTTTTTTTTTTTGAAGATTGTGAGCTCAAAACCTTTCTTCGTTTACTTTTGGCCCAACCTAGGTAGACCTACAAACCAAAAATTAATCTGATTGTTACTTTTTAAGCATTGGATTAGAGTCATTTTCCTGGGTTGATTTTATCTTTAGAATTTGAACATTATTTGAGGTACAAAGATCCGTTGCTTTGAAATCACTACATCGGTACGGTGGGCCCAACATCTGTACGGTAGGCCCAACACCGAAATCACTACATAGGCTGATATATGGTATCTAGCTCCACCTAGCGATGGGCCCAACATCCGTACGGTTAGTGACCTCTAAGAGTGTGCCACATGGCTCATATTGTGGTTCCTCATCATCATTGATGAGGGACATTAGCGTGCTTAACAACCTATGAAGGTGAGTTCCTTTTATAGTTCACAATCCTCAAAAAAAAGGTTGAGCTCACAATCCTCAAAAAGAAAAAAAAAAAAACCCAAAAAAAAAGATTTTTGCTTGTCCCCTTACTTTTTTATGCAATTTGCGTCTCACCCAATATTTTTAAAATATTTGCGTCTCACCCAAGGTCATTATAGTCATTTAAAAAATATTGGGATGTCCATCCGGAGATCGTCTATGGTCAACGACGTTGACCATGATCAAAGGGTGAGACGCAAATATTTTAAAAACATTGGGTGATGCAAATTGCATCAATAAAGTAAGGGGGTAAAGCAAAAAAGCCCTTAATATATTAATGTATATGGTATTAATTAAAGGGTCGGGCTCGGGGGACACCCATTTTTTACCCCATTTTTGTCACCCATTTTGGTGTACCACATAGAAGGTGAATCAATGGCTGATTTTTGGTTTGGATGATCTCTATGGTGAGGAGATCATCCTCACAAAAATTCAAAGCATTCTGATATTCATTGACTGGTTTAGAAGCTGAAGAATTATGGACCGTCAATTTTTACCGTGTACCTTGAAAACCACATTTGATGGGGTTAGAAATTTCAGAATGGGCTGATTTTTTGTTGAGGTGATCTATATGGTTAGGAGATCATCCCCACCAAAAATCAGCCATTGATTCATCTTCTATGTGGGTACGACAAAATGGGTGTCAAAATTGGGGGTAAAAAATGGGTGTCCCCTGAGCCCCACCCTTAATTAAAACTCTATATAGTAGAAAATCTTATTTTACAAGATAATCAAAAGCTACGGAAAAAATTTAGATGCAGAGGACTCCAATAGTCCCATTGCAGTCCATGCAGAGGACTCTCACGGCTCTACATTGGGCCGTGGATGTTCAATCCACCTATTGGTGGATAAACACACTAAAAATCCGCTTGATTGATGATTCCTAGCTAGCCATTGGATTTACTACTCAGAACATGCTTAAATCCAATGGTTAGAATCAATCCTAAAAAGTACTAAAATCTATGGCTAGAGAACCAATCAGGTTAATTTTTGGTTTTTATATTCAACAAGGGGTGGGCTGAACATCCATGTGGTTAGTGGGCTGGGGCCTTCTCTTGCCTGGGACCTAAGGCGACCGCCTTATTGGCCTTATGGTAGAGACAGCCCTGCTCCCTTCCTCAGACCGGCAAACATGGCTTACCAGGTGGATGGCCAGTGACCCATGGAAAAGAAAGAATCGGTTACATTTTTCATATGATCTCCTCTCATAGATAGAGCTAGCAAAATTGAATATGCTCTTGGGAGGGGAACAACAGCTGGAAACGACTTTGGGATATAGATGGAATATAATAAAATAGAGCCACTTTGACGTTCCCTATGAAATGAGGCTTGGAACCGAGCCGGAAGGGTTAGATCGGATGGACCCTTTGCTATGACCAGTCTGTAGCAAAACTAGATTCCACCAGCACATAGCAAGATCCAAAAACAGGAATCAATGGGGACCTGTGGCCAAATGATCCTAACCGAGTGTCTATTTACAGTCACTAGCGCTCGTGACCCACGTTAGTCACTAGTGCCTCTCCACTTGACAAGTACGCCTAACAATCCCTGTTTTAAAGAGTGCTTTTGCTCAATGACATGTTGAGCAAAGCAAACATCATCTGTACGTCCTACGTGCTGCACTCATCGATCGAGACCACTGACCATATGGAAGTTTGACGCAAAATAACCGGGATTGGTGATTTCTAGCCATTGGTTTTGAGATTTTTTTATGGGTTAATGTTTAGCCCTAGGATTCGAGCATTATTTGGGGTAAGATCCAAAGGCTAGAAATCACCAATCAGGATGGTTTTTTGTTATCCACTTGGGGATGGATCAAACATTCATACAGTCAGTTGTCTCAACAAGTGTGCTACGTGTCATATACAGATGAGTAACGACCGACTATGTCTTAAAATTTCGAAATGGCACAGGCACTCGGGACTTGTCTACTCGGACGTGGATTCCGAGAATCCAACAGTGGGTTTGGTTTGGCAAAATGTGAGCCATCTCAACGCTATCACCACAGTTGGATTCTCGGAACCCATGCCCGAGAAGGCCTGTCGCCTGTCAAAACAGGCCTGTCCCAGGAGCCCAACCCTTTTGAAATATATACTTTTTTTTTATATTAGTGTTGTCAGGGTACTTGGCAAGTGGAGAGAGTCTTTTGAGCAAAAATGAACTCGCCTGGCAAAAGTGAACTTGCTTGGCGGACTAATATTAAAATATACGGTATTAATTAATAAATTTAACTCTTTATATAGTAGAAAATCTTATGTAACAACTACTCATGTAATCCAAAGCTACAAAAAATGTAGATGCAGAGGACTCCCGTAGTCCCGTTGCAGTCCATGCAAACAACTCCTGCGGCCCTACATAGATCATTGGGCCGTGGATGTTCAGCCCACCTATTGGTGGATAAATACTCTTAAAATCAGCTTGATTGATGATTTCTAGCCATTAGATTTACTATCTAAAAAATATTCTTGAATCCAGTGGCTAGAATCAATTCTAAAAAGTTCTAAAATCTATGGCTAGAGATAACCAATCGGGTTGATTTTTGGTTTGTATATCCAACAAGGATGGGCTAAACATCCATGGTTAGTGGGTTGGGGCCTTCTCTCACCTGGGGCCTAAGGCGACCGCCCTAATGGCCTTATAGTAAAGACGGCCCTGGATCCGGTACCGATCCCATAAGAAAAAATAAGGTTCCGGACTTGTTTTTTTCAGATCAGATCGGATCGTGGCACACTCCTCCTGGAGACCAGCGACAGTATGGACGTTTTGCTCACCATTTGGACTACATACAACAAAGCTTGATTGTTGATTTCTAGCCGTTGGATTTGAGTATCCCAAATAATGCACAATTCCACTGCTAAAAATCAACCTAGGAGAAGACTCAAATCCAACGGCTAGAAATCACCAATCGGGCTGATTTTTGGTCTATAGATTCACCACACGGCCAAACATCCGTATGGTCAGTGGTTTCAAAAAACATATGCCACGTGGCACCAGTTGAGAGAAAAATAGACTCGGATGGCAGCCAAGTGAGATGAGTAACTGAAATTAGCGTGACTGATACATCACAAACCGCAAAAATTGTGAACGAGGAAGATGTTGTTTTGTGGGCCGGGTGTGCAAATCACGAACTGGAGATTTTATGGATGACCTGCCCAAACTTATCTAGATGAGCATCCCTTTCAGTGCCACATGCAGAGTTGACGTGGGAAATCCAGACCACCCATCATGCCACAGTCCGCTGATGCTTTAAAACAAATCCAGAATTGCGGATTGTGGTGTGATGTGATTGGCCAATGCTTCGCTGCTTCAAAAAATTTCTCGATAGATAACTCTATGGATTGGCCACATGGGTAGTGTCTGCAACATGCCCATATTGAGAAAAATTCTGAAGCAGCAGATTTTTGAAGCAGTGAAGCAGTGGCCAATCACACCGCACCACAATCCGCTGTTCAAAAAGCATTTCTGGGTTAGTTCAAAACCATCTGCGGATTATGGCGTAGTGTGATTGGATACTGCTTCAAAAATCCGCTGCTTCAAAAATCATCTCGCCCATATCCTACTAATGCATTGTATTCTTCTGTGATTTGAACTGAAAGCCCCACCCATCTAGATTTATTCGCTGGACAGGCCATCCAGGAAAGTGCACATTGCAAAATATTTCAAGAAGCATTTTACAAGTCTCAAAGTTCCTGTGGAACTTGAAATCATGGCTTACCAGTACACAATTTAATATGGCTCTGTATAAATCAACCAGTGGAACATGTTTGGTAGCAGCATCTTTCCTGTTGTATGCCAATAGAGTGGATTCTAGCTTCAACAGCCTCCCTGTCGAAATGAGAGGCCAAGGAAATGAACTAAAGAAATGGTCCCAAAGAGTAAACAAGAAAAAATTGTTATATAGAAATTCCTATAGCTAGATGAGGTACAATCTAGAGCTCAGTTCCCTGGTTCAACAAGGTAAAGAAAATATTAATCTAGAACTTGGACCTGACAAATAGTTGACTCAGGGGCATTGTACCTTTCAACAATCCGCTGATGATTTTAAACAATTTTCACAAAAATTTCCTCACCACATAGATCACTCCTACAAAAATTCAGGACATTCGGAAATTTCTAACAGCATCAAATGTAATTTTCAAGTTAACAATAAAAATAGATGGTCCATAATTCTTCAACTTCTATGGGATGGTAGAAGTTGAAGAATATCGGAATGATTTGAATTTTTGTGAGGATGATCTCCTCACCATAGAGACCATCCTCACCAAAAATCATCCCATTCCAAAACTTCTAAGTTATATGTTGGCTCGCGCCAATTTTTTGTTGTGAAAATTGTTTTCTCCCGATCCTGACCCTACTACAAAATATTTATATGAAAATGTTGGTCAAATCATTACCTTCTACAAAAATGGCAAGACTCTTTAGAGTTTCTTTTGCTTATGGCCAGCCACTGAGTTAGGCAAGAAATCAGGAAGAATGAACTTGTTAGGTCATTTAAGCTATCCGATTCTGACTTTCAATGCATATATAACCGCTAAGAGAGTTATCCAATGTAATTGTATGTCATATCATTCCCTTCTACAAAAATGGCATGACTCTTTTAGAGTTTCTTCTGCTTATGGCCAATCACCAAGTTAGGCAAGAAATTAGGAAGGATGAAACAATTAAGTCAATTGAGCTCCCTGATAAATAAATTCCATGCGAAAATATAATTAAATAAAATCCATGCTAAAATAAATAAGAAGATAATATATGTGTAATTTAACATCTTTGAATTCGCATAACTCTTAGATCACGATGATGATGATGATGATGATGAAGATGAAGGAACCAATTTGCAAGATTATTGAACTGCCTAAATGTTACCAAGGTTTAGCCTGATGTAGCATATAGAAGACTTTGGAGAGGGAAAGAGAGATCAATTCTCGATCATGTCTTTCATTTTGGAGTTGACTCATGTTGGACCCTCATCGTTCCCAGCAAGGTTGGTGTAATACAGCCCCTTCCAATCAAAGTCACTTTTTTTCCTTCTGGAGTGCTTAGGACAAGATCCTAATGGTGGACCATCTTATTAGTAGGTGAAAGGTCATCCTGAACATTTGTTTTCTTTGCAAAGTGGATGCTGCATCAGTCAACCACTTGCTCATCCATTGCCCCTTCACTAGAGATATGTGGGCCGAGTTTATTCGTGTCTTTGGTACTCACTGCTTTATGTCACGGAAATTTCTTGACCTCTTACATAGGCAGTCAATGGATGCCTTCAACAAAAGAGGTGCATCATTTGGAAACTCCACCCAGTCACTTTACGTTAGAATCGATAGATGGAAAGAAATAAAAGATTTTCAAGGCCAAGTAGAGAAATCAAAGATTTTCAAGGCCAAGTATGGGATGATAGATTTTGTAAATAAGGTTGTAACCAGTAGATAAAGGTTGTAGATAGAAGAGGGAAAAAGTGTAATGGAGACGGAAGGTGGAGAAGGAGATTAAGGTTAGAGAGAGAAGTTGTGGAAAGAGGAATTCATTCTTTCTCACACACTGTATATATATATATAAAGAGAAACTCTACAAAAGATAACACTATTCACATGGTCTATTCACATGACACTATTCATATGAATAGTGAAAAACCCAAAAAAGGTCCCACGTGGGAAGTGGGACGCAGCCCACTTGAGACACCCACGTGGGTGTATTACATAAACTCTAACACTTCCCCTCAAGCTGGTGCGAAGATATCCATCATGCCCAGCTTGCCAGTCAAGGTATGAAAAGTAGATTTATTCACCCCCTTTGTGAGTATGTCGGCAACCTGTTCGTGTGTTCTCACATACGGAGTACAAATCAATCCTTATTGAAGTTTCTCTTTGACGAAGTGACAATCAACTTCAATATGCTTAGTCATTTCATGCTGGACTGGGTTGTGAGCAATGCTGATGGTAGCTTTGTTGTTACAGTAGAGGCTCATCAGCTCTGTCACCTGGAGTCCCAGTTCCTCAATCATGGTTCTCAATCAAAGGAGTTCACACACACTATGTGTCATAGAATGAAATTCTACCTCTGCACTGAATCGAGCTACAACTGGCTGCTTCTTACTTCGCCAAGAGACAAGATTTCCTCCAACAAGGGTACAGTACCCTAACGTAGATCGATGATCAGTAACTGAACCTGTCCAATCTACGTCAGTATATGCTTCCACTCTAAAGTGTCCATGTTGTCCGAATAGTATTCTACGACACGGAGAGCCCTTGAGGTACCAAAGAACTCGGTGAACTGCCTCAATATGTGATGACCGTGGTGCATGCATAAACTGACTGATAACACTAACAGCGTAAGCAATATTCGGACGGGTGTGTGCCAAGTACTAGATCAGCCTGGCAACTAATCGCTGAAACATAGCGACATCCTCAAGGGTGTCACCCTCCTCAGAATTCAGCCGATGGTTCTGATTAATTAGAGTCTCTGTTGGTCGAGCTCCCAAATATCCAGTCTCATCCAGAGGGTCCAATACATACTTTCGTTGAGAGATGAAGATGCCCTTCTGAGACCGAGCAACTTCAATTCTCACTTCTTCTTCAAGAAGTCCATGCAAGAATGCATTATGCACGCCTAATTGATGGAGCGGCCAACCATTAGAGATGGCAATGCTTAGGACGGTCCTGATAGTACATGGTTTGACCATGGGGGCTAAATGTTTCTCCATAGTCTATGCCTTCCCATTGGTTAAACCCCTTGGCTACAATGCGAGCTTTGTACCGATCAATTGTGCCATCAACTTTCTTTTTCAATTTATATATCCACTTACAACCCACTACATTCATCCTAGTTGTTGAAGGTACCAATGTCCACGTGCCATTCTTTAGTAAAGCATTAACCTCATTGTCCAAGGCCTACCTCCAATTATGATCGATCTGTGCTTGAGAAAAACATGTGGGTTCTTCTATATCCTCAATGGAAAGTGGGTGTTTGGTGGCATTAAAAGCTTTTGGATTGAAAATTCCATGTTTGGACCGGGTTATCATTTGGTGAGTGGAAGTGGTGGGGGTATTGGAAACAATTTGAAAGTCGATTGTTGGCATTGTAACATGGTGTGTTTGATTAGTTTGGAAAGGGGTGGGTAAAGATGTGTTGTCCATTATGGGAGGATTGATGTTGGTAGGTGGGATCGGGCAAGGCATTGGGTTGGGGGCAATGGAATGGGGTGATAAAGATGGCCCGGTGAAGGTGAGGGAATGGTGATTTGTGTGGTGATCGAACCCGTAGTTTCAGTATTCTGCATTGTAGCAAACAGGAATGAACCTTCATTGAATGCCACATGTCGTGATACATAAATACAATTAGTTGGAATATGGAGACATTTGTACCCTTTGTGGGATGGACTATAGCCAAGAAAAACACAAGATAGATAATGAGGTTGGAGTTTGTGCGAGTTGTAGAGACGTAAATAAGTAAAACACTCACAAGAGGTAATCTGGTATTGTGCCAAAGAGGACCTCTAAGGGAGACTTATTATGGGACATTGCAAAGGCATTAACCCAATGAATGAGAGGTACCGATGCACTTGACATTAGTGCAAGACCAATCTCAACCACATGCTTATGACAACGCTCCGCTAGACCATTTTGTTGGGCTGTGTGGGCAAGAAAATCTTTGAGTGATTCCTTGTGAGTCTAAGAACGTTTTAAGTTTCTTGAACTCACCTCCATTATTTGATTGAAATTTTTTGATCTCTTTGTCAAATAAATTCTCCACTTTTGATTTAAATGCAATAAAATTGGAAGCACTTCGGAGCGATGAGCAAGGGGGTATATCTAAGAATAACGACTAAAATCATTCATTAATATAAGATAATAACTAAACTCATCTTTGGATGTAACAGGAGTCGGTCCCCACACATCGGCTACTATCTACTCAAGAGGATTTTTATAAGTGGTTGAACTATAAGAAAAAGGCAACTGATGACTTTTACTGAGTTGACACGGAAGACAAAAACTTGACTCTTTATTGTGGACCGGGAAAGAGTGTGTGGCTACAACTATTCACACCGTGCTTTGCATAGGGTGACCCAACCGACAATACCAAACATCCATAAATGCACACTCACCAAGAAAAGTAGAGGGAGGAGTAGTAGGTAATGATGTATAACGATGCTGAGGCAAGCAATAAAGTCCATTTTTATTCGGGCCGTGCAAAAGTACCTTCCCCGTAAGGTGATCTTTAACAATAAAAAAAAGTCAGGATGAAATTCAAAATATGCACAGTTATCATGAGTGAATTTAGAAACTGATAAGAGATTAGCGAAGAAGTTAGGGACATGTAGTAGAGAGGGAAGACTTACCAATGTGTGAGATAGAAAGGCCGGTCCCATTACCAATTTGGACTTGATCCATACCCGTATATTCTTCTTCTTCTTCTTCTTCTTCTTCTTCTTCTCTTTCTTCTATCATTTTTTGATTCCCGGAGGTAAACAACCTCAAGAAGTCCCAATGGTGGATATTCACCATTCTTAGAGGATTTCCTAAGAGAAAAAAGGACTGATCCCTACCACTCTTAGGGAATCCCTTCCCTTCAACTCCAAGAAAACCTACACACTCTCTATCATGGCCTGGAGGACAAAAATCTGAATTTTGGACACTTCGGTCCATTAAAGAAATGCCCTTCCAGGCTCCATATTTGGACCTAAGTCCAGACTATGTTCTGGACCCTTTGATCCATCAAAATGTGCTATTATGGGCTCCACATTTGGAGCTAAGTGTAGATTATGGTCTAGACCCTTTGGTCCATCAAAAATGCCCTTTTGGGCTCCACTTTTGGACTAAAGTCCAGACTGTAGTCTAGACCTTAAAGTCCACTAGAGACAGCCCTTTCGGGTTCCATTTGCAAAAATACATTGACTCACAGGCCATGGAAACAACCAAGGGCCTGTTGACCTACAAAACATCCACGGGACTGAGATACATTGGCTCACGGGCCATGGAAACAACTATGGGCCGGCTGGCCTACGAAACAGTCCAAGGGACTGAGATACATTGGCTCACAAGCCATGGAAACAACCACGGGCATGCTGGCCTACGAAATAGTCCAATGGACTGAGATACATTGGTTCATAGGCCATGGAAACAACATGGGTCTGATGGCCTACAATATCGTCAATGGCACTGAGATACATTGTCTCAGAGGCTATGGAGACAGCCATGGGCCTGCTGGCTTACAAAACAGTCCAAGGGATTGAGATACATTGACTTACAGGCCATGAAAACAACCACGGGCCTGCAGGCCTACAAAACAGTCCAAGGGATTGAGATACATTGACTTACAGGCCATGAAAACAACCATGGGCCTGCAGGCCTACAAAAGAGTCCAATTAATGGTATACAGGCCATGGAAACAACCATGGGCCTGCTGACCTACAAAGCAATCCAATGGACTAAAGCACATAGGCCCACAAGCCGTGTTTGCAACATGCATGAGCTCAATGACCCATCATAACAATCATAGGCTCACTAACTCATCGTAACATACCCATGGGGCAGTGGGTACACTCCCGTAGCTACATGAGCTCACTGACCCATCATGGGCTCACACTCCTGAGCCTGCTGGGAATTGATATGTGCAAGTCCGTTTTTGGGACTTTCACTACCTCTATTCCAAGCTGAAGCCACTTCCACACACCCACCGTGGGGATAGGAATGGTTGTCAACCAAAAACCACTTCTACATACCTACTAAGGGGATAGGATTAATGGTTTCCAACCCAAAAACCACTTCCGCATACCTACCATGGGATAGGAATGGTTTCCAATCCAAAATCATTAAAGTCATAGTTCAGCATCACTGGAGGATTGGATCCTCAAAAGCTACATTAACTAAAGGGACTCCTTCGAGTAATGGGGAACTTTCCCTACATACCCTCTTTGAAAAAAGACATTATCCGCCTTCCAAAAGGATCTTGGGGGTGTTTCGATTGCCATTTTTCAAAAAATACTTATTTAAAAAAAAAAATTCTGAAAATATATTTTTCTTAAAAAGATTGTTTGGATCGTCATTAATACAAGATGTCTTTATCTTCTCTTAGTGGGCCCATGGCTACAATGTCTTTATTTTTTTGGAAGGGGACTTCTACAAAAAAATGTTTCTTTGTTTTTTATGTTCATTGAGCTAGCAAATTTTAAAAAAAATATTTTTTTTTAACTTGAAAAACAGCTTTCAGCTATTTTTTTTTGTAAAAATACTTTTTGGCTTAACAAATATATTTTTATGGAATACATACTTTTTAAAAAATGGTCCTCCAAACAATCTATTATTTTGGAAAAAGCATTTTTGTGGAAAAAAAATACTTTTCCAAGTCTAAAAATGGCGATCCAAACACCCGCTAAACTTCAATCTAACTCCCAAGGGAACTTTAGTCTTTAAAGAGACCATACAAGTTCTTGAAGGCATTGTCCATTCATTAAATATGAGCACCGTGAGTCTACCTAAGTGGGAAGGAAGTATAGGACTCGTTATAATCTAAGTAGGAATGAAAGGGTCATCTATTATTTAAAGCAACAGATCGTACTTAAGGGTGTCCATCACCTTGAATGGGTCATCACCACATAAATTAAGAGCCCGTGTGTTAACACATAGGTGAAACTTGTGTACTCAGAATGCATAACACAGGTGCACGATTGCGGTCATACAGTAGGTCCACCTAGGGATGGGGCAAACATCCATACGTTTAGTGGTCTCTAAGAGTGTGCCATCAACATGGTGCCAAAATTTATTTTTTGCAAAAAAAAAAAAAGTTAATTAAAAGTTCCTATAATTACTTTATTATTAATAGAATAGAGTAAGATCACATGGTCCAAGGTTTATGGTGGTGTGGTTTTGTCATTGGCCAAAAAGTACCTCTAGTTACATGCTTTATAGTGATGCCCAAATTCCACGGTTAAAAATTAGCCCATGAAAACGACTCCAACCGAATGCTTAGAAATCACCAATCAAGCTAATTTTTAGCATGTAGGATCACCCAGGGATGGGCCAAACATCCCTATGGTCAATGTTCTATAATAATGGACCATTTCTTCCAAATAATGCTCAATATCCACAATTAAAAATAAACTATGAAAAAGACACTAATCCAATGGATAGAAATTACTAATCAGGATGAATTTTTGTATGTAGGTCCACTTAGGGATGAGACATCTATACGTACGGTCAGTGACTCTAAGAGTATGACATTTGTAAGGTTCACGTGCATCGCGTGCCCCTTTTTGCAATAAAAGGGTGTAACAAGTGATTACATGTTGGCCTTTGCTAAGCTACCCTTTATCATGAGGGATTTTTGAAGCGGCAAGATCATGCCCCAATCACACCGTGACAGGTTAATAAGCAGTTAAAACTCAAACCCATAAATGCTTTTTAACACATTACTGTGGCGCGGTGTAATTGGCCCATTATCCGTGGCTTCAAAAATCTGCCGCTTCAAAATTTTTCTCCCTCTAGAATAGTCATTTTTTTTTCCTTAGCATAGTCAATCCATTAAATTAACACCACATTTTTAATGCAAAATACAACCCTAAAGTTCTCCCCGTGGATCTCTTAAATCTAGCAGGCTGTTGTCTCATCAGCATGGCTTTTTTATTTCTTCGGCCACCCATTGGTGGCATGACCCTATTTTAATGGGAAATTCTATTTGCACCCCACAAATTCAATAAGTACCCCATTTGGATGCTTTTTGGGCAAAAATGCCCTTTGGACAAAAAAAAAAAAAAAAACCCAGCACCCCTCTTCGTCCCTCCCTCTCACCCTATAAAAAAAAAAACCAAAATAGAAAAAAAAGAGGAGGAGGAGGAGGAGGATGTCGTCGCCGTCGCCGTCGCCGCCACTTCATCCACAGTTACGTCTCTCTCTCTCTCTCTCTCTCTCTCTCATTGGCCCTACGGCTGGGCTGGCCGTGGGGACTGTAGTAGCCACGGCTTGGCTGGTCGTGGGCTACACAGTCCCCACGGCCAACCCAGCCGTGGGACACTATAGAAAGAGAGAGAGAGAGAGAGATGTACTTGTGGTGGAAGTGGGGGCGATGGCGATGGCGACGGCGACGTCGACGGCATCCTCTCCTTCTTCTTCTTCTTCTTCTGTTTTGTTTTTTTTTTTTCAGGTGAGAGAGGGAGGGACGGAGAGGGGTGCTGGGTTTTTTTGGTGTCAAGGGTATTTTTGGTCAAAAAGCACCCAAATGGGGGTGCTTATGGAATTTGTGGAGTGCAAATAGAATTTCCCTATTTTAATTCCCATTTGGAAAAAGATGTGACAAGGTATGCCTGCAACTTTTTCGAACGTGCGGAAGCACAATCTTTCTTACTCACCACTGTCATCTGGGTCTATTGACCGCATGGATGTTTATCCCACCCCTTGGTGGATATACACACCAAAAATCACCCTGATTGGTAATCTAGAACCATTAGATTTTAACACTTTTAGAACTTTTTAAGGCGTTCTTATAGCCGTTGAATGCAACTATTTTTTTAGTACTAAAACAAAGGCTACAAATTATCAAACAAGCTGATTTTTTGTATGAATGTCTACTAAGGGGTGGGCTAAACATCCATGCGGTTAGTGGGCCCAGATGATAGTGGTGAGTAACAAAAATGCGGCTTCCGCATTTGAAAAGATCTCAGGTATACCTTGTTACAAGACGATTCACGACCCCTCTCCTTTTACCAGACGAGGGAGTTCTATTCAGATGGAACTTGCCACATGAGAAGATGCTGAGGCAATGGAACAAGTGGAAAGAGAACCCTGCCACTCTTGTGAAGAGTTCTAGGAGTAAAACTAGGCTGACCGCCCACAATATGAGCCACTTGGCACACATTTAGAGGATGCTGAACGGATGGATGCTTGGCCAATTCCTAGATGGGCCTACAAACCAAAAATATCCAAAAATCCTGATTAGTGATTTCGAACCTTTGGATCCTTGTACCCAAATAATGGTCAATACTGCTCAAATTCGAACGGGTGAAATCAACCTATGAAGATTACTCCAATCAACGATTAGAAATCACTAATCAGGTTGATTTTTGATTTGTAGGTCCACTTAGGGATTGGATCAGCGTACTCAAAAAGTGTGCCGCGTGGCTCATCTTGTGCGCGGTCAGTGAAGTTTTAGTCCAGTTCATAGAAACCCATACCCTTATTTTATTGGAACAGGTTCCGAGAACGCGCCTTTCGGACTCGCAATTTCACGCGTCTTCTAAGTCGTGGATCTGAGAATCCAACGGTGAATGATAGCGATGAGCTGGCATTTGAACAACACCGTTGATTCTCGGAATCCACGCCCGAGACGAGTGAAATTACGAGTGTAAAAAGCGAGTCCCCAAATCCCGACTCTATTTTAATTCTCTCTCCCGTTTATAAACCCTCTTCGCTTCCCCTTTTTCTTCCTTCGTCCTCTCATTTTCAAAACCCAACCGATTTACCGCTTTTTCTTGATCTTCTTTTGATGGGTTATCGACAGTTAAGCTGCACAATTTGAACAACACAAAATTTCACTCAAGTTTCTCGATCGCTGCCTCTCTCCCTCTATTTTCTCTGTTCTCTGTTTATTATCTCTTCTGGGTTTCTTCTAACATGGGGAAAAATCAAGCCTACAAAGCCATGCAGAGGGCGAAGCTGGGCTCTAGCTCGGCCGGCCCAGAGGAGGTGGAAGATGGCATGGTTCGTATCCTTTCATACTGCCCATTTTCTGAATCTTGAATTTATTACTTCTTCTGTGATTGTTAATTTCACTGTTAATTCATGGTTGTTTGTAGATATTTTACTTGTCTTCTTGTTTGCTAGTGAAATACCCTTTTCTTTTTGGTGCTTTTCTGTAGTGTTTTATGAATCTTTTATGGAAATTGTTACCTTGTTAGGTTGGATTTGTGAAACTTTTACGTCAATGCGTCACATATTTGTATTAAATTACGTTATCATGGCGACTCCAAAACGATAAGTATCGATAAATATCATATCAAATCATATAAATTATGATAAATTTCTACTTATGTGTCGTATCATACCCTTCAGAAAATTATATGACGTAGGACAAGGGATCCCATTCTACAATCGGTTATAAATTTGGTGTAGCTACCTCTGTAGTCAAGGCGCGCGCCTCAGGTGCAAGGCACTTAGAAGGGACAAGGCGAGGAACGTTTAGTAAGGCGCGCGCCTCAGACCAGGATCCAAGCACATCGGGTGTGCGTCTCACTAAAATACATGTTTTGTGTAAAAATTCTGTACTTTGGCCTATTATATTAAGCATTAGTATGATAAGAGATACAATTGAACCTATCTCATTGAAAGACATTGATGAAAACAATAAATGGCTACTTGGGGAGATGGAAACAAAAAGTGGAGAAGCAGAAGATGAATTGGCGTTTGAGGATGATAACTTGATATGGAGTGTTGTTGTGAGAGCTGCTGGAGTTGGTGAATCAACATCAAATACTAGATCACAATCAAGGTCAAGAGTAAGGGCAAGTGCTTCAATAAGGGATCCGGAGAGGAAGATGCCGTTTCTGAGGAAATAGAAGGAGAAGAATATATTGAGGAGGCTAACACATTCGATGATGATGGGGATGAAGCTAATAATTATATTTTAGATGATAATGATGTTAACTAGAACTAATTGTGGGCTATTTGAGATTTTGAACATTTGCTATTTTTTATGTTTTATGGCTTTTTGATTACTTGTTTTGTATTTAGATAATGACAATGTTAACTAGAATTGCTTTTGGGTTACTTAGGATTTTCGACATTTGCTATCTTTTATGTTTTATGGCCTAATGATTACCTATTTTGTTATTTTATGATGTTTTTCTTAAATTTTTTCTTATTTCTTATAATTTTTAATATTGTGCCTTGCTTCAGTTAGGCGCATGCCTCCCCTTGCACCTCAGGCGCCAGAGGTCCTAGCGCCTGAAGTACGCCTTGCGCCCTTAACTACCTTCTTCTTGTTTGCTAGTGAAATACCCTTTTCTTTTTGGTTCTTTTCTGTAGTGTTTTATGAATCTTTTATGGAAATTGTTACTTTGTTAGGTTGGATTTGTGAAACTTTTATGTCGATGTGTGACATATTTGTATTAAATTTCGTTATCGTGGCGACCCCAAAACGATAAGTATCGATAAATATCATATCAAATCATAAAAATTATGATAAATTTCTACTTATGTGTCGTATCATACCCTTCAGAAAATTATATGGCGTAGGACAAGTGATCCCATTCTACAATCGCTTATAAATTTGGTGTAGCTACTCCACCAGATGAAGCAGTCACTCCTTCCGGGAAGAACCACTCTTCCATGCAAGGTATAAAACCATGTAATTTTCGGAAATTTCTCTCAAATGTTAAAAAACTTCGTTCAACTAAACAAATCTGAATTTGGGGCTCTCCCTTCACACATATTTTTATAATTTTCTAAATCCCAACTTTCTTAATTCTAATTAAACCAAATTATTAAACTCCTACTACAATTCAACTAACTACTATGATAATCTCTGTCTTAAATAATAACATCCTAATTAAAAGCAAATCGTATTTGTAATTTAGAAAATTTCTAATGAAAATGAAATAAATCCTAAGCTAATCTTGTGAGGCCCCCAGCTGATTGCATGATCCTTGGTCATATGTAGCTCAGTGTGACCACAGTAGGATAGTCCTATAATTCGACCTCGAATTCGGGTTAGGGTATTGCAATTGCCTTTCTAGCAAAAGAGATACTTGGGGGATTTTTCCTTCAAATTCTTCTTTTGCATCAAGTTGACCAAATGGAAGATGAAATTTTGCATCTTGGTCCATCTAGTCTTCAAACGATCATTACACAAGTATAGGTAATCGAGTTTATCTCATCGAAATGAAATCATAATGAGGTAACTCAACATCCATTGGAATCAAGGAAACAATCTTCGTGTCTTCATCTTTTGATGATGAATCTTCTGAAATCAATAATTGATATTTGACTTCATCTTCATGTTCATTTAGTTGAATGAGTGGTCAATTGGACTATCGGATCAACGGTGATAGACTGGTTGGTGTCTTTTCTATTTTTCTTTTTTCATCTGATCAACTAAACTTCAATTGACTTATGAATACCTTCTAATAGATGATGAATCTGATTTTCTAGATTTGGGACCTTTCATTGTCGATTGGAAGGTTATAGGGATTGACACTTGTACATGTCACGTAAATGGTAAACCTTCCAATGAATTTCATAGTTCATTCATCTTGTACCACTTATCACTAATCAATTCATCTTGATCATATTGTGTCAAATAACCTTCTTTTTGTAGTGAAGTCCCTTCCAAGTATACATGGTGTGTAGAATGTACATAAAACAAGTTCCCTAAAAAGTATAGAATATAAGCTCTGTGGTTTTTGGCCCACCTAGTAATAATTTTTGTATCCGTGTCAGTCAATGGGCTTGGTCAATGGGTCAGTCAATGGGCTTGGCAATGGGTCAGTTTAGGATTTAGTTAATAGGTCTAGACTTACTGAGCCAGATTCTTTTGGACTTTAATGGACTTGGGTTTGGGCTGGACTTTTATGAATCCAATGGGTAAAGAATTGATGGATTTAACTATTGGGCTTGCTAGTAGACTTGGCTCAAGTGACTCAAGTCCAAAACTCTAAATATGTTGGCCCAATGCTCTTGAACCCAACAAGAGGCTGTTTTCAACCTCGGGACAACAACCAAGAAAGTTAGGTTTGCGAAACTTCACCTCTAAAACTTGTGGAACAAAGCATGGCAAACAACAAGAAGATTTCCGACAAATTACTGGAATATGATAGGATTCAGTGATATTATTTTCTCAAGAACGGCCTGTTGCATTAGTCAAAGTATGAGCAACAATTCTGGCTGTATCTCCATTGAAGATGGTGTCATCCAACGAGGATGACTTTGGCTTTGATACCAAAAGCTGACGTAGGACTAGTGAACTTGTTATACAATCTGTGATAAATTTGGTGAAATCACTTCACAAGATGAAGGAATCACTCCTCCGAGGAAGAATCAGTGTTCCATGCAGGGTATCATACCATGCAATTTTTGGAAATCACTCCAAAATATATATAAAAAAATCTTTATTCAACTAAAGTCTGAATTTTGGGTTCTCCCCTTGTACATATTTGTAGAATTCTCTAATCCTAATTGTGGGGGGAAAATCCCGTCGGTACTCCCCGCACGATCCCCGAGGATTCGGATTGATGGGTAGCGGACGAACTGCCCGGTGAGGTCGGCCTTACTTCCAATGATCCTGAGAGGATTGGGCCATCTGATGTCCCTTACTGCCTGGATTGGTTCGTCGCCACTCCGGTCGCCGGTACCTGCAAATTGCACTCCGACGATCAAGTCAGTGAGAATTCAGATACTCTTGAACGAACTCTTGATACCTGTTTATCTCTTTCCCTTGTGTTTTTTCGATCCCCTTTTCACTCGATCTTCTTTTCTTTTTATAGGGCCCTCAACAAGGAGCACGTCGTTGTTGAGGAGCCTGCAACCGTCGTTTTTTGATAACGGTTTTCTGTTATGTTTCTTGGTCTGAGGGGAATGTTTCGCCCGAGCGCTCTGCGAGTTGACGTTGTGAACGTCTAGGTCTCATGCCTATCAATTTTGGGTGACCAACCTTTTCTATTGGTTGGTCAGCCCTTTCAGGTGTTCCGATGTGGAGCATTTTTTAATCGGACGGCGTCGGAAGGCGTTCAGATAAGGAAGAATGGTCGCTTTTGTTGTTCCGACTAGGCCTACCCTTCAGTCGGCTAGTGTCGGCAGATATTCGGTCAAGGACGGGCGGATTCTGCCGTCGGGACAGGGTTTATCCCTTAGTCGGACGGCGTCAGCAGCTGTTCCGATAAGGACGAATGGCTGCTCTTGTCCCGGCTAGATCTATCCTTCAATCGGACAGTGTCAGTAGATATCCGGTCAAGGACGGAAGGATTCTGCCGTTGGGACAGGTTCATCCTTTAGTCGGACGGCGTCGGCGGTGCTCTGGCAAAGTGTACCCTTTGGTCGGCCAGAACATGCCCTGGCAAGAAGATATGTCTGTCGGATTCTGGGCCGAGGTGGTCCGTGACTTATGGAAGCCCGCGTGCCTCTGCTCGAGAACATGCCTCATTAAGTGACACGTGGCCTTGTCTTATCTTCTCGAAAAATAGGGTACCCACACTAATTTTCCTAAATCTAATCAAACCAAAATATTAAACTCTTACTACAATTCAACTACCTTCTATGACTAGCTCTATCTCAAATAATAAAATCATAATTGAAAACAATCCTATTCTGTAATTTTGAACATTCCTAATTACAATAAAATAAATCCTAAGCTAATCTTGTGGGTCCTCTACTAAGTATTGTTGCAAACACTAAGATGAAGAGGAGTATTATCATTATAAAAGCTAAAACTTATGAAATCAACGAAGAAGGGAAGAGGGGCCCTTCTCTGAAGATTATAGAGAGATGTAGAGGTTATGCTAATGTCATCCTTATGGAAAAGAAGAGTTGGAGTGGCTTTTGGAGATGTTCGAATCCCTAAAGAAATGGGATAAGCATGGCTGTTTTGGAGAAAAAAGTATTTCGTTGGTATAACCTTGATTTTGGAAATAAGACTAAATGAAAGAGGTTTTTTCCTAATCTTAAGATTCTTAATGGCGATCAAACTAGACGAGAGGGACATAATAATCATTATATCAGATGGGTGGAAATTGAGTGGTTGGAACACTTTTGAGTTGGTTTGTACCAAGGAGGGTGGTTTTCTGAGATTCGAACACAAAGTTGCCAAAAACAGGCCAACATGGTACAAAGAAAACCGATCAGGCTTTCGGGCTCTGCCGCCATTATAAGTGGTCAGAAGTTGAGTTGAACACAGTACACAAATGACAATCAGCCCTTTGGAGTGTGGAGTAGAGCAATCGTGTGTGATTCAACAAAGATCAAGCCTTTTTGGAAGGATGTTGAAGTAGCTATATCGGAACTTACGGCGTTGAATGAACCTTTATCTGCACCCCTTTGGTGAAGGGAGAGCTTTTTCCTTTGCAAGCATGGAACAGGAACTGCACTACCTCTTCAACTATTGGGAATGATTTAGTAGCCTTACATGGATTGTGACCCTCAATAAATTCCTTCTCCTGGTGAATCCATATTCAAATGTCAATGGATATCATTTAGGGGCCTTCCTTTCCATCTCTGAACCTAATCAATTAATCAATCACTAAGACAAATGTGTGGGGGATACTTGAGTTAGGGAACATATTCGAAAACATTTATAAAGAAGAAAAAATATTGATGAAAGTCAGAGATATCGATTTGGCCGAAATTCCTCAGGTAATCTCTTTTCTAGATAGTGGAGTTTTTTAAGAATAGCTTGGGTTTTGTAGTCGGAATGAGTAGGAAGAACTAAAGAAGGAAGAAGATGATGTGGCAAGGGGAAGTCAACCTGTCCTGATCAGGTGTAACAGCAAGGACAATGCACACGAGATACGGTGGAAATGATGACGTGGACTACGAATGTCAACATGTCAATCAAAAGAGAAGAAAAAGATATGATGTTGGCAACCAGGAGCTGATGTCAGACGTCTCCGAAAGAACGGACACGAAATTCCCAGAAAATATTGTTTTTAACTATTACACAGTTGTTTCTAGGCCACTTCGATTTGAACAGACGAAGGAGCACATGTCTTGAGCTGATAAGGCTTTAGGCATGACGCATCCTAAGAAGGACAATTATGGCAGATGAAAGGACTGCATGACCAGAGAATGGAGAGCCTTATTGTAAATAGATTTATATTCCAAACCTACAATATCGCACCAACATGTGGGAGGGCCTAGGGGCAGGTGGCAGCAAAAGGAAAAAGGGAAAAAGGGGGGCAAAAGGAAAAAGGGAGAAAAGGGAACGCAATTAGGCCTTTAACAGTGGCCATAGAAAGAGCACTCCAAATAGCTTTATCATTGAGGCACATATGATCAAATCCGGGAATGATCATAAAATCGAACGGTCCGAACGGATGAGGACAAATCCCTTACGATACAGATCACATATTTTTTTTTCTAGGTATGCCTAGAGAATATATTCCTAGGGATGACTTGTCTGTATCATGTGCGTCAACACTAAAAGGGTACAACAAAGCCGAACAGACACACACACACACCCTTTTTTTTCCTTACCATCATACTTTTGTATTTCTTTGTGCATCTTCCGTGTGTTTGTATCCCATGTGGAGTTTTGAGAAACTATTAGGAAGCTATTCGAAGACTGCTAATGGGGATAATATGTCACTCCGAAAAAGATACATGGGAATCGAGCAAGGTGAAGACTTTTACCAGTTCGAATCACTCGAAATGGCTTAAGGAGGAGATTAGTGATGTTGAAGTGGCACAGGAAACTATCGGGATATTAGTGCACAAAAGAAACCTGGTGCTGTAATCAAGGTACGCAAGCCCTCAGGACCACACGATCCACCCAATGCTTTTGCGACAGAGTGAGGAACTCCCAGATTCAGACTGGGGGACTATGACTATTCTTTCAGTGCATGTTCAGAGGAAAGAGGCGATGACAATGAAGACGAGAAAGTTGGACCCTACAATATTTCAGGCCTGCAATGTATTGTAGCAGAGACAATTCAGGGTGATTTTGTTACCAGTTTGGGGATCAGAGAGTTGAGAACAGGAGATGCGGTAAGCATTGAAGAGGGATGTGGGTTTTACAACTAGAAACTAAGCAGAGTGGAATTTAGATCGTAGGGCAGGGTAGGTGTTGTGGACCCATTCAAGACCCTAGGGGCAAAACATATATAGACGAAGGTGTAGTGGCATCAGACAATGTATCAAAGTGGGTTTGCTGAAATCATGGGATTCAGTAAGTATTTTGGAATCTCGTATGAGGGCCATGAAGATCAAAAGAAGGCGCTGTTCACAACAATTTAAAGTAGTAGGAAAGAGGACCAAAATAAGGCCAACACAAGGTCACATAACTCTAAATTGAGGGAGAAGTTGGTGTAAACTCTGAGAAGGGGGACACCAAGGAAGGTCAGGAATCTCAGGTGCAACATCTATTTTGAAGGAAAAAACAGCAACAGAGATAGTATCAAGAGAAAGGTGAGGACATCAAGCCACAAAACCAGTGAAGCTTCGTATACGTCTTGGAACGTCTGGGGGTTGGGCTCCATGGATAGGAGAATTTTAACAAAGTCATTGGCTAAAAAATGGAATATATATATATATATATATATATATATATTGTTGTGCATTAATTGAGTAATGAATAGTTATGAATAGTTATCTTGTTTAAAGAGGATTATTTAAGCGACTAAAGCTATTCTATTTTAAGCAAATGATCTAACAGAAAAATTAATAAATTGGATTTGAATTCTATGTTAATTGACTTTTTATTTAAGTGCCATTTCTTCAATATCAGTTGGGGATCCTTTACTCTTGAAATTGAGTGCATGTCACTTGCTGATAAATATATCAAGAAGAAAATATGAGCCTTTCCGAAAAATCTCACTCAGCTTGTGTAAAAAATGACTTGTTTTTTCTGGCATATATATTGTTTTTGATGGACCTTTGGTTACTTGTAATCTCACAGTTACCACTGAGTTTTGTTGTGATATCTGCTTTACGAAAAAATTGATTGGATTATCCAGTAGAGTAGTCATATCTTGGATGGTTTTCTTTCCTGAATTTTTACTAACGAGGACAGTCGCAGATGGATGGTTCTTTTCATTCACCAGAGTGGCATGCTGCTCGTTTGGCCAGCCTCAATACATCTCACACAGTTACCTGGGAAGAGTTTAAGAGGAAACAAAAGGTAATCCATTGGACATCGCAAATGTGCTGGTATTTCAACAGTAAACACTATCATCTCTTTTGTCTTCTTTTTCCCTTTGTGACTGTTCGAATATATATATATATATATAATTTTTTTCACAGAAGGTGCCAACCTTATTGTTCGACAAAAATATCGGTCTCCACTTACTTTGAAGATTATAGTCGCGGGTAAATTAGGACAGAATTTAGGGTTAAATTGTTCTTGGTATATGGACAGATTTTGGGGCTAGTAGGGCTATGTTTAGGGCTGTCGTTAGGCTAAAAAAAAACAGGTTTTAGGTATTAGGGTTAGGAGTGTAGGGGAGTGTATATGTACTATGTAGGGATCACTGATTAGTAATGGCAAAAGATCAATAACTATAGCAATTAAAGAATTGAAGGAAATAAAGAACAATAAGCAAAATATAAATATGAAATTGAAAGAGATAAACTAGGAGTAGAGTAACACCACTACTATGGGGAGGATCAACTGATCAAGAGAGGAGTAACACCACTTTGCTGACCCTGTTGATGGAGTTGCACCACCAATGATAATAAACAATGGCAAAATAACAATGCATGCGGCAACTCTGTCTCTCTCTCGCACCACCAATGAAAATTAACAATGGCAAAAGAACAATGCATGCAGCAACTTTTGAAGAGCTGGGCGGCTATCTCACCTGTAAATAGGAAACTTTTGAGTCACATTTCTAGGAAGTGGAACCGATCTTGTGGGCCTGACTTGAGGGTGGCCATTTGTTACTGCTGTTTGTGGCTTGTGGCCATACAACTTTGCCCTTAGATGGCTGACATCAACAGCTTTCCCTGGCTTGAGAGAACTCTGTTGAGTTGATTGCCTGATTTCACTCCGAGATCTGGATTGAAAGATGCAATTGAATATAGTCAATGCTTCCATCTCACCAAAAAACTCTTAACATCCTCCGCTGCGTAGAAACTGTTCGAGCATTGACAATGTCTTCAACGATATCATTAGGCGTCTTTGATATGTGAGGAATCTCCAATTCTTGCACTTTAAAGCTCTCACCTTCATGATGCCCATGATAAGACGTCAAATTTTTGGTGTCAAAGGCAAGGCTGATGTGTAAATCTGGTTGTAGTTTTAAATAGTAAGCATTAGAGTCCAACTGCTTCATCACACAATATGGTCCTGCACACTGGAATTGATCTTCTGATATGTACCTTTAGGAAATCTTTTGGGCATTGATTAAATCGTCACGATAATACTGGAATTGATCTTCTGATATGTACCTTTAGGAAATCTTTGGGGCATTGATTGAATCATCATGATACCGCCTTCCGTGAATTGAGCAAATTGTCTATTAGAATCAGCTTGCTGTTTATACTGTTCGTCGTCAAGAGCTATCTTCCGACAAACTCCTCATGAATGTCACGAGTATGATTGCTTAAATCCTTCAACATCTGCACTTGTCGGAGACAATTTAGGTAATGAAAGCATATCAACAGGTTGCCTCTCTAGAGACTATCTTGAATGGCGATTGACCCGTAGTAGGGTTAATGGACCTATAATAAGCAAAGCCTGCTTGTGGGAATAAGTCCGAAGTAGAGGTCTATTCTCCAATGCAACACTGTATTAGATTTCCCAGGCTTTTATTCACAGCGTCAGTTTGGTGCAATCTGTCTAAGGTTCATAAGCACTCGAGTATTTGAATTTCTTATTCATTTTTTTCCATAGGGTCTTCTAGAAATAACTCATGAAATTCACATCCTAGTTCGATGGTCTTTGGAATTCCATGAAAGTCAAACCATATCTCTGAAAAAGAGAGGCAAATGAGAAGCATCATATTTTCTTATAGAGAGTGAATATGAGCCATCTTCGATAATCTGTCTACAAGCACAGAGATTGAATCAAACATGTTAAATTTCTCCCTGCAATTCCTTTAACAAACATGTTACTTTTTTCTTAAGATTTATGCTTTAATTAATCATTTCTCAAATAATTTCTCGCATTTTGTTTGCACCTTCATGTTTGTTAGTTTGTTTAGGTTTTCTTAACATACGTATCAATATATGCTTGATGACCTTCTAGATTCTGCGTTGTTTGTACGATGCCTAATGTTTCTAAAATCAATGTTATTGACATTCTGTATTGTGCTTTATTTTTCTAGGAAGATGAACTGAGAAAAGGGGAGTTGGAGGCGGATAAAGATAGAATGATGAGAGAGTACAGGGCTCAATTAGATGCTGAAAGGGCAAGCAAGCTTGCCCTTGGGAGAATCGATCCGACAGTAAGTCTATTCACAAAAAGGGTAAGCAAACAAATATAGAAAGTTTTATTTTTTCTGTGATAATTTTGGTAGCTTCTTTTCTGGACGTGAGATTTGTCCACGCAGATCGGAAGGACAAGGATTCCAAGAAAAGGAGCAGCAAAAAGAGAAAGGTGTGTTCTGCTCCTAACAAATTTACTATTTCAAGATTGAGTCTTGTCATTTCTAGAGTATTGGATGCATGAGCCTTGTGCAATTTTTATTTTGTATTTTATTTTTTGAGTGACAAATTTATCTCAATATTAATTTATTTGAGGCAGTAATGTTTTTTGATGCTTCACCATGTGAGAAATTCGTACTTCTCCCACTTGCCTTCTAATCAGTGGGTCTGCCCATCAATCCAGACAACCAATTGATCGGACACCTCTTGCATGGGCTGAAGCCAAGAAATGCATGCATCAAATGATCCTAGCTATTAAATCACATTCGTTTGACAGTCAAGAACTATGACACCTGGATGCTTTAACATGCTTAGCGTACCCGTCTCAACATGATGTTATACCATTATTGGTACTCGATACTGTGATACCATTTTCTCACTTGCTATTGTAATATTGGGTATTTTTTTTAACTACTAGCATTTTCCTTAATTATTATGTCATTAGAAAAAGATACATAGTATATGGTAACAAATTTTACTGTAAAAAACTTTGCTAATGTTTGAAGTTTCATTACATACATTTGGCACGATCTAAGTAATAAAAAATGATTTTTAGGTTTAAAATGTAAAAACAAAACATGGTATCAACATATTCGATGGGATACTATCCGAGCTGAGTCCTAGATTTGGGAAATGAAGAGTTGTATCCCCATTTCCCACACTAGTGACCGTATCCATATCCTCACCTGAACTTCATTGGTCATCAAGAATGCTATTTATTGGATGGCTAGCATCATCCTAATAATACAAATGTTTAGGCTTGGGCCATCGAAGTGGTGTTCCAGTGCTTGAAGTCATCTCGATTCAAACTCCATCAGGTCAAGTTGAAGGCCTTAATCTGATAAAAACTTATCAAAGTGCTAGGAAAAATCATTTCTTGTCAAACTTGTAATGATTTGTGTAGTTGAATCTCGGCTCTTTTGAAATTACTTTCATGGGCTCCGCCCATTTCTTTTTAGTCCTAACTCCTAAGGGTTCTGGTGATCATCCTTTGAGCATATCTCCATTCCAGAACATATCTTTATTATTCTCCTCATATTAACACTCTACATCCGCCATTTTGAATGAACATCCTTTGAGAGTAGTCCTCCATTCAAGTTGTGATGCATATGATTTTCAATATATTTAACACCAGTCTGCCAAATGTTGGATCCAGTGAACATCCTTTGAGCATATCTCCATTCCAGAACATATCTTTATTCTTCTCCTCATATTAACACTCTACATCCGCTATTTTGAATGAGCATCCTTTGAGAGTAGTCCTCCATTCAACTTGAGAGTAGTCCTCCTCCATTCAGTTAGGGGTCTCCCTCTTCACCTCTGGACTCTAGACTTCTTCAAGGTGTTAGAGAACCTATCAGGAGGCCTCGTGGAGGTAGCCAGGAAGACGAGCTCGCTGGATGATCTACGAGAAGCTATCATCTGTGTCGGTGCAGAGGCCAAGGACATCCCGAGAGTAGTCAGAATCGCGGACAGAGGCAGCGAGGTGGAGATTATCCTTGGTGTTCTAGAATCGCCGCCTACTCCGGCGACCTCTGTGGGAGAAGCAGTGCTGTGCATCCACCCACCCCCTGAGGCCTCTCCTGGGTCCAGGGTGGACGACATGTCTGGTGAGGTGGACCGCATTGCATCCAGTTGTGAGTCGACGTGGACAAAGGGGCAGGATACCATCGTGGATGTGGAAGCAACTGCTGCAGATCACCAGCCAGCGCACGCTAAGGTCATCCTTCAGTCGGACGTGGTCTTAGTACAGGAGGCACATGCTATATCCAACTGGATGAATCCTGCTGGCGCCGAAGAGGATCGTCGTACCTACCCTGATAGGGGGAAGGAGATTGGTGGAATTCAAAATGGGAACACAGGCGGTCGGCGTGGCAGGAGGCTTAGACGCTTGCATAAACGTCTTAAACATGCTAAAGCTGGCAGACATATGGGGCGTGTCTCGCACTCCTCTGATGAAGGAGTCTTGGGCCCATTACCACAACCCACGGGCTTGGTCTTTTCGGATTACGTGGTGGGCCGATTGCCGCTACCACAATCTATTAGGCTGGAGCAGGCCCACGCAGGTAAGGCCCCTTTTTTCTCTGACCCAGGAGTAGTTGGGCCTGATAGTTCGTAGCCCACTACTCGTTCCTATGATAACTCGGGCACATCGATATCTTGCGAGTTTCCTGTCCCTATCTTAGAGGCTTGTTTAGCTTCTCCTCCCATCTCGCTGGTTAGCAACATCCCACCCTCGCATCAGGCCCTCTCTCCTAAGGAAGGTTGTGCAGAAGGGTCGGTTGAGTCGATGTACCCCTGCCCTAATCCCTGTTGTATTTGGACGCTGAGCATGGCAGCTCTGGAGGTGGATCGAGGTGAGAAGTTAGCTCAAAAGGGTAACATATGTGGTGTCAAACCCTTCTGGAATCCAAGGTCGCAGATGTAATGACCCTATTTCTAGCAATATTATCGTAGACTTTTTATAATACTTTGAACATTATATGTACGTCATTTTAAAGGTCTCAACAATAGCTTTCTATCGGTATCAAGTTTATCCAAATCGGACGTGCGAGTCAAAAGTTATTGTATTTAGTTTTGGGCAACATTTTAAGTTTTTATTAAAATTTGAAAAAAAAAAAGACAATTTTCAAAATTATAGTCCCACATCGGATAGGAATGAAAAGTTCTGAGTTTTCAACCTCTATAAATACAAGGCCATGCCTTGAAAAAATTACATCAGTTTGGGTATTTACATTCTAACCCCTGAGGTAAGAATATTTGTTAAAAAATCCCTCAACTAGAAGAAATTCTAGAAAATTCCTAGGAATTCCTGAAAATATTCAGGAGGTCCTTTGAAAAGTTTTTGTGGGGCCTACTGCCTCGAGATACGCGCTACCTCAAGATTCGCATCGTACGAGGTTCAAGGATTTGGAATTCTAGCGTATTCACTAGTAAGTACATAGTTATTTATTTTATGCCTTTATTTATTTAATTAATTAATTATTTATTTAATTAATTAATTATTATTTAATTAATTAATTATTATTTATTTAATTATTTATTTATTTATTTGATTAATTATTATTTATTTATAAATATTATTTTTATTTTTTTATTTTTTTTTGAAATAGTAGAAAATTCACAGAATATTGTAGAAAAATTCTAGAAAATTCTATTATTTTTGAGGAAAATGTTTGAAAATGCTATTCTTGTTATCTGTTAAATTTTAGCAAAAAAAAAAATCCCAATTGTATTTTCCACATAAAATGTGTAAATGCATTGATAATTTCTTGTAATCTTAAAAGCATGAAATTATGATAGATGAGGACATGTGTAATCTATTTAGTTGGATGAAGTCATGTTCAAATTTATTTAAAATGAGATATATGCGTTTTTCATCCGTTTTATGTATTCGCTTTCTAAGATATTAACAGGACTTAAACGTTCTTATTTTTAGTTTTAAAATGCAAAAATATGAATGTTATGCATGTAAAGATGTTTCTACAAACATTATTATTTTATGCATATAAATACGATTAAGGACATGAATAAGAACATGATTGGGAATGTGGAATATCAGATTAGTTGGAATCAGGCGTTGTCTCATTTCTTTGAGACCCCTTGGGGTTTTAGTCCCCTAAAGTATCAGGCGTTGCCTTATTTCTTTAAGACCCCTTGGGGTTCTAGTCCCCAAAGAAGAGGCGTTGTCTCATTCATGAGACCCCTCGGGTATTTATACCTAAAAAAAAATTAGGGAATCCGGAGAGAGAATACCTAATGAAACAATTAGTGTGTACATTAGGGAGTTTACTTGTGGACTAGAAGTGTTGACATCGTACAATAGGACCGATGGAATGTTGGTACGGAATACATTAGAATTGATAGTTTGACTTCATAGAAATGGTCACGGGTATTCTGATAAGAGAAAGGTTGACTGTTATATGAAAAGTCATCATTGTATTCGAAGTCATACGTAAGTAATTGATGGAAAATTGAGTTTTATCGAATTACATGTGAAATTCATTTGCAAATCGTATTTGATTTAAAATAAACAAAAGTCGCTGATTTAAGTGGTTTTACGCACGAAGAATGTACTTACTGGGCCCTAACTCATCGTTTTAAAATGTTTTGTTTTCAGGAAAGGATAAGGGGAAGTTGGTCTAATGCTTCTAGCATTTCTGTTGATAGACTTGTGCTAGAGACGATATTATATTTTGTCTAATTCTTCTATCTTGTAGAAGGATACATGAGTTATGTAGGTCGTTTGACCGTTTAGTAAAATGTATTTGGGAGTCCAATATATATACAATGTTTTCTTTTAGATAGGCATATTACGGTTTTGTTTGAGGTGAGAGATCCTCTAACATTATTAATGTGTCAATGAAGTGCGTTTCGTCTTATAGATTGTTTAAACAAAATGAAAAAAAATTATCCGGTGTATTTCCGCTGCATCGTGATACTAGTTTTGTTTAACTGTGCGTTTGTATGATCAGATCGCGCCTCAAGATACGAGAAAGGTCGATATGACCAAATATCGGATTTGGGGGCGTGACAGCAGAGTTGTACTGGTACTGCTGCCCTCTCAGAGGTTCTTTTATCTTCTTGTTCGACGCCCTTCGTATTCCTATTCCTGATTCGACGCAACTTAAGGTCGTGGGAACGATTCACCATCACTCTACTACACCGCTGACTTCAGGTGGGGGGCAATCCGTGCCCGGAAGCGGAGTCGACTTCGTCCTCGGGAACCTTGAGGCTCCGTTGCAGCGTTGGGCCTCTTTCACTGGAGTTATGGGAGGAGGTATTAGGATCGCCGATCCAGAGAGATCTGCCTCTTGGAGGGTTCCACCCTACATCCCCAGTCACATATCCCTCAATCTTTTACAGTTAGCTCTCTCTATTGGAATTTCCTTCAACGGGCATGGAGTTGAGGCCGTTAAATTGTTGTTGGGGTCGGTCAGCAGGGCAAGTGACAAACAGCCGCACAACATGGCCCTCACGGAATGTGAGTTAGGCTCAGAGGAAGTTCTGATTAGGGTTACGGAGGATATGTATGAGAGAGCCAAGGATCAGTACGCCTCTGATGAGATTGAGGTGGGTGCTAAGGAGTCTGCGATTCCGAATTCGTCGCAATTCGGTAACAGGGAAGCTACCCTGGAAGAGCATCCGAGTATATTCTCACCTAAAACGCAAAGGGAAATGCAGAGGTTGGGCATAAACCAGTTGGGTCTGGAGAACATCTTGGGTTCACACAGTCGCAGGGGCACTCAGGCGAGGCTTCGTTGACGTGTCTAGGTTGGAGTTTAGGCGGAGGGTGTGTGTTTGTTTGTTTGTCGACGATCAGCATTCTGTCTTGGAATGTCCGGGGCTTAGGGGATCTATCCAAGAGAGCTTCTGTGAAACGGGTTATCCGTGATAGTGGAGCCAAGATTGTTCTGCTTCAAGTGACCAAAGTGGAACATATCAATTCGGGCCTTATAGCTAGTTTATGGAATATAAAGGACTGTGGATGGTGTGCTCTCCCATCTATTGGCTCTTCGGGGGGCATTTTGATTTTGTGGGACTCGGCAGTGGTGGACGTGACTGAGGATCTGATTGGCGCCTTCTCCGTTTCCGTGGTTTGTCGATCCTTAGCAGATGATTTCAGTTAGGTGTTGTCGTGCGACTATGGTCCCACGGATAGAGGTTTGAGACCTCAATTCTAGGAAGAACTTGAAGATATAGCTGGGTATTGGGACCTCCCCTGGTGTTTAGGGGGTGACTTCAACGTGATCAGACAGCCTAATGAGAAGAAGGGAGGATGTCGGGTGGATAGGAACATGAGGAAGTTTGGAGAGTTCATTGACCTCTTTGGGTTATTGGACTTACCTCTTAAGGGAGGAGAGTTCACGTGGTCCAACAACCAGCGACAGCCGATTCTTTGCAGATTGGATCGCTTTTTGGTTTCGGGTTCATGGGCTGAGCACTTTACCCTTGCAGTTCAACTAGTGCTTCCTAGATCGATGTCGGTCTACAAGCCCAAACCGTTCAGATTTGAGAATATGTGGCTCTTGGAGCCGGATTTCGAGGTAAAGGTTAGAGAATGGTGGCAGTCCTCCTTCCAAGACCAGGCTGGGGTAGTGCTTTGTAAAAAATTGAAAGCTCTGAAGGAGAAAATTCGCCAGTGGAATCGGGAGGTGTTGGGTCGCATCGATGTCAAGATGAAGGTGATCCTTACCGAGATCAATGCTTTAGATAGTAAGGAAGTTGTGGAAGACTTGTCAGATGCTGATATCAGTAGGAGGGTGGAGTTGAAAGCTAAATTCCAATCTCTTGCTAAAATGGAGGAGGTTAGCTGGCGTCAGAAATCCAGAGTGAGATGGCTGAAAGAAGGGGACGGGAACACGAAGTTTTTCCATCAGATTGCCAACGCTTGGAGAAGGGTCAACCTTATTGATAAGGTGGATATAGAGGGCCACTGCCTAGAGGATGAGGAGTCCATTAGAAGCGGTATAGTGGACTTTTATACTAGGCTGTATTCGGAGTCTTCCCAGAGTAGGCCAGAACTAGATGGCCTAGATTTTGATTGCATCTCGATAATCAGAGAGTCTGGTTGGAGAGAAACCTGAAGGAGGAGGAGATCTTACAGGCCATCAAAAACTTGGAAGGAGACAAGGCGCCGGGTCCTGATGGCTTTACCCTTGCTTTTTTCAGCAAATGCTGGGAGACTGTGGGTAGCGACTTCATGGCGGCTATAGCAGAGTTCTTTAAGGAAGGCATCCTTGACCGCTGGTCCAACATCACTTTCCTTATCCTTATTCCTAAGAGGCAAGGGGCGGTGGACATCTCCGACTTTAGACCCATTAGTCTGGTAGGCAGTTTCTACAAGATTCTGGCTAAAGTCCTTGCTACCAGAATCAGGGAGGTTCTTCCAGCGGTGATCTCTCCGGCTCAGGGGGCTTTTGTGCATGGCAGATAGATCCTAGACGGGGTTCTGGTGGCCAGTGAGTGCATTGACGCTAGGAGCAGATCGGGGAAGGCAGGCATCGTTTGTAAAATCGATTTGCAGAAGGCTTATGATCATGTGTGTTGATTCCTAGACTACATCCTTGATAGGATGGGTTTCGGACTAGTGTGGAGGAGATGGATTAGCATTTGCATCTCCACGGCCTCATTCTCGGTCTTGATCAACGGAGCCCCTGCCGGGTATTTTGGATCCTCTAGGGGTTTGAGGCAGGGAGACCCTCTATCCCCTTTCCTTTTCATCATAGTAGCGGGGGCGCTCAGCAGTATGATTGATAAAGCCGCTAACAGGGGATCGGTGCAAGGATTCCAGTCAGGGGCTTCAGGGCCCATCATTTCTCACTTACAGTTCACCGACGACACTCTTATATTCATGGGGGTAGATAGGATGCAATGTGTGGCCCTGAGAGGTATTTTATCTTGCTTCGAGGCGGTGTCAGGTCTAAAGGTTAACTTCGCCAAGTGCCAAGCCTTTCCAGTAGGCGACATTGCAGATTTTCCGGGCTTGGTTTCCACTCTTGGCATTTCGGCTGCTACTTTCCCGACTACTTATTTGGGACTACCTCTAGGTGCTCCCTACAGGTCGAGAGCCTTATGGGATCCTGTCTTATCTAGATGTGAAAGAAGGCTGGCCTCTTGGAAGATGAGATACTTATCGAAAGGGGGCAGGCTGACCCTTATAAAGAGTACACTCTCTAACCTCCCTACCTACTTCCTATCCCTTTTCTCCTTGCCGGCTGGTGTGGCCAATAAGATTGAGCAGTAGATGTGGCGCTTCCTTTGGTTCGGAAACACGGACAGATCTGGCTACCATCTGGTTGACTGTAGGTTGGTGTGCTCCCCCAAGAGTGTAGGAGGTCTAGGGGTTAAAAACCTCAAGCTCATGAACCAGGCCTTGCTGGGGAAATGGATCTGGCGCTTTGCGGTTGAAGTCGACAGCCTTTGGAGGAAAGTTATAGAGGCCAGACACGGCAGTGAGCCTTTGGGTTGGTTTAGTAAGGAAGTCAAGATTTCCTATGGATGTGGGGTTTGGAGAGGCATATTGAAGACGTCCACAACCTTCCTTGGCTGCATCCGGTTCAAAGTCGGCATAGGAGATATGGTGCTTTTTTGGAGTGATGTTTGGTGCGGTGACAAAGCCTTGAAGGAAGACTTTCCCCAAATCTACGCTATTTCGGCTAAGAAGGATAACACGGTGCATCAGATTATGGTTATGAGCGACATCGGTATCTCTTGGGACATAGGGCTCAGACGTAACTTAAACGACTGGGAAATTCCTTACTTGGCCGTTTTTCTTCAGAGACTGGAAGGGGCAGTAGTGGACAACTCTAGGGCAGACTCTATCTGGTGGACTTGCAAGTCAGACGGTCTCTTCATCGTTCGATCGTTCTACGGATCCTTGGAAGGGTCTTGGAGATCCTCGCTTCCTACTCCTCTCCTTCCGCATAGGCGAGCTTTCCCCGGGGTAAAGATCTGGGGTTCTAAGGTGTCCTCTAAGTTGCTTTCTTCGTATAGAGCGCATCTTTGGATAGGATTCTCACCGTGGACAATCTTATTAAAAGGGGAATGGTATTGGTTAACTATTGTGCCATGTGCAAAGTAGATGGGGAGTCCGTAAATCACCTACTCCTCCACTACAAGGTAGCCAGAGTAGTATGGGATCTCTTCTTCTCTTCCTTCGGTATATGCTGGGTGCTTCCGGCCTCTGTCCTTCAGACCATCGAGAGTTGGCAAGCTCATTTTTTCCCTCCGTCTGGGCGTAGACTTTGGAGCATTCTGCCTTTTGCGATCTGGTGGGGCATTTGGAAGGAACGGAACAGCAGGGTCTTTGAAGGTAAGGAGTCGACCTCGAACGACATCATCTTGTCTATCAAGGCTCTTCTTTTCTTCTGGTCTAAGCTTTTCAAGGAATGTAAAGGGCTTGCCTTTGAGGACCTAGTCTTTAAATGGGAGTCGGTTATGTACTGGGGCAGTTAGGTTCGTGTTCCTTTTTCTTGTTTTAGGAGGCCCTCTCATCCTCCGCTGTAAGCTCTTGTTCCTTTTCAATAAATTTCACCTTATAAAAATATATATATATATATTTAACACCAGTCTGCCAAATGTTGGATCCAAACTGAAGTTTGCATGGGATGATGGGAAGTCTTTGAATTATGTTAGTTATCTCGAACTTCTCTTTTTGAACTTGCTTCTTAGCAACAACCCAGAAACATGACACTCAGTGGAATTCATGACAAATTTCTAGGTGGACACAAACCTAGGGATGAAGTTTGGATTTTAAAACCCTGGTTATCTTTTTAACAATCCCTCTAGGGATTAGGAACTGACGTCCATTTTGTTTTTAAAGATTTCTGGTGCATAAACGGGTGTTTATCGAATTTCTTAGGTGTGCCAGATTAAAAATTGGTAACTTTTTCCTTCACAGACTTGCTTCCCTTACGTTTATGGGACTCTTATTTCCCTGTGTATTTGGACAAGCTTTTTCAATCATGATCACTTGTGATTTTTTAGTCGACAAGATGGTATGTGGTTTCCTTATCATCAATCATCTTAAACCTTATCCCAACTATATGGGGTCGGTTGCACGAATTATGTTCTTCCATATAATTCTCTAGGGCCATATCTTCTATTAAGGAAAGTGTTCTCATCCTTTTTGGCCTTACCCGTCATCCTTTTGGGGTTTAAAGTGGAAGTTCTTTCTCATTGGTTCTGTCAGTGGTCTTGTACATGACCAAACCATCCAATTTGACTCTCCCTTATTTTATCACCTATTGGAGCATTTTCTTGAATGGCGTTTATTTCTGATTTTGTTTTTCATAGTTTTGTCATTCATCCATCCCAACATTGTCATTTCAGCTACGTTCATTCTGTGAACATGTTTCTTGATTGTCCAACATTCTGCTCTATAAAGCATAGTTGGTCTTATTGTCGTCTTAAAATCTTCATTAAGTTTGATTAGTATGCGTTGTTCACATAGCATTCCGTAAGCATATCTCCACTTTAGCCACCCAACTATGGGCGACATCCTCAGTTTTTTCCTTCTTTATGGATAATGGAACTTAGATAAAGAAAAGGGTCACTTTAACGTATCTCTTGGCCATCAATATGAATCAATGCATCATCTTTGTATGTCTTACTAAAATTGCACTCCACAAACTCCATCCTGATCTGACTTATTTGAAGGTCCTCTATTTTTTGCAGCAGCCTTTCTTCTTGTTTTTAATTTTTTTCCTATTGTGTGATTGGTTGATCAGTTTCTCAGTTTGAAACTTTTTTCAATCTTACGAGCTTCCATCCTCTTGCCACCACCACCAGATTAATGGAGTGAAGAGTTGGATAATGGTGCTAGACGCCAAAAGGTCCAGGGCTTCCTTTCGAACCAGCCTCCTTTAGCCCAACTCTTGTTAGATTGGTTGGCTTATTCTCCTGTAGTCCGATATATATTTTTCCTTATGTAGAGCCCAAAGGGGTTGATAAAGAAACTTTGTCAGTCCCCATTTTATGATACTGGAGATTTTAAAATTCTAACATGATCTTGGAACCAATTTGTCATATTGAGATTTCAAGATGAAGCATCATCCCATATTTCCATCTGACAATCTCCTCTCCGTTGTCATGTTCCAATTTGGATTAACGATAGCACAAAAATGAACTCATCAGGCAATCATAACTATCCGATTGATGAATTTATTTTGATGGCTGTCCATGATTTTTTGGACGTTCAAAAACAAAGTTGTCCTTGTGCCTAACAGGTTTTTATGATAATTTGACCAGTTGACTTTTAATTTATGCCCCATCCAAGAGGTTGTTGATTGACCTGGTGGCCTAATCGATTGCCCTGTTAGTCCATTGTGTGCAGAGATGGTTTCATACTAACCATTAGCATCCTTCACATTCAATTTGTTTTCACAATTTTTGGGGCTGAGTAACTTATAATCACAGGGAGGGAGGAAACTTCGGTGCATAAATTTACAGCTTCGAAGGACTTTGAGAACGTGAACTTGTTGGGCTATATTTTACTTCTAAAATTTGTTTCGTCACACACACACACACACACACACCATATGGGACATAATTTCCTCATTTACTTATGTGAGGGAATACTCGATCTTCTATGGTCCATGTGCTTCTATTGCTGTCTGTTATTTAGTCACATTTTACCAGCTTCAATCTCACTGAGCTTTTTGTTGTAGCATTCAAGGAGGAGATCTTCCGTGTCAAGTTTATCGAGTTCATACTCAGAATCTTCTAGCAGTGACGACGAGGAGAGAGAAACAAGGAGATCGAAATCGAGGTCGAAGAGAAAGAAGGAAAGAAAGCACAAATCAAGAAACAAACACTATAGTGATAGTGAGGAGAGTGATGGTCCTTTGCCACTCTCTAGATTCTTTGGGAGTGTAAAGAGCTAATCTGCAAGATCTGTGTATAATTTTACAGATCTTTCCATCACTGTGGATGGGTGGATTCTTTTCTGTGGTTGCTGTAAGTGAGTTTGGATCTCTTCTTTTTCCCCTAGTGAGCTCAAGAAGCCCTGTCAAGGTATTAGTTTCCCAGTAAAAGTTGTGTATTATTCAATCGAAATTCCATACAATGATGTAGCAATTATGTTACTAGAATCTCACAGTTTAATTTTTTTTTTCTTGCTATTATTGATGTTTGTATAGTGCTGTACACTAAAAACTTACAACCTTCACAGTTTTTTGGGGGGTTAAGTACAGATATAGTATTAAAATCAAAATTGAAGCTACCTACCCAAAAGAAAAAGGAAAAAGTCAAAATGGAAGCAAAGGGGGTGTCTGGGAACGAGAAGTAAAAGCACTTCTATTTATAGTAGAAGTTACTAGTTGATTTTTTACCTCCAAAAAAGTGAGAAATTAAAAGTGTCAGGAGGCGTTCTAATTTTTGAGAAGTAATTTCTCTTAGAAGTTAAAAGCTATATATAAAAATAAGCTTCAGTTTTAAGTTAGTTTTAAACTTTTCAAAAGTTCAAATACTTTTTGGCTTATAAAAGTCTCAAGTTATTTATTTTTGTGTTGCCAACGCCCTCTAAGTACCGACACAGAGAATCCTTAGTATCAAAAAGTGATGCGTGTGGTAAAACTTGAGAAAGCACTTTTTTTAAAGCTCAATGAGCTCCTCAAAAGCAGAAGGCGTTTCTGAGTGGTTTCTGCTAATTGCTTTTGTAGGAAGCCGTTCTTAAAAAAAATTCTTTACAAGTTATACTTCAAAGACTTTTTTGTAATACCAAGACTACCTTTTGGATTAAGTGTATTTAACTACTTTGAGGGGTAAAATAGGTATTTATAGCCAAAAAAACATTTTTTTTACCAAACATCATAGAAGGGCTTTTAAGAAAAGCACTTTTCTTGTTACCAAACGGCCAAAACAGCTTAACTCGAGCAGTTTACATATAAGTGTTGTCAGGCACTTGAGATAAGCTTTAAGTTTACCCAAATGCAGCCCCCATCTGCAAAACAAGCTGAAAACCTTCCAATTTACTAGGAGCCCATGCATGGTATCTTTGGAGGCTCCTTAACCAAAGGCATTGGAAGTATGAGCACATTTGACCTGGAAACGGTCTCGTGTTTACCGTTGTTTCTTTTAAATTTCAAATAAGTGTGTTGTTCATGCTCCATGATGTTTGAATTTCTCTCTCTGAGTATACTGAAAAGGATGGTCTGTGTTTGGATGGGCAGTGCCAAAGCCCAAAATTCACATTGGTTGGACTATTCTAATTAAGTCGGCTTCCTGCAGCAGCTCTAGTGAAACCATAGGTTTTGGCCACGAGACTCGGATTAGTTTGACTGGTTAATCTTAGCCTTCATGGTCAAAACCTGATAACAGTAATAGTCTCAACAGGAAATTTTAGCCTCATTGATGCGCAAAAGCAGGGTTGCGCAGCTGAGCAACCTTCCAGTTCTTTGGGACCTGGCTTGAGCCCCAACTCATTTCCCAAACTTTTGCTCAAGTCTCACACGAGAGCTCAAAAACCAATATGCACCAAAATTGGGGATGTGGTTCTGACCCCTAGCTTGTGCAGCTCATCTACCATGACTTTTACCTTTCATATGGCTCAAGCTGTGAGCATATGAAATATTGCCAGTGTAAGCTAGAAGACATACCTTCTCTCAGGGAGATCTCATAGACTTTCTGAATTGAATTTCATGACATACTTCCATAAAAAAAAACCTATCAATTCAATTACATTTGAGGAACAAAAGATTGTAATTAGGACCCAAAGGTGCACGAGTCATTACGTAGGTTGGCATCGAATGTAGGTGATTTGATCAAATCGAGAGCTTCAGGCTTATCTTTCACAAGAATTTACTAAGAAGGATGGCCATAACAGGACAGAACAGTTGGGGTTGTTGATGGATGGATGATGCAAAAATGATGCATCCGGAAGAAAATGAAAATTTTACCACCATGGAGTTACAATCATCCAATCAAGCTAACTTTCAGCTTCTTGATCTCCGAAGCGGGACCAGCATTCCATCCCTGTTGCCAGTGTGCTTGCCACATTTTAGGGAAAAGTAAGAACGATGGCTTCTAACATCTGCCTAAGAAGGTGCAGTGCTTATGAAATAAGAAGTGCTTATCACAGTTTTGTTTGAAGGGAAAGAAAGAATGATGCATTATTTGTAAAGAAAACACCCGCAAAGCTTCTCTCTCCATCCGAACGGCAAAAATGAATAGAAATGCTACAGAGATTAAAGTTCAACAACCAGTGAAAGATCTAGGCTTCGATGCTAACTCATCCTGCCTGCAATTCCTCACCTTCCAATTCCTTAACTGGTCTTATAAGACCTCGAGTGATCCCATGGAGATGCAACCCATTCTCTTTCATTTCTTCTAACAGCTTCTCCGCCATTCCCCAGTCTAAATCCTTGAGACAGAGAGACTGCATCATCTTATTGTACTCATCAGCATTTGGTCCGACACCATTTTCTTTCATCTCGCTCAACAACTTCAGAGCCTTATCGAATTCCTCGAGCTTACAATACCCACGGATGAGAATATGGTAAGTAACAGGGCTTAGCTTGCAATGCATCTTCTTGGCTTCTGATAAGACTCTACATACCTCCTCCATCTGACCACCCTTTGCATAACCACTCATAATAACACTGTAGGTGTACACATCAGGTCTCAATCCTCTACTCTCCATCGTCGTCACCAACTGCATTGCCTCCTCCATATCCCCGGACTTAGAGAAGCCATTGACGACTGAATTGAACACTGCATTACTGGGGGGTGGGCCAGCATCAATCATCTTAAACAGCAACTGCTTTGCCCTTTCTACATCTTTAATTCTACACAAACCACGAACAACGGAAGAGAAGGGCTTAATTGCGTACTTGCGTGCATCTCCTGAGAAATCCTCCAATAACTCCACAGCTAAACCGATAGTTTCATCCTCTCTACATAGAGAACTGATCAGAAAATTAACAGAAGATCGAGGTGGGCATTTGTTCTTCTCTTTTGCCATCAGATAAACCAAATATGCATCTTTTGCCCTACTTCCTTTACAGAAATAAGAAATGACATTACCCATCTTCTCGCTATCGGGCAAGTTTCCCGCATTGAGCATCTTCTCACAAACAGACCAGGCCCAGTCAAAGATCGAACGGCGACAAAGTGCTTCAATTGTTAAATAGTAAGAATCTGCGTTCCAGTCACACCCACATTCCTCAAATTTATTAAAAACTTCTATACCAGCCTTGCCTTTGCCTAGTTTCGAAAATAAAGAGATCAATTCGTTGAGAATCTCTGTGTTTAATACACCTTTCTCCTTCTCACCAATCTCCTTTACCAAATCCCAACCAGAATAAACATCTTTCTTCCTAAGACCATTACCGACAGCCTGAACAAGCAAATCCACAACACGGGTAGTTGTTGAAAACTCAGGTTTTTTCGAAGCCCATTTGAAAAACGCGATTAAATTCTCACCTGGAACAAAAGGAGTTTGGATTACTCTGATCACAAACTCCTCATTTACAGTCAAATCTAACTTATCCAAGCTTGATTCCAGAGACCCATCTAAACTACTCTGAAGAACAGATAATACATTTTCAACTTGCTCGATATCGATCTCAGGGATTTCTTCAACAACTGGTTCTTCTGAGACAAACCTACCCATCTGGTCATTACCATTTCCGCTCTCTTGGGAGAAAAAACTAGGGTCTTCAACTTCGACGCCCTCTTGTGAAATAAGACTAGGGTTTTCATCAAAAATCACTGAAGGAGTTTCTGATTCTTGTGAAATAAAACTAGAGTTTTCATCCAAAACAACGTTTTGATCATTAGGATTTGAGTCGTGAGAGAAGAATCTAGCGTTTTGGGAGAGCAAAGTTGAGAAATGCAGGGATGGAGATCGAATTACAGTTGGGGTTAGGGTTTTAGCTGGTACCTGGTTTTGAATTGAAGGAGCCGTTTGTCTTGAACATCTGAAAAGAAAAGCTGTCGCTTTTGATCTCCACATCTCTCTCTGTTTCTGTCTCAAGTCTCAACCATGGTTCGAAGTCTCGGGATCGGCGGTTGGATCGGACCCCTCCGATCCCGAGTTGGATCGGCTGGATCGGTCCGATCCACCGTGATCCCGTCTCGGAAAAAAAAAAAAAAACCTAAAAAATGCAAAAAAATGAAGAAAAAATTCAAAAAATAGTAGAAAAATCAGAAAAAATCATAAAAATTCATAAAAGAAATCATATAATTAGAAAACACATAAAACATTAGGAAGCCGACTGGATCGGTCCGATCCACCTTGATCCCGAGAAGGAAAAAAAAAATCCTAAAAAATGCAAAAAAATCCTAAAAAATGCAAAAAAATGAGGAAAAAATTCAAAAATTTGTAGAAAAATCAGATAAAATCATAAAAATTCATAAAAGAAATCATAAAATTAGAAAACACATAAAACATTAGGAATATAAATATTCTAACCTCTTGTGATGGAAGAAAAGTATAAAAAATAAAAAAATAAATGTAAAAAAATCATAAAAATTTATAAAAAAAATCAAAAACAAACCTATGAACAATAATAATGTATGATTATAAAAAAAAAATCTACTTAGACTCCTATAAAGCCACTAGAACACAAGCTTCTACATATTTACATAAAATATTAAAACAAATAGATACGTACAATCCAAAAGATATTAAATTTGGTGGATCAAACTCATCATTTGTTAAATAGTTTGGAGAATCTACAAATTCTTGCTACTTAGTGCTAAACCAGTAAACGCTAAAACAATTTTAAGACCCACAAATAAGTACATGTTACGTACGCGACTCATACCAGTTGCTTAAACACATCCTTTAGCTTGGAGTCTTACACCTGCAAAAATAAAGATTTTCAATGATTAACTCAATAAATGCAAATATAGCTTCTGAAAATAATAATAAAGAGTCAAAATAAATAAACTTACGATTGGACTATTGTTCATAATAACCATCAGGGGGGTTCATAGGAAAGAAAAATGACCCATACTGGGTGGATGCAGTATCGTTGGGCTCTGTAGTGTCATAGCTCCCTCCAGATTGTCCATAATATCCACTATAGCTATGGTTGGACTGTGATTGGCCATAATCATAGCTATGTGGCTGCTGATCATAACCATATTGATGTTGAGGAGGCTGACCATAACCATGTGGATAAAATGGCTGCTGAGGTTGATGTACTTGAGACTGACCATAATCATAATTATCCCCTCCATATCTAAGCTGACCACCATAGTCCTCAATATTCATCCCATGTACTTGTTCATCCAAGTCGGTGAGTCTTGCATCAAACTCACTCGGGCCACCCCTACTAGTACCAACATGATCTCTCTGTACCCAATCATTGTTGCTCGGGTGTCTAGGTAAGGCAGTTGGCCTTCTACTACGTCGGCCTCGTAGTCCCCACCCACCATGATCAGTGTCTTGAGTGATGATTACATTGTCATCTGGGTGTGTGTCGCCTAAACGACCTCCCTCAACACTTCCACTCTCCTTGACTCCACCACCATCGCCCCAATTCCAACCATCTCCCCTATCACCACCACCACTACCACTAGCACCAGCACCAACACCAGCACCACCATCACCATCACCATCACCACCACCACCACCATCATCATCATCATCGTCATTTGAACCACGACTTCGATGCTGTGTCGAATCATCTTCGCGACTTGGAACACCTTCATCTAACCATGACAAGTCATCTCCATCAAATACAGGGGGTTCTTTTTCTCTTAACCATTCATCAAGAACATCGATGTTTTCAAATATATAATCCAAATCAATTGGATTATAATAATCTTCTTCATCTCTTGTATCAGTTAGATTACGAACCCGAAGTCGCATATTATAGTGGACGTATACCAGATTCTCCAACCTCATCATTGATAATCTATTCCGTGGCTTTGAATGGATGAGGGAGAAGGTGCTCCAATTTCTCTCACAGCCAGATGATGAACATGTTTGGCTTAATACTTTAATCGCAATTTTTCGTAAGGCAGGAGCAGACTCACCATAATTGTACCACCACTCAGCTGGGAAAGAAAAAAATATATTAAAATTTAATATACTGTAAAGTAATTATTCATCTAATGAAGTATAACATCAACATACTTGGTAGACTAAACTTTGCTCTTTTCTGAGCGAGTGGATCGCCAAATTCTCCCCTTCCTTCTTCATAAAGTCTTATCTGTGACCAATATTAAAGACTCACAATTAATTAATAATCTGTATCAAATATAAATAAAAGTCTTAATAATAACATATTTATACCTGATCAATTGCTTCTCCTGCACTATCCATATCCGGTTCAAGTCTTTTTATGACATTTTTTAAACTTGTCCTTATATCTTGGTGATGGGAAAAGTCTTCGTCATATCGAAATTTTGGATTTAAAAAATACGCTACAAAATAAAAATAATTGTCAATAACTAATAGACATTAATAACATCAAAAATACATATTGTCAAATGCAGTATTATAGCTTACCTGTTGCATGGAGATCTTGACGAAGTTGTGTCTCCCATCTTCTGTCAATGATTTCAAAGTAACGTTGATGATGACGGACTTGAGCACTAATCATCTCTTTGGCTCTTTTCATCGCTTCAAATATTACACCTAAAGTAGGTTTCTTGTCTTGATCCACAATTTTTAGAACCTTGACAAGTGGTCCCATAATTTTGCATACATCTTCAGCGTTACCCCAAAATTCATCATTTAGAATTAACTTTGAGACATCCCTAGCTTGTTCCTTCTTTTTTTTATCTTTGCTGTACGCATGTCTAACAAGCTCGTTCCACTCATCTGATATAAACATTTTTCTCAGTGCATCCTGATATCGGATAAGACTTTCAAGAGAAATAAATTATGTTGCGAATCTAGTGATACCAGGACGTAACAAGTCTCTATTGTCAGTGAATGTCTTCATCAAGTTTACTAACTTCGTGCTGTTGTAAATAAAAGAAGTTATTCTCCGTCCATCCTTAATGGTATCACTGACTTGTTTTGTCTTTCCAATATCCTCAAGTATAAGATCAATGCAGTGTGCCGCACAAGGACTCCAGTATAAATGTCGCATTTTTTTCATCAACTCTAGCCCTGCACGCTTAAATGACGCTTCGTTATCCGTCACAATCTGGATAACATTCTCTTCTCCCACCTCCTCGACCATCTTATCCATTAACTCGAGAATGTAACTCGATGTTTTCTCTTTTCCAGATGTGTCTACAGACTTGAGGAATATCATGTCTTTATCACAGTAGACCATAAAATTAATGATAGACTTCCTAGTTTTGGATGTCTAGCCATCGCACATCAGTGTGCATCCAAATTCTGTCCATTTCTTTTTTTTGCCATTTATATATTGATTTAGCTCCGCCACCTCTTCTTTTAAATACTTGTTTGCCAGCTGATATGGGGTTGGTCCCTTTACGAGTCCCGCTTCACCAATGGTGTCAATCATGGTTTGAAAGTAAGGACCATTTGCTGCATTGAAGGGAATTGAGTTGAACATAAAAAATTTTGAAATTACTTTTCCCACTTTATGCACGACTTGTTTTCCACCCCATGCTCCCTTCAACTTTTTTTGTGTTCCTCCTGCAGACTTATATAAGTAAGGGTCAATTCCTCCCGTAGGAGCTTTGGTTGCGGCATTAACATCTTTATCTGTTCTTCGTGATCGAGTAGAAGGCTCGTGTACACTGGTACTACGACGCATCGTATCTCTAATATCAGTACCACCACGCACACTTGCACTACGAGGAATCCCCCCTCTACCGATGTGTATACCAGACGAACTTGCCTCCCCAGATACAGAGTGTCTTCTTTGAGCTTGTTCATTGGCCTCTCGTCTGCTTTCACGTATGGCCCGTCTTAAAGCTTCTTCTTCGTCTATTTTCCAATATGGACGATATTGATCTTCCACTTCAGCAGGAATATCAATATTCTCTTCCTCTTCCTCAGCTTCTTCTCTTCCACCACCGCTACTACCCAACTCATTTAATCTTTCTTGTAATTCATCTCTTCTTCTTTGCTCAGCAGCCTTCATCTGTTTGGTTAACTGCAAATGGTTTGTGATTAACAATCTTACTTCCCTAGGAGCTTTAGAACAAGCTGTTACATCTCCTGGGCGCGCAATAATATGTTGTTTCAATCTTGTAACCCCCTCATGCATTATCTTGTCACAATAGTTGCATTTAACAATCTTCTTATTATTACCCCCAATTGCAACACAGTGATCCCAACCAATATCTGATTCTCTCGGCATATTTTGTAAATTTGTCTTTATAGACCACTTGAAGTTGAGGTAAATCTGCTATAATGCCACATTAATCTTAAGATAACAAAACATTTAATAATAAAAATTTAATAAGATAAAAAATTATTTAAAACATTTTATATTTTAAAAGAAAAATGTAAAAATCCTAAATACAAACAAATAAAAGAAAAATACAAGATTTATTCAAAACAAAAATTTTAAAAATACAAGTTAATAATATTCTCTCTCAACTTGAGTACACAAGAACTCTTAAAAAAAAAAAACAGAACATAAAAATTATTTACACTTACACAAAAATTTTAATATAATATAATAGCATGCGTAATATGATATCATTCCATGAAATGATTATTTACTCTTTAATTCTGACAAAATTACATTTTTATCGAGTAGTACTTTGCGGACGCCAACAATATGAGTTTGGCCGATCCTTAGATGGACCTACAGACCAAAAATCAGCCTCTTTAGATGGACCTATAACCTTTGGATCTTTGTACCCCAAATAATGGTCAATATTGCTCAAATTCTACGGGTTGAAAATCAACATATGAAAACTACTCTAATCCAACCCTTAGATGATTGGGCCAAAGATCCATAAGGTCAGAACTCTCTAAGAATCTGTCACATGGCTCATATGGTGTGCGATAATAAGTAACTTTGCTGACCGCCGACGGTCAGCAAAGTTCTACTCCTCTTTATCAACATATCTCCTACAACTACAAGGCACAATTTTTTTGGGACAATCTGCAGTAGACCCAATCGGTTGCTTGCCATTTGTACATGGCAAGTGAGAATATTCTCTTCAAATCACATTGTTTCACTTTCCATATACAAATGGCAGCACCTGATTGGATCCACATCACATGCTCCACAAAGAAAAATGCTACACATGACCAAATTTTATCTATGAAGAATAATCAAAAGCAAAGAAATTAGAAATATAGAATACCCATTATTTTTTGAAAATTTTCAAAATATTTCATATTTTAATAAAACAAAAATAAAAATACCAAAAAATAAAAGAAAATATAAGATTTTTCACAATGTTTTCAATCCATCTTTGATGTTTTCTGTACACAAGAGTCAAGATCATTTTTGTGTGTATTATTTTACAAAAATATTATTTATTTTTTATCACATAAAAAAATACATGTATTTTATAAAAACAAATACATGTATTTTATCAAAATAAATAAGAAAAAATAAAAAAAAATTATATTTTTCATCAAACATGAATCTTATCTCAAGATTCTCAACAATGGTTGTAAGATTAAAACAAAAAACAAAATATAATGAGATTTACACAAACAAATTTAAAAAAAAAAAAAAAAAAACATTGTTATTTTACTCAAACATGAACCATTGAACAAGATTCTCAATAATTTAGCAAGATTTGAAGCAAAAGACAAATATACGTATATTTGGAAGAGATTTACCTACAAAAAGTATTGGATCTCGCCGGATCTCGCCCAAAACTCGCCGGATTTTCAACTCAATTCGAAGAAATTTCAACCAAAACCTTCGATCTTCATGGATCTAAGTGTTTCGAAGGTTGATCTACCACTTTCAAGCTAATTTTAGGTTCTAAGAAGGGTTGGAGGAGGAAATGGGAGGAAAACGAGTAAAAAAGATGGAAAAATAGAAAAAAAATCGAGTTTTATAACGTTTTCGCCGCTGGTTCAACTCGCCGAGTTGGATCGGTTTAACTCGGTTGGATCGCCCTATCCAACCGATCCAAAGGGCGATCCAACCGATCCAGAGACTTGGATCGGACGATCCAGTGCGAATCCAGACAAACATCGGATTTTTGTCTCGGATGGCTCCGATCCCTGTCTGGATCGCCCGATCCAACTCGGGATCGCTCGAGACTTCGAACCATGGTCTCAACTGGTGAGAGTTGAGCTTTGAGAGGGTTTGGAACAAGAGAAACCCCTATTTCAATTCCTCGGCATTATAAGATCGGGGGATTTAATTCCTCGTCTTTTGCTCGCGTGCAGTCGTCGTGGAAACCAAGGTTCAAAGAATCAAAAGGGCTGTTATAACAGTATTACTGGGTGGGGGCGTTACCATTTTTTCTCTCGTTAGAACTGACTAGGAATGCCACGTGCGATGCACGTACACTTTACATGTGGCAAAACTTTACACGTGGCACACTCATAGAGCTCACTCACCATATCGATATTTGACCTATCCCTAGATGGACCTACATGCAAAAAATTTAACTTATTAATGATTTTTAAGGATTTAGACGGAGTCATTTTCACATATTATTTTTAACTATGGATTTTGAGCATTATATGGGTATTCAGATACAAAGGTTTGAAATCACTAAACAGGCTGATATTTGGCATATAGGTCTATCTAGGGATGGGACAAACATCCATGCGGTCATTAGTCCCTAATTGTGTGCCAATGGCTAATACTATAGTCCCTCATCATCATTGATAAGATACTTGCTAGGGATCCTGAGCTGTACGCAAAATGACAAGGTCCGGTTACAAGACACAATATGAGCCACGTGGCAGACTCTTAGAGGACTCTGAACATATGGATGTTTGGCCAATCCCTACGGGACCTACAAACCAAAAATCAGCCTGATTAGTGATTTATAGGCATTGGACATGACTTATTTTCATGGGTTAATCTCAACTGTGGGAATTTGAGCAGTATTTGAGGTACAAAGATCCAACGCCTAGAAAGCACTAATCATGCTGATTTTTTGTTTGTAGGTCCACCTAGGGATTGGACAAACATCCATACGTTCAGAGTCCTATAAGAGTATGCCACATGTCATATATTGTGTCATGTAATCGGAGCCTGTCATTTTAGGGCGGTAACTGGAGCGCGATCCAAAAAAATATAAAATTTTCAAACTGTGAGATTCCATCAGTATTTTGGGGTACAAAGATCAATTACTAGAAATCACCAATCATGTTGATTTTTAGTCTATAGGTCCACCTTGGGAGATATATGGGCCTAACATCCATACAGGTCAATGGAGCCCGAGTTGATGTCTCCTTGAAGTCCCCTAAAAAAACCATGTGGTACACTCTTTCAGGCCCATAGATCAATGCATGTTTTGTTTTCCTCTTGGTTAACCTACATACCAGAAAATCACATTAATTGCTGATTTTTAGCCGTTGGATTTTAAGCCTTTTTTGGGTTCTAAAATCTAACATCTAGACATCCCCAATCAAGCTGATTTTTGGTGTATGGGTCCACCAAAAGTGGGCCAAACATCCATAAGGTTAGTATCTTGAAATTTATGCTCAAGTGGCATTTTGGGAAGGGGAGACTTCAAATTTTGAAGTCCCCTTTGGACAACAAATATTTTCTCTGGTCAAAGTGTGCACGTTCAAAAACACGTGTGAAAAAAAGAAACAAACGCAGCCTAAATCATCTTTATAAGTCCGGGTGAGCAACAACATTCATATGAGCCACGTGGTAACTCTTATAGACCTCAGACCGACGCTTGGGGTGGACCTACAGAGAAAGTCTGATTGGTGATTGCTAGCCGTTGAATCTTAATTAGTACCGTATAATGTTTGAAACCATTGATGAAAATCAACCCATGAAAAAGACTAAAATCCAATAATTAAAGTCACTACTCAGGCTTTGGTGTGGGTCCACCTACAGATTGGCCAAACATCCATATGGTCAGTGGTCTATAAGAGTGTGCCACGTTGCTCATATGGACCTTCGTGAGCATCCGTGAGCAAAGATGTTGGTGAGAATTACTGGACTCCATTTACACGTGTCGTTTATGAGCACTCCGTTGACTTCTCATAATAGAAGTGTACATTCAGACCCAGGCCCAAAACCTACTTGAGTCCAACCTATTTTTTGTACAAAATCCGGCCTGAGACCGAGTTCAGGCTACCCAAGTCTGGCCCATAATTGTGAACCCCAGGTCTGGGTTCCTGATCCCTGCCCAAAACTGTACCCGACCTGAACTCAAGCCCGATACCCAAGCTCGAGTCCGGCTAGGCAAAACCAGGGTGGGTAGGGACTGTCGGGCTACTCAAATGTACACCCCCATCTCACAAGTAGGACATGAAATTGGTCAAAACCCGTGGTAGATCTATACGTAGATCCATATTTTTACTCCAAAATTTTAATAAGCTAATCTGAATCTGACTCAGATCCATATCCCTTGATCCGTATCCAAACTAAGATCCAATGAGAGGATCCATATCCGATTCTCAAATTCGAATCGGATCCACTACTTAGTTCCTTATTCGACCCGTTTTCTATCCAGGTACGAATGCGAGCGAATCTTGGGTCATATCCGCCCCATTTCATGTCCTACTCAGATCTCAGAAGGAATGATGATGATTGGATGGCTTCTGATGTAGAAGTGGGCCATCACTCCTACAATAGAAGCCACGTGCCACGCAACGTTAGAGCATATTATTTTATTATAGTGGATCCAGTACTATCACATCGTTCTTTATGGAAACCAAACCTAAATGCATTATTTCCAACCCCGAAAAGGCGCATCTCCTCTCTCTCTCTCTCTCTTTCTCTTTCTCTCTCAAGGGTAAGCAATCAAAAAATGAACTATTTATCCAAATTTTCGATAATTCTCACTGAAAATTTCGAAATCTACACTTTGTTCTCTTTTTTTATTTTTCCAATTCAAGAACATGCATTGAAAGCTCTATTTTTCCCAATTTTCTGACGTTTTTTCATGATCTGTAGCCAGTCGAATTGGACGGATTTGGTGATAAATTTTAATTGATCTTTCTTCAAGGAATTTCGATTTCCATGGATCAAGCCGAGTTAACCACGGAGCAGGTCGGTGATCTAATTATGCTTCCCTTCCATTTCTGTTTCTCTTCTATCTCTGTTGCGATTTCAGCTTCTGAGTTTGAATTAGAACTCAGATTGTCTCACATTACTTAGGTTGATTGTCTGAATAAAGTAAATATTGAGTGTGTAATAATTTGAAGATTTGATTCCGGCATTGTAGTTGAGAAAATATCTCCTTTTGCATTGTACGTCTGAAGTTCGATTTAATCTGGATTGACTTTCTTAATGTGATTGGAACTGGCTCTGATTTTTGGTGGATGGCGTATTCAGTTTGAAATAACGCGCTAATTCATCTTCGATCAGTTTCTCTCTTTTTTTTTTTTTGTGTTGATTAATTCAAAGAATTTTTATTACAAACAATTTAATCCATTTGAAGTGGGTTTGTTTGATAGCTGAAATTATTTGCGTCCTCTTTGGTTTTTTGGGAGGTCAGAGATGCTTTGAAGTATAAAGAAAGGAAAAATCTAAAAACCAGAAGTACTTCTCATTTTCTTGGTGTTTTCTCTAATTAGGAGCATAATTAACAGAAGTGGACATTTTGTTTCTTTTTTATTTATTATTTTTATTTTCTTCAAAGGATTTATGCATGACAAATTAAGTGAAAATATAATTCAATTTTATGTGTATAGTTTGACTTGACAAAATTCATATCTGTATCCGTATCCGTATCCGGGCATCATATATGCCCCTATACTCGGCCTCTGCATTAGAACGAGCCACAACACTGCTTCTTACCAGGAGACCCCAGATTACCTCCAACTAGAGTTCAATACCCGAAAGTGGAGCGGTGATCTATACGGCTCTCAGCCCAATCAACATCAGAAAACCCCATAACAGATACGAGTTTCGATGGGCGATATATTAGGCCTTTACCAGGTGACCCCTTGAGATACAATAAGATACGGTACACAGCGTCCCAATAGGGCTGTCGTGGAGCATGAATAAACTGACTGACAACCCCTATGGCGAAGGTAATTTCAGGCCAAGTGACAGTGAGATAAATCAACTTTCCAACCAAATGACGGTAACGACCTGGATCAGCATATCATCCCCCTGTTCAGCATCAAGCTTAACAGTAGGATCCATGGGAGTCTCAACAGGCCGGCAACCCAACATACCAGTCTCAGAGAGGAGATCCAACACATACTTTGCTGAGATAAAACAAGACTAGATTTGGAATGGGCAACTTCAACTCCAAGAAAGTACCATAAAAGACCCAAGTCCTTCGTATGGAAGTGTGTCTGTAAGTGGGTTTTCAAAATGACAATACCACGGGCATCACTCCTAGTAATGATGATGTCATCCACATACACAATCAGAACAATAACACCTAAGGATGTCCGACGAATAAAAACTGAGTGTTCAGAAGAAGAGCGCTGGAAACTATAACGAATCACAACTGCATTGAACTTGTCGAACTAGGCTCGAGGGGATTGTTTCAGGTCATAGATAGCCTTCCGCAGTTGGCAGACCAAGTTAGAGTAACCAGGGATAACATAGCCTGGAGGTTGCTCCATATAAACTTCCTCCTGTAGGTCCCCATGGAGGAAGGCATTCTTTATATCAAGTTGATATGAAGGCCAACCACAACACACTGCCACATAAATAAGAACTTGCACTGAATTGAACCGTGCCACAGGAGAAAAAGTCTCAAAATAGTCTACACCAAAGGTTTGGATATAACCCTTGGCAACTAAGCGGGCCTTCAGGCGCTCCACCCAAGCATCAGGAAGATACTTGACATTGTAAACCCATCGGCACCCCACAATTTGCTTTCTCGGAGGTACGATCCCAGGCCTGATTCTGATGAAGAGCACACATCTCCTCATCTATAGCCACTTTCCAACTTGAAGACGATAATGCCTGAGTAGATGAGGTAGGAAGACACACAGAAGACAAAGCAAGGGCAAAAGAACGGAAAGACGGAAAAACACGATTAAGAGAAATAAAGTCAGCAATAGGATGTTGAGTACACTTACGGGAAGCTTTCCGTAAAGCGATAGGGAGATTAGACGAAGAAGCTGGGGAATGGGCATGCAAGACCTCGGGAGAAGCTGATGCTGGATCTCTGTAATCAAGGTGCGCGTCTCAGGCACAAGGCGCACTAAAGCGCCTTAGAAGGGTCAAGGTGAGGCGCGTTTAGTAAGGCACGAGCCTCAAACCAGGCTCCAGGCGCATCAGGCGAGTGCCTCTAAAATACATGTTTATTTGTAAAAATTCTGTACTTTGGCCAAAAATCTCTTTCATCACTTTTTAATATAATAGGCCAACTAGTCCACATCACAATAGTTTCTATATCCAAATTCTCTTTTATTTCTTCTATCAATTTGCCTCTATAAGGCACCACTATTTATCTTCTTAGATTTCACCACATTATTCTTGGACACCTTTTATTTCTCTGCCTCTTCCATACTCTGTCACTCTCTAAGGAATGTCCACTCCCTTGGGATAACCTTGTTTTTGCTTGTTCATTGCTTCTTCCTTTGAAGGAGGAACAGGTCTATTTGGCTTTCATTTGATCCACTAGTAAAAGTCACTTTCCCTTTCTCTTAAGTTTGCTTTGCCATTGTATTACTGGTGTGGAAGAGATAAGTTGGCATCAGAAGTCATGAAATAAGGTGGCTAAAGGAAGGTGACGAAAACACTACTTTTACCATTGTATAGCTAACACGTGAAGAAGAGCTTTAATTTTTTGATAAGTAACGCATGAAGAAGAGCTAACACCATGAATTTGAAGGAGAAATCATTGATGAAAAAGCATCCTCCCTGCATTTGTGATTTCTTGTATTAATCTATCAATCTCTTCCCGAAACAGCCTTTAATGCTTTCCTCTAATCCTACTTGGGGTGCATATGCACTAATAATGTTTGTTAAGTCTTCTCCTAACATCAGTTCAACTAACAATAACCTATCTCCTATTATCTTAACCTCATTTTATCCTTCATATTTTTATCCATCACTATCCCAACTACATTTCTTATCTTGATTTTTCTTGTGAACCAAAATTTGTAATCTTCTCTAATCTCTTTGAATTTTCCCCCTTTCCACTGCAATTCGGTGTCGATGCAACATGTTGCTTTTAGGGAACTCTCTATCATGAGCTTACAATTGCATATCAGGATTTATGCGGAACGATTTTGCAAAAGTTTTACACAGCTGCCAATCTGACATAAGACTCTTGGGCTTTGGACCAGCAATGCAATGCTAAAACGATCGATAAGGAGTTAGATTATCATGCAGAAGAGAACTATTGAAGCTCTAGGAACATTGACAAACAATTACATTTATTGCTTGGGACTTGAGATACAGTTTTCAACCTGTGAAATGGCGAAACCTTATACTATTTCTTTTAAAATCCAATTGTATTGGATGCAGAAATAATCTAATTATGCTGTGCTGTAGTGAATGTTTCTCCAGGTTAGAAAACTAATCCATGATAGAATGATTGTTCCCTTATTTTTGTTACAGCTGGTTACTGGTTTCGTGTTTCATCACTTGAATAAATCATTGCTTTTTTCTCTAATTAGTGAAAATTTGAACCTATGTGATGCTGTTGCATCAGCAGTGATCCTTGGATAATATATTATGTTAACTATTGTCATAGGTTCAGATATAGTTATTAATCTAAGGTTATTAGAATGGAACTACATTATTTGATTGACATCTTGTTCTATTCTTAAAGGTTCTCAAGAGGGACATCCCATGGGAGACTTACATGACAACTAAGCTGATCACAGGAACATGCCTTCAGTTGTTAAGGCGTTATGATAACAGATCTGAGAGCTACCGAGCAGCACTGCTTGACGAAGTAAGCTTTATGTAACCTTTGCTCTCTTAGCTTGATTTTAAGCAGTGTAAAATCTGTTTGAACTTCTCTTGATCAGATTATAGTTTTTCATTGCCTGCTTGGCATTGCACTATTCATTCTTTTATTTTCTAGATCCTGTGTTCTCAATACCCTTTTCTTGCCTCCCTATCCCTGTTTTGTCATGCTTGGCTGTAAATCTACACAATTTGTACTTCGACAGTGCTTGTAGGTTCTACATGTTCAAATGTATTTAAATTCAAAAGTTTCTCAGGGGCTGCAAAGTTCAGAGTTCCTTGTGTCTTTGTGCTACTAATACAACAAAATTTAGTTTTTAGGCTTGTATGGATTCTTCCAATAATCTGTTAGTGTTTCTTAGAGATGTTTATCACATCTTATTTTAATTATTTCTGAAGGAGTAGTTTTTTTTGTGTGTCTGACGCAGATATTTCTTGTGTCCATCCTATAGCCCACACATGGTTCGCAACACATCATTGTGGATCGTTCTATAGGTAGCCACCTCTTGAATAGCAGCAACCTGAAGTATACTAGGTTTGACAATCCTTTTTTTTTTGATAGGTAAAGATGATTCATTAAGAAGGGGAAACCCTTGAAAAGATTACGAACACTACAAACTAAACAACCTTAAGAGGGAACAAGGCCTAGCAACTCATCCCATCGGAATACAAAGTTATCAAAAAAACACCCCTTAGACTCCGGTAGGTAAGACGTCCATAAGTACAGGGATGCTTTGACAATCCTAACTACTTGATGTATGGATTTTGTTCTAGATCTTTAACAGTAGTTTTCTACCTGTTCAAGCTTTAGCTCGTGATTGGATGATTAAGATCATTTGATTTATATGAGTTCTGAGTTGTGGCCCATGGCAACCGACCAGTTCAGTGATCCAGATCTATTTATAGCTTAGTTACGTACTGTATGGAGTAAATGACATAGAAGTCAAGCACATTGGTAAATTCCATCTCTTGGTGTTCTTGGTTCCCCCTCCAGGGGTCAGAGGGGTTACACCAGCCTATCAGTGTAGCCTTGTTAGGTCTTAATGCTTCACTGAAAGCAAGTGGCAGTTTAGATTGGCTATTTTCAACACATAATTAGGATTCTAATTGAATAAGTTAAACAGAATTGAGGAATAATGGAGAATGCTTTGATTTCTGTTTTAAACTATTGACAAGAGACAACTGTGACAGGATGGTCCAGCTTACGTTCGGGTCTTTGTTAACATTTTGCGTGATATATTAAAGGAAGAAACTGTGGAATATGTTCTAGCTCTTATCGATGAAATGCTCACAGGTAATGGGAGGGTTTCCAGCATCTAAAGTACATCCTAAATTTCAGTTATTTGACATATTTTTCATTTCTCTTGGCAGCAAACCCAAAACGGGCCAGACTATTCCATGACAAATCTCTTGCAAATGAAGATACTTATGAACCTTTTTTAAGTTAAGTTGTTTATTCAAAACTATCAGAATAATAATAGATTTTATTGTTTGGCACTCTTTTGATTTAGAATCCATAATTTCATGTTAATATTTTTTTCATCCATTGTTGACTATGTTTGACGTTCCATTTGATTCTTATGACATATCTTCTAATTACTGTATTTAAATATCATTGCCATTTACCTCTCATTTATTGGGGATTCATTAATTTACCACTCATCTCCTCCTTGTTTCATTCACCATGTTAACAAAATATGTTATTTATCAAAAAGAAAAAGAAAAATTTTGTCGCTTTAGCTTAGAACATTTTTCATTATTATGCTTGTTCACCGTGTTAATAAAATATGTTATTTTGCAAAAGGAAAAGAAAAAATTTCGTCGCTTTAGCTTAGAACGCTCTTCATTATTATGTTTACAAATTCAATTTTTTCTTGGGTTGTAGTATGAGCCATCCATTTAAGGTGAATGGTCTCATGATAGTTGTTGAGAAATGTTATAGGGAGGGGGGGGGGCAATAATGGTAATTTAATTTTGTATGGGGCATACTTGGTATTGTAAAAATTGTTTATCATAAAAGAGCTTGGGGGAGGGTTTACTATTCTCCTCATCTTTCTCTTCTTTTCTCTTCCTCGTTGCTCTTCCTCTTCTCCTTATTTTCTCTGTCTTCCTATGTGGTATCATAGTAGGTTTAAGAAGGAAAATCTAGTTGTAAACAGTCATACCCACGAAGCTTTCCTTTGGTTGTACGGCTCATGTAAACAGTCATACGGCCCTTACACGCACTACATTTTTTGAAGTTTCATTCAGTTGAGTTAGTGAAAAGTGTTTTTAGAAGAATTATCATTTTTTGTTGGATTTTTTTGCATGATGTAGGGCATCAAATTTGGGATTTTCTAAGAAAATCAATGCAAATTCAGTTTCGAGTTTCTATCTTCTGCACTCCAAGAGAGTTATTTTTCATGCTTGGTTGATAGGGATTAGTCCATGGCAAAAAATGGAGGCCAAAGAATCCCTTTTGCCCATTCCATGGAGTTTTGAGCAACCGATGAAGATTTATTCGTGTGAAAAGTATCCATGTTTTTTGGCCATTTTTGGCTGCCTTAGCGACTTAGGCGCATGTTTGGTTGCCCTTTGGGGGCTTGGTTGCTATAGTCTTCTACTTTGGAGCGGTTGCGACCATTATTTAAGGTGTCGAGTTTGGATGTCGTCTTTAGGAGACTCAGAAGTGACCTCATCAGGATTGTGTCTTATGGGTAACCAAGGGGACAACCCCAACTTGCAATCACTACGGTCAAGTTAGATAGGACAAACTATTTGGAATGGTCTCAATCAACTAAGCAATATATACATGGTTGAGGAAAAGCCGGTTACATAAATGGGAAGATTAAAGCCCTAGAACCTGATGATCTACTCTTTGAGAATTGGGATTGTGAAAAATTCCTTGTTATCTCATGGCTTTTGAACTCCATGCAGCTTGACATTAGTCGAGGCCTTTTGTTCTTAGAGAGCAGTTGAAATGGTGATTAGGGTTAGGATTAGGATTAGGATTAGGGTTAGGCAGTCAAAGAGAAAAGAGAGAGAGAAAGAGAGGAGAAAAGGATGTCATGTGATTAGGTCACAATGACTCCATAATTCTTATCTATGATGCCCGGATACGGGTATGGATACGGGAAGCGGGGATACGACTTGACATTTTTCAAAAGCAGGGACACGGATATGGATACGAGTATCCTATTTTGTAGTTCAAAATTTTCATTTTTTCTAATTTTTTCAACTTTTTATGAATGATATGTGGGGATGCATGTCAGAGGAGTTTCCGGTGTCATGTCATGTCTACACGCATACGATGGCCATTTACAAGTATCCGGGTATCTTAGATTCTTATTTATGTAAAAGGGAAATACAAAATGACAAGTATACCCCTCAAGGGGAGTATTTATAGAACTACCCCTAATACATGAAATACGTATATGATAACACTCTCCCTCAAGTTGATGCATAGATATCTCTTATGCCCAACTTGTACAAACACTTATGGAGTTGCCAACTAGGAACTCCCTTAGTGAACACATTTGCAACTTGTTAATCAGACTTCACAAATGGTGTGCACACTGCCCTACAGACAATCTTCTCTCGAATGAAGAGGGGAATCACATGTCAATCGAACACAATATCCGTAAGGTTAAACCAGCAAGACTGGTGTGGGAGATGCAAAATCTTGTGTATCATTTTAATTCAGGGGAATTGATGGTGTATGGTAGTCGTAGAAGAGGGAGAAGAACAGGAGGTGATCAATGAAGCTAAAAATGATGTCATGGAACGTCCGTGGTCTCGGCAGCATAGATAGAAGGGGAGTGGTGAAGAATATGATAAGAAGATGGGGTGTTAATTTGGTGTTGATTCAGGAAACGAAGATGGAAAAGATAGATGATGCTTTTGTGAAGGAAATATGTGGCTTCTCAGATTGTGGTTGGCAAGATTTATCGACTGTAGGAACATCAGGAGGTATTGTGTTGATTTGGAATCGCAGAATTCTGGAGGTAGAAGATACACTGGTGGGAGCGTTTTCGGTATCCATCAGGTGTAGATGTGTAGGAGACCAACTGTATTGGGTATGTTCAGGGGTATACGGACCAACGGTCAGAAGTCAGCATGATCAATTCTGGGAAGAAATGGAAGACATTAAGGGCTTGTGGGACGATCCTTGGTGCGTTGGGGGAGACTTTAATGTGATACGATTTATTCATGAGAAGAATGTCGGGGGTAGAATAACCAAAAGTATGAGGGATTTTGGGAGTTTCATCAATAGGAATTGTCTTATGGATATTCCTATGGGAGGCGGCCTTTTCACCTGGATCGTTAACCAAAACATACCAATATTATGCAGATTGGACGGATTTTTAGTTACTCCTAGCTGGGAAGATCACTTCCCAGGGGTCTCTTAAGTGGCACTTCCGAGGCCTGCCTCGGACCATACCCCACTCAGATTTAGGAAAGTATCGTTACCCAACTTTTGCGTTCCCTCAAACATCAATGGGTCATTCCCATCATTGATTAATTGTTGAATGCTTTCGGAAGTTGAAGCAAGCCTTGGTTTTTTCTTGCGAGCACGGAGCTTTTTTCTTGAACCACACTGGCATGCTTCTTAATAAAAGGCAAATATTCCAAGATTATCATATCATCTATTGAGATCGTATATCAGATGATTGCTGAATTGTTGGAGGTAAATTGGAAAGACGACAGATCATATTCTCCTGGTTGCTTGGAAAGACGACACATGGCATCTTCAAGATCATCAAGATCAGGTTGTGGGAATTGCAAATATCTTGTTGGTTGTTGAGGAACTGAAACTGGGTCAAGCATAATATTTAATAACAATATAAACTCAAAATTTGAAAAAAAAATGACCCTTTATTATGTTGTATTATCGTGATCGAATAGATGGAGTTGGGTGAATATGGAAAAGTCAAAGAAAACCTGAGATTTATTTTATTAAATATGCCCGTGTTCACTTATCCAAAATAAAATGTCTGTGTTCATCCGCTGGTTCATGGGCAATGACTAATAGTCTCCACGAGCCATGTCCATCCCTGATGTCCCATGATTAGGTAACATGACTTTAAAGATGACAACCAATCTGAAAATCAAGTTGTAGTTGGATTGCTTTATTTTAATGCTAGGGACCGGTACTAGTACCGACTAATAAAATATTTCAACGTGTGATTAAAGAACAAGAGAGATTGCTTTATTACAGTAAAAATAAAATAAATTCTTAAGGTCTAAATTTTCAAATTATTCCTTCCAACCAGGTAAAAAAAGGATTGAGGATACTTATAAAAAAAAAAAAGGATTGAGGACATAATTGTTACAACTTACAAGGTCAACATAGAGCAGGAGCATGAACAACAGAAGACCAAATTTAAAAATGTTGAAGGTCACATCATGTGCCTCCCAGGTCACATCAGTTGCGCATGGTCATTGGGGGAAAGTACGAGATCTCAATCTTTGGATGGGAAAGCTGGTTGGCCAGAGATCCATTTGGTTGTAGCATTTGGAGGGGTATTTTGAAGATCTCAGATGAGTTTAATAGAGGAGTGCGCTTTGTAGTTGGTTCTAGACACTAGATCAGATTTTGGGAGGATATTTGGTGTGGAGAAAAATCTCTTAAGGATGACGATCCTATTCTATATAATCTTACATTGCGTAAGAACTGTTCAATTAACAAATGCGCCATGGGAGGAGGAGAAACATCGGGATGGGACCTTGGATTCAGGGGAAACATAAATGACTGGGAGATCGAGGCACTAACTAGATTACTTCTGCGATTACAGGATATTACACTTCGGCCATCGGTTCAGGACAGGTGGCTATGGACATGGAATAAGGGAGGATCTTTTCGGTTCGGTCTCTTTACGAGAGGTTGGGGGCTCATATTGATTCCACATATCCTACTACCCTAGTATGGAAATCCAAAATCCCTACTAAGGTGGCGTTTATTTTTCTGGTTGACATCCAAGGAGAAGATCCTGACTGTGGATAATTTGAGAGCCAGAGGGCTTATTATTACAGATTATTGTTCGATGTGCAAGCATAGTGGAGAATCTGTAAACCATCTGATGTTTCACTGTGAAGTAGCGTGGGAGATTTGGACTTTCTTCTTCTTGGAATTCGGAATCAACTGGGTAATGCCGAACTCTTTCGGCTCTTCTTAGTAGTTGCATTCCTGTGCCTTCTCCACTAGAGGAAGCAAGTTGTGGAGGATGCTACTTGCTGCAATTGCTTGGGGTTTATGGAGAGAGAAATCTAAGGATTTTTGAAGGAAAAAGTAAAGATACGGCTTCAATTACAATCGATATAAAAGGACTGATGTACATGTGGTATAAGGCGCAAGGGGTTTGTAGAGGAGTTTTCTTTGAAGACTTTGTTTTCCGATGGGAAACTCTTTGTTCTAGGGATAAGTGATGTAGTGTGGTAGGTCTTTTTTCCCTAAGTTTTTTGTCTTTTTACCTTATGATTGGTACAGGTAGGTCATCTCGACTTCGGTAGCTGTTGTAATTGTTCCGCTTGGCTTTACGCCCTTTTATAAAATTTATACTTATAAAAAAAATACTTCCTTTGAGAGATGAAGATCCCCTGACTGGATCTTGCAACTTCGATACCTTGGAAGTACTTGAGAGGTCTTAGATCATGGTTTCAAACTCCTCTGCTAGCCGACGCTTCAACTTAGCTACCTCTTCTGCAGCATTCCCTGTGAGAATGATGTCATCAACATAAACAATGAGGCAGTGGTGTTTTTCCCTTGATGCTTCACAAATAGGGTGTGATCTGCTTGACTCCGAGTGTAACCTAGCTTCTTCACGGCTAGGGTGAACCTCTCGAACCATGCTCATGGATATTGCTTTAGCCCATAGCGGGCTTTCTTTAGTCGACACATCTTGCTACTATTTCTTGGTGGAGTGAATCCAGGAGGTGGCACCATATACACTTCTTCATGTAAGTCACCATGAAGAAATGCATTCTTCACATCCAGCTGATGCAAAGGCCAAGTTTGGTTTGTTGCCAAGGATAACAACACCCTGATCGAGTTCATCTTTGCCACTGGCGCAAAGGTTTCCACATAGTCAATCCCATAGGTCTGAGCGTACCCCTTGGCTACTAATCTAGCCTTGTACTTCTCAATTGACCCGTTTGCTTGGTATTTGACTGTGAACACCATCTACAACCCACGGGTTTCTTGCCTCTTGGCAAGTCAACAAGCTCTCATGTCCCATTCTTGTCCAGAGCTCTCATTTCCTCTATCATAATAGCATTCCACCTTGGTTGAGCCAGCCCTTCTGCCACGGAAGAAGGGAGAGGAATAGTGGAAAGGGATGTGACAAAGGCTTTATGGGAGGGAAAGAGATCAAGCTACCTCAGTCAGATGTCACATCTTTCTTTCAGCTACACCATTCTGTTGATAGGTGTAATTGCAAGAATTTTGGTGACAAATCCCATGGTCTAAAAAATACTGCTAGAGTCCCCCATACATATATTCTCCACCCTGGTCAGAACGAAAGACCTTGATGGAGGCACCATACTGAGTTATGATCATCTTATGAAAACCCTTAAAGATTGGATAAACCTCATCTTTGGTTTTCATAGGATAAACCCATGTGCACCTAGTATGGTTATCAACAAAAGTAACAAAATAGCGGAAGCCATAGATAGAAACCACAGGAGAAGGATCCCACACAACAAAATGCACAAGATCAAAGGAAACATAATTTCGATTTTCTCTTGAAGGATAAGTAGATCGACAGTGTTTCGATAGCTCACATGTCTCACAATGCAAGTTAGATAGCAAAACGGAAACAAGTAAAGTTGAAAATAATAGTTTGAGGTACTGAGACATGCCCCAAATCGGCATGCCAACATAAAACCGAATCTATCTTACTCCTACTACTACTAGGAGATGACTGCAGTGCTGTGAGCTTAGAAGGCCGTCCATCAAGAAAGTACAGGCTATCAGCTTCATGTCCAGTGCCAATCGTCCTTGTCTCGAGGTCTTGAAAGACACAATATGAAGGAAAGAAAGTCACACTACAGTTCAAAGATTTAGTAAGAGCGCCAACAGATAGTAGGTTAGATGTGAAATTTGGGACATGAAAAACAGATGCAAGTGAAAGCTTGGGAGAGGGGAGAACAACCCCTTTTCCTGATACAGAAGATAATGTGCTATTTGCAGTTCTAACCTTATCGTGGCCAGAACAAATGTAATAACTCAAAATAAAGAAAACATGCCTGTCATGTGCTCCGAAGCCCCTGAATCAATGATCCATGTAGGATTGGAAGAGGGGGTGTATACATGATGGGAAGATCTGATGATACCTGACTGGGCAAATGAGGATGTGGTAGAAGGACAATCCAGTTGTGAGAGCAACCGGCGAAGCCCTGCAAGCTCGGAAGTAGGCAAAGGACCTGTAGAGGCTTGTGAAGAACTTGGGAAAGATTGGGCTGGAGAGGGTGTCGTCGCATCCATACTGGCAGAATGGGCACCAAAAGATCCTGACTGACTGGAGCGAGGAGCAGAAGACTGGGGGCGACCATGCAGCTTCCAGTAAGTAGCTCGCACATGTCCAAGGCGACCACATAAGTCACACTTGGGCCTCTCCTTGGAGGAGGAAGATCGGCTAGCTGAAGGTGCCGAGAACTGAGGGGGTCGACTCTCCTGAAGTTGTTGAGGCTGAGAAGCAGATGCAAAGGTAGGAGCTGGTGAAGAGGTGACAAGCGCTGATCGCTCGTGAACGAGAGACTCATCCTGAGTAGATAGTCGGTGACTCTCCTCACTCTGGAGATATTAGTAGACCTCGCTGAGAGTAGGTAGAGGGACTCGGCTACTAAGAATTTGAACCCTGGTCAACTCATATGAAGGATTGAGTCCAGAGAGGAACTCAAAAATTCTACCCTTCTCAACATGCTTCTGGTACGTGACTATTTCATCTGGAGTAGGAGGATGATAGGAGTAGTAGTAGTCTAACTCCTCCCACATACTCGGAGTCGCAAAGTAGTCAGAGAGGGACTTGTCGCCCCGACGAAGGCGGGAGATGCTCTGCTTCAATTGGTAAGCTCTACCAGCGTTCTGCTGCTGTGAGTAGGTCTTCTTGGCAGTTTCCCAAACATTTTGGGCTGTGCGTATGAAGAGAAAACCCCGACTGATGTGAGGGTCCATGGAGTTGACAAGCCACAATTGGACGGTGAGATTCTCAGTTTCCCATTTCTCAAACGTGGGATCATCCTCCTCTGGCTCTTTAGTCCGCCCCATGCAATGTCCCATCTTCCCACGGCCTCCAATGAACAACTGTGCTGCCCTAGCCCACTCCAAATAGTTAGTGCTATTGAGTTTAATAGATGTAATTTGCAACCCGGGGTTCTCATACATCATCTGTTGCATCACAGATTCACAGGTCCTCCAGCTCCTCTGAAGGAAGAATCTGTGCCAACAACTGATCTTGAGGGCCTATCGGGGATTTGCGGAGTCTCCATAACAAAGCAACAAGGAGTGGAAAGAGGAAAGATGGCTAAACACAGTAAAAAAAAAGGTTTTTAAGCAGAACAAAAAGACTTAATGATAGCCGGTGAGTGAAAAACACCCATACGAACCTCGGAAAGGGACTATAAGTGGCAGGATAAAATGGAGGAGCAGCATAGGTATGTAGGAAAGCATCCTAGGGCCATCAATAGTGATTATTGAGATTTGACCATCAACTAGTCATATCGTAGGACTACGTATATGATAACAATAGCCAAGGAGGTGTGGGACATTGTTGCTCATACATATTCTCAACATTGCAATATTGGTAGGGTTTATCAACTATGCTAAGAGGTTGCATCTTTCCGTTAAGGAGACAAGACTTTGGCTATTTATTTTTTGTCTCTTCGGGCAAAATGGGAAGAGAGAGCTCAGTTTTTCAAAATTGACTACTTAGACTTGACTCACTAGATTCGTTGATGGAGTTGGCCGTTAGAGATATTTCCCGTGGTGGGGCAAGAGGGAGCTTCAATGGATATGATCCTTAACCAAATAAAAGGATCGACGATACTCTCATTAGACTAATCTATCAAGAGTGTGAAGGGAGTCACACTATATCCACGTGGTTGGCCGAGATCAATAGCTTGTATTGTAGGGGATCCTATCAAGAAATTCTGATCAAACAACATTGTGCCCCGTGGTTGGTTGAGAGGGAGGATCATTCAGGTCAAAACTCAAGAGCTCAATAGATGATGAGGGGCTTGTAATGACTCGATTTATCCAACGCATGAGAAGTGAAGGACTAGCCTTGCTTCCGAATGAGTGCCAACTAGAATCTATGGTAAGGATTTCTAGAAAATCCGTCGACGAATCATATTTGATGATTGAAGATTGAAATGATGACCAGTGTAAGATCAACGTTCATAGTCCAACTTTTAGGATCAGAGCAACTCTTGGAGTCAGAGACTACCTCATTTCCCTTGTAGAGAATAATGTGGGTGTATTAGATCGACAAGAGAAAATGTGGCCCTATCAAATTGATCATGAGATGGAGAATTGAGGTTAAGCCAACCTCCAAGTGGAATTAGAGACAATATGAACATTATTTGCCAAAGAGTTGAGACTGTGATTGGTCCCCACTTTCTTTTCATTGGTTAACCACACTTCTCACTCAACTACAAGGTTTTAAATTTCACGAAATGGTCGAAATTGCAGTTTCGTGCTCCACCAAAACCGAAATACAATAAATCTGAAATTTCGGATAGTTAAGTTGGAAAATCGATAATTAATACATTTTTCCTATAATTAAGGCACAAATTAAGATATTCTTATTTAAGAGATTATAGTGAGAGAAAGAGATTAGATTTTATCCCTATAAATAAGGGATTTTGTATAATCTAAGATTAACTTATCTTATTTTCCAAAATTTTATCGGTTTCGACCATGGTATTTATTTTCCAAAATTTTAACGGACATGTAGGTCGAAATTGAAATTTTAATCCTTGCTCAGCGGAACCTTGAGAGTAGATTTGAGAGACAATATGATAACCCTCTAAGAACAGAGTTGAAAGGTCAAGTCCAAAGTTTTCTTGATCATCCTCTAAAACTTCCGATTCACACTCAATGATTGCATTATCGAACCTAGTAGTCAAATCTTACTCATCCTGTATGATTTCTTCCACTTCATCCGATTCTTCCTTTTATTCATCATCTATGAACAGGGAGGAGAGTTTAAGTTCGAACTCCTAATTCACATGCATTGATCCTCGTCAAATCTAGGAATTAAATCTTTCTCATCTTATATGGTTTCTTCCGATGCATCTCGATGAATCTCTTCTTCATTCATGATTTTTACCTCTTTTGGTGTTTCTTGTTTGACTAAATTGAAGAATGTATCAAACCCGATTGGTCTTAGGACCACTTTTATTTCATCTGATTGATCTTCTAATGTTGATCCAAAATTTCCTCAGGCTCATATTCTATCACATCCCTCCCTTTCCTGATTTTTATCTCCCTTCCAACCAATGAGTCATCCAATTTTTCCTCCATATATGGCTTAGTATGCTTGATCTTCTTCTTGATATTCCTTGATTGATTCATCATCTTGATCTAATGTCACTTATCTTTCATCTTCTTTCTCCATTGAGGCGGTGCACTAAAGGAAGGCATAAGGTCGATTTGATCTAGAGTGTTGTAGTTTAGATGCTTATCTCTACGTAGGGTTCCTGAGATCTTTGGAGGAATGGATGGTAAAGATGTTGTTGGATTAGACTCAATGGATGTGGTAGGAGATTGATTTGATGAGGATGAGGATATGAATGAGCTGGATGGATGGCCTAGGTGGGATGGGAGTGGGTCATAATCTAGGAACTTGAGTAGACATGCTCTCTCTTCGCTTCCTTTTCCATCTTTGTAGCCTGGGGCTTTTTTTTCCTTCTTAAGTTACTTACTTACCAAAGGAATACAAGCATTCCTCTAATAGCATTGAGTTGTAAATATTAGTTATGACGCTAGTAAAACAAGTTTCCTTGCATTTCAATTGCCAAAAAACTAAACAAATCGCATTCTTGTTCATTTTCAGGTTGCTTTGGAATGGTAACTGGTTCATACAAGAGAAGAGCTGTAAGATACTGTCTTTGATAGTAAGGTACATAAAAGTTTATTAATCCCTATACTTGGTGGGGCTTAAAGTCCCAAGACATTAACATAATGCCATATATTGTTGTGTAATACTTTTATTAATGTATATTTCTGCTGCAATTGTAGTGCTAGACCAAAAATCCAGGACAAAATTATTGCAAATGGAGAAGCCTCGCATTCGAAGAACAAGTTTACTACTATTGATGATGTATTGAAAGGATTGGTGGAGTGGCTTTGCGCTCAAGTTAGTATTTTGCATTAAATTGTATGTTGCTATCTAGATGTCTCGGTCACTTTTCCCAGTTATATAGTGATCGGGTTGAAAGGTGCTCGGATGAGTGAGAATCGAAGCCAAGGTTTGGCTTTTGTAGCATCATATGGCATTGTCATATATACATCAATACTATTTGCTACATTACAATATCTATACAATACCAATGTTTTTAAAAGCGTTCGAGGCTCGTGGTTTGAAGTGAGGTGAGGTGATACAAAAACACTCCGAGGTGTAGAAAAAAAGAGGTTCATTCGTAGGAGGCAAGGAAATAAATTTCGGTTTCGAGGTTTATTTCGACTAGTCTAAAAATGGAAATATTTCGACCAGTGTGGAAATAATACATTTTTCGTGGAAATGATGGAAATAATGTGGAAATGATGGAAATATTGTGGAAATGTTTGTGGAAAGTTTGGGAAATGATGAAACAAGCATAAAGCACACTCATAAGCTTTCAAACCATAATATACAACCATATGTAGTGTGGAAATGAATGACCATAATGGTCTATAATATGTCGCGGCAAGTATTTTTAATTAGTCAAGGTTTAATTTAATTATATAACTATTATTTAATTGTTAATTATAAAAAAGTCATAAAGTAATATATTAACAAATCCTTATTCACTTACATTAATTTCTTAACATTATATGTAATTTTAGAAAACCTACATACTATTAACTTATAATATTTATTCAATTTTTTGAACGTTTAATTTTTATTTGAAAAAAAAAATTAGGATTAATTTTTTTTAATCCAACCAACTAGTAGAGCGGGCTAAGTTATGCAACATATAATCAATTTATGCACAATTATGGATGTTTAGGGTAAAAACCAATAAAATTGGAGTTTTTCCCAAATTCCAAAATTTCACCCTAAACGATCTTCAATCCGTGCACCAATCTAGTATAAATGCATCATAAATTCATAAATTTAATGAATTTACACCTAACCTATTTATTTGTAGCAAGAAATTTTATCTTTATGTATATTTTGAATTTGAAAAAACTCCCAATGTTTTCATGAACCAAAAAATCTACACTGGAATGATCTTTTGTATAAACAAAATGTATGGAAAGGGGTTAAATAGATCAAATATGAGATTTATAGCGGTTTTGAGCTCAAATGAGATGTTTCCTACCTACGATTGAAATGTTTCCATACATGTCGAAACATTTCGACCGAAATAATACATATTTACACTGTCAATTGATTGAAATTTACTGTTCACGCGAAATATTTCGACATGAATGGAAATATTTCAGGAAATTTAACATTATTTCGACGTAAGTATTCTTTCCTCTAGAAAATGGAAATCTTTCGCGAAATATTTCGATAATTTCGTGAAATTTATTTCCTTGGTAGGAGGAGTACAACGCATTGGCTGAGGCTTGAATATGTGCATGCCTTTTTTCATTCAGCTTGGGGTTGTGCACCTCACATGACTGTCGAAATTGGCATGATTTGCACAACCCAAAATTCTAAGAAAAACCATTTTTTTTATAAGAATAATCTTTTTTGAAAACAGAGCAAAAGAACAAAAGCCTAAGCTTGAGAGGACGAGGAGGCCTACTCTAAGCTAAGGCGAGGCAAAACAAAAGAGGGAAACAAACTCCGAATTAAGATCCCTCCCTGGTACATAGAAGATCCCTCAAAAAATAAGCCCTTACACTCCGGAAACACCTTTGTCCACAAATACATCAGCCCCTTGATATTGAATGATCTCATACAAGTCTGCTTGCTTGCCTACAAATACTCTCTGATTCCTTTCCTTCCACTTCTAACCATTGCTAAAAGTTGTTTTAAACTCAAAACGCACTTATTCTCCTCCGTTTTATTAAACAAAAAATTGGATTGCCATAATTTTTTCCCAATTTTCCGTGTTATTTTTTCCTCATTCTGGAATTTTTATTTATTTAAAAAGATGTGTTCATGAGCCTTGCTCATTTTCTTGTAGGCAAGTGAAAGTGCCTCACCTCATGCCCTCTTGTAGCGTTGTACAATTGATAGGAAATCCCAATATTCTGTGTATATATTCCAATGTAATGTATCAATAACCCGAAAAATGATATGATACATTACGAAAAGTGTTGATTTATTAAACCTTGATCTAAAGAGATCTTTTAAGTACAAGTGCAGTTTTTTCTCATATCATATGTATGCATTTATGTGTGTATATATATATTCATGAAACCTCACTGTTTAGGATTTGTGTTTAAGCTCTCTTTGCCCATTTCTCTGCTCATTTTTATTTTACAGAAGAGTAAAAAATCTGAAGGTGTCACTGTTAAATATGAAACCTAACTTTTGCTTAACATATAAAAAGATAATTTTCAAATAGTATTTTGATGCACCACCTGTTTTTGGACCCTTTTATGTATAGAAGTTGTTTGAAATTCAATTTTCACTTACCCTGAATCAGTTCTGCAGCGTTTTCTTCAACTAGGATTATCAGTTGGTAAGGTTGATCTTCCCATGACTAAGATCTTCATGCCATGGTTTTGATGCAACATATTATGTGCAGCTGAAGAAGCCTTCCCATCCTTCTCGTGGCATCCCAACTGCTATCAGTTGCCTAGCAACTTTGCTGAAGGAACCCTTAGTCAGATCTTCATTTGTACAAGCAGATGGGGTGAAGATGCTCATTCCATTGATTTCTCCAGCATCTAGTCAGCAATCTATTCAGGTGAGCTAATGCTATTTTCTTTTGACGCATGGACGTGGGGGCCACATGCGGATGAGTTAAGGGATGATTTTTGGTGATGATATTTGACTCATGCTTTTGTGACTCATAAAATGACTCATGGACGTGGGGCGACTTGCAGATGAGTTAAGGGATGTGGTGATGATATTCTTTTCAACATGGATATCAACCTCACAAAAAATCAGCCCATTCCAACATTTGTAGCCTTATGAAAAGTGGATTGCAAGTTGAAAATTTTTGGACCATCCATTTTAACTGTTAAATTTAGGTCCATATTTGATAGGCTTAGAAGTTTTAGAAATTGCTGATTTTTGGTGAGGATGGTCTCCATGGTGAGGGGATCATCCTCACGAAAAATCAGCCCTTAACTCATCTGCATGTGGTCCCCACAACCGCGTGCCATGTTATAAGTCAAAAAGCATTATCCCAACCTCTCTCTCTCTCTCTCTCTATATATATATATATATATATATATTATCAGGTTATCTTGACATGCCTTTGTGGGCCCCACATTGATATTAGTCAAGGGATGACTTTTTGTGAGGAGGATCTCCTCATCATAGATATCATCCTCACAAAAATTTCAGGCCCATTCTAAACTTTTCAACCCTATAAAAAATGGACATAAATTTAACCGTGAAATAGAAGGTCGAGATTTTTTCTACTTGTAACCCACTTTTCATAGGGCTAGAAATGTTGGGATGAGCCTTAATTCATCTCCATGTGGGCCACACAAAGGCATGTCAAATGGTGTGTCATATTAGGCATGTCAACATGTCATTTCACAAGCTTATTTGGGGCCCACATGGATATGACTCAAGGGCTGATTTTTGGTGAAGACGATCTCACGGTGGAGATCATCGTAAAAAACCAGCCCATTCCAACATTTCTAGACCTATGAAAACTGAATTACAAGTTAAATAATTCTTGACCGTCCCATTGAATTTAAGCCCACATTTGGTAGGGTTTGAAATTTGAGAATGGGATATTTTTTGTGGAGATGATCGTCATGGTGAGGAGATTATCATCACCTAAAATCAGCTTTTGAATCATTTTCATGTGGGCCCCACATAAGGCTAGAATTGTCAGAATGAGCTGATCTTTTGTGAGGATGATCTCCTTGGTGAGGAGATCATGCTCACAAAAGATCAGCCCATAACTCATCTCCATATGGGGCCCACAAAGGCGTGTTAAAATAACATGACCTATTTAGATATGCATATATAAGTTTACTTTGTCCGAAGATGGAAGAACATCAAATCTTATGGGAATGTTTAAAGGTGGGAAGCTCTGGCCATTCGTGACAACTTCGCCACCATCTTATTTTATTGTTTGAAAGAGAAAGAAAGAGGGGGTTTAGTGATTTCAGCTGTCATTGACCCACATTTAGTTTATAGTCCCTTTTTTTTTCATCGTTGACTTAATGATGATCCGCAGTCAGTCCAAAGCAGCAAAAAGAACTGCTGCATGAGAACACTTAACTGATGTTTGTAGGCCAATATGGTATCAATATGAGGTCCATTGATCCAATCCACATGCCATCCATAGTCCAGTTCAGGTATGACAATCAAGGTTCCCATGTGATGTGGTCCACCTTGAACCTCAAGTCCCTTTTTTTTTATACCATGGGTATCCAGGCCTCTTAGAGCACCCGACTAAATCCCACGGGGCACGTATGTCACCCTTTCCACACGTACCTGGTGTACTGGGATAAATCCCAGGGGGTGGCCACCAAGGGGGGGAATCGATTGATACTGAAATCTTTCCTCCTACCCAGATGCATGCTTACAAGTCCTGGAACTGATAACTGGTTTCTTTTTTACACCCATTATATGTGCTTATAAGTCCTGAAATTGCTACCTAATTTTCTTTGTGGCAGCTCCTGTACGAAACGTGCCTCTGTGTCTGGCTCTTGTCCTACTATGAGCCTGCAGTGGAGTACCTGGCTACTTCTAGGACCCTGCCACGACTGGTGGAGGTCATTAAAGGTTCCACAAAGGAGAAGGTAAGGTCGGACATTTGGGTGTATGCTGAAGTTGTTTTCACTTTACAGATTTATTCTTAAAATGCTCTTTACTGTTCAAACTTTTGTCATTCATTATTCCCAGAGTTAGGTGTGGAAGGCAAATAGATGTCATTTGCATTTTGTTCCTTTTCTTCCTAACTTTTCCTTTACTATGCAAAGTTATACCTTTTATTAATACCAAATTGCCCGACCCGCTAGATAACTAATTCTACGCCTGTGCCAACGTGTGCGTGGGCATCATCTACATATTTTACCAGTGTACACATTTTTCATGGCACTTGTTTGATTTATCTAATTCTGGTAATTTGGGTGGGTAAATTTCTCTTAGGTTGTGAGGGTTGTTGTCTTAACCCTTAGGAACTTGCTTTCCAAAGGGACATTTGGTGCTCAGATGGTAAACCTTGGATTGCCGCAAATTGTTCAGAGTTTGAAAGCGCAGGCATGGAGTGATGAGGTGAGAAGAAATTTTCAAGTTCTTAATTTTTTTTCTTTTTTATTTGTTGTTCAGTTATTTATTTGATAAGATATTTTAGTGGAGAAAAGTAAAGGAGAACATGGAATGACATTCCTTATATTCCATGATTGCCTATTTACATCATCTTTGGCTAGGAACTGGTACATTTTATTATTATTTATTCAGTGAACATTTGGTAGATACCATGATTTTTGGGAAGTTAGCAACGAATTCTCAATTTTTTACGCAAAAAGATTAAAGCACCTAGGTCAAAGTAAGAAAGATTATTTCATTTATTCTGGTAGATTCTGTGAGTAATATAATACTTTAAAGCCAGTGACATGAAAGTACAGGGGATGAATATTTAATGGGGACGGAGTATTAGTCGTATATACAGCATAAAGTGTCTATAAACCATCTCTATGCTGATAAGGTTGAATGGGCAGCTGATTTACTTCATCCAATAGTTGTCATAGCCCAAAGAAAAATTGTGGTCTTTCCGGATGGTCAGTAACATTATCAACAACTCTCTTTTGACCGTCAAAATGAATGTCTTCACTAAATACTTCATATCACTTGGCTGATGTGAGTGAAATATAGCAGGCCAGAGAGGTGCATATTGATTGGATCGTCCAGATTTTGGTGGTTACCTGCTCCTATTTTGTTAATGAAAATTTTATGCACTTGTACTGCATACAGAACTTTTATGTAAGTTCATCCCATGCTGAGGAATGTGGGGAATGAAAACAACTGTATTTTTTTTTCCACATCATTATTCAAGTCAGTCAAGGCCATTCATTTGATGGAAGGGTTTATATGCTCTTATTACCTTCTATTTAGCTAGTACAAGTACTAAATACTCGGTCCCTGTGTGTGACTTGGTCAACAACAAAACTGATGTGTTTGTCCCAACTCAGCCAAGCCGCCACCACTCTGTGTGAAGTTAAGTCAGACTCAGGTTCATATAGCCCCTGAAATAGAGACGACTGTATTACTTGCACACCCTACTTGGTGTAAATTTTAGACCCTACTTTACCGATTTGTTTCTTAGTGGTGTCTTTTCTGATTGGTATTGGAATTCTTTGTAGGATCTGTTGGAGGCTCTGAATCAACTGGAAGAGGGGCTTAAAGATAATATTAAGAAACTGAGTTCTTTTGACAAGTACAAGCAGGAAGTTCTTCTTGGCCATCTTGATTGGTCGCCCATGCACAAAGATCCAAATTTCTGGCGTGAAAATATTACAAACTTCGAGGAGAATGATTTCCAGGTATTCTTTGTCCCCATGTGCAATTTTTTTGCACCAGTTCATCTTCTTTAAAAAGAACCTATATAGCAGCCTACCAGAGAAAAAAAAGAGAAGAAAGAAAAGCCCACACACTACTGATATTTAAGTATTGTGTATCATGTATCATGTAAGAGGGCCATAATAAAGGGGGATAATCCCAACTGTCCATCAAACTTGCCCGGACCATTTAAAACTCCCCTCAGCACTTGTGTCAACATGTCACAACATGGATATGGGATCATTGCATTTGGTTCAATCTGCCGTATCCTGATTCTTTGGAAATCTCTCCCTATCAAGAATGACCGTGCTATTATAACTTTTGTTCTTGATATTTATGTTTGGAATGTAAGAAGACAATTTTGATCCTGTGCATTCCACATGTGACAGTAAATGCCATTTTACCCTCTTTTGTGGGTGAGACAAGGAGAAGGTACTTGTCCTAAAAAAAAAATGAAAATAGAAAAGAAAGGAGAAGGGAGCAAAGTATTAGTCAGAGAAAAAGGTGAAGTGGTCTTTTATTGTTGCATGTGGATGCTTAAGGCTTAAAATCAACTTTTTTTTCTGTGCCAAACATATGTTTTAATCATGGATTTTTCAACCTATTCGCCATCTGTTACAGTAGGGGAGATTTGCAAGGAATGTAGATTAAGTTGGGGACCCAGGTTGCCTCCTAGGAGGGTAGGAGATTTAGTATTGACCTTGTGCCTGGAGCTGCCTCTATTGACATAGGGAAGCATGTCTAATTTGCCTAATTAATAAGGTGAGTGAAAGAAACTATGTTCTTATACATTTTGTTTCATGTGTTGACACTGCAATGGAGGAAGATTCTGCAGGCTTGCATTTCTGTGTTGGAGCAATTTTTTAACATATATTCTCTTTCATTGTTTTATTCAATAAAACGTGGAGGTATCTCTTAAAAAATGCTTCCGACACTTTGGGACACTTCAACACTTCCCAACACGAAATGACACTCCATTGCATTGCATAAGTAAAGTTGCATAGCAAAATCATCAAAATTAGTTGTTCATCCTATATACATGTTTTTTTTTTTTTTTTTCTGTTTTTTAGTTTCTTTTACTTATATCCCTCATTAATTAGGAAAATAAGACATGCCTCCCTAGATTCAGAAAATTAGACTTGCCTCCTTTGACCATTGACCTTAAGGAAGTAACAGAAAATAGTGAAACTATCCCTTTCTGTAAGATGGGACATAAAAATAAAAGGGTAGTTTCATCATATTAGCGTAGACTTGATCATAATAGCCAATATATATGGTGGAGGGAATTTATTGAACATAGGGAAGCATGTCTATTTTGCTTAATTAACAAGGTGAGTCTAAACACCGATGTTTTTTATACGTTTTGTGTCAAGTTTTGGGACTAATGGAGGAAACTTCTGCGGGCCTGTTGCATTACTCTGTTACTGTTTCTTAAAATATATTCTGTCTTTTTTTTCTTTTCTTTTCTCTGTCTTTTTTAATTTTTTTTATGGTTGTTGAGTATGTTCTCTGCCTCTTTAAGATTCCGCATTTTTTTCCCTTTTCTTTTCGTTTTTTTTTTTTTTTTTGGAATTTTGTGGCCATCAAAACCACATATTAGAGAATCACGAATCATATTGCTCTTTTTTCCTTTTATCTTTGCAGGTTAGATTTCTACGTTTTTCTAAGTATTACGATGCTTATAATTTATTGAAATAATTTGTGCAAAATGTCACTTCAGTTTATTTTTTTAAGTTTCTTCTCTATGCTAAATTGCTAATTGGTCTCAGTTGAAAAAGCACTTGAGGCCACTTTGACCATGGCACTGTCTAGTTAACCTATGATTTAGGGGGTCTATGGTCTCCTGATACTGTGCTTATAAACCATCATTTCTTAATTATAATTTTCGGAGAGGATCATCCTATTTCATAAACCTTGTGCCTTCTCTTACTAGATTAGTTCTTTGTGTTCCACCACAGATTCTACGGGTCCTCATAACGATCCTTGACACATCCAGCGATCCTAGGGCACTCGCTGTTGCCTGCTATGATCTCTCACAGTTCATCCAGTACCATCCTGCAGGGCGGATCATAGTGACTGATCTCAAGGCTAAGGAGAGGGTGATGAAGCTGATGAATCACGAGAACGCGGAGGTTACAAAGAATGCCCTTCTCTGTATCCAGAGGCTTTTTCTCGGTGCAAAGTATGCGAGTTTTCTGCAGGCATAAGTGTTTTGTTATGGTGTAAAAGTTTGACGCTTAAAAGTTTTTAAATGTCGGATACGCGGGTCCAGTGCGACTTTGATGTATCAGCGGATCATTGTGCCTTCCATGGGAGTACTTAGATGGTCTTTCTTGTTCTTATGAGTTATTAACTTAAGACATTTGTTATAGCAGATCTTTATTCAGTTGATATGTTGGAGAGGAAATTGCTTGGACTGTGTAGAATAAAAATTGTTTTCTTGAACTATGAATAAAATCTTTTCTATTTGTATCAATTTTACCTATTCAAGAGATTTCAATTTGGTATGAAGTTTCCACCACATGAAGTCCATGTCACCTTTATAAAATTCTTTTCTACTCTTTCTTCATCTTCTTTGAAGGGGTGTATATGTTTTCGTATTGGAAAATTCTGAAGGAGAATAACATGCGGTGTCCCTGTTATTGGTTTCTTAGTACAGTTTACAGGGCCATGGAAGAGCTTTCCATATGCTTCTGCAAAGACTACAAGGATATTCTGGTAACTATTACATTTATCCCACTTTACTTGAACACTAAGCTTCTGATTTGTTTTCACTCTATTGTTTGCCATTATCCGAAATAAAGTAGCATCAAATCCTATGTTCATGCTGTCCAGCTGATTTTTGGCGTGAGATTTCAATGAAGGACCGTCAATGGTGGGTCCTAGCCTAGTGTAGGTCATCTCGACCTCTCTAGCTAAGGCTTGTTTGTTTGTTTCTTGGCTTTGGCCTTTAATAAAGCTTACACTTATCAAAGGTGGGTCCTAGTCCTCCGCATGTGAGTCACATGTGCAATGATTTTCTTGTAGTCTATATTTACATGTATGTGACTTAGATTTTTTAGGTGCCATGATGTCAAATTTAATAAAAATCAGAACTCATTGAAACTTTCATGTTTTATTCAGCCAACAAATGTGCAATGGATAAAAGTATTTCATCATATATGTCGACATATAGTATCAAAAAAAGAAAGATATGCCGACATATTGATTGCATGGCATTAGGTAACTCTATCCTTTCTTTTTAATTTTTAAGATTATTAATTGGCTGAAGGTTAAAGAGAAAAGCAGCCCCTGCTCAACCTAACAATTGTTGGAAAGAACCTCCATCAATTGATCATTTGATCTATAGCTAATTTTTCTTCATTTTATAAATTTGTACAACATTTTCTTTCTTTTATTCCTATTTATTGATAACTGCAAGTATTTTCATCATTGAAGCTTTTGGTAATTAAATTTAAAAATCAAGGTTGCTTGGTTATAATACTCAAGGTATCATGCATGAAAAATTGCCATTTAATTAAGGTTTATTTTTTATTTTTTATTTTTGAAGCTCTGTTGAAAATTGTTGTAAAGAAACTCTGATCAATTGATTAAATAGATAACAAACACCCGCTAATTGGAACATACTCTTTTTATTGACCTTTTCGTAAATCTAGAAGAGAATTAAACATTGCAGGTATCATTTATTATGTTGTAGAGCCAAAAATTTCAGAAAAATTATTAGAGAAGAGGAGAGAGTGGGGAAGAAGATGTTTGTATTAATGGTGGTGAGGGAGATGGTAGGGACCCATGTGGACTCAACGTAGTGGGAGCCAGTATATTTGATGGCCTGCATGGACTAAACTTAGCAAGGAAATGGTTGTAGCCAGAGCTTTGAGCTTGAAGGCGACATGATCACCTGCAACAATCCTAGCTAAAGGGGAGCTAAAGCTCTCTTCAACAAAGTATTCTCCAAAAGATAAGAACTAAAGATTCTCTACATAACAGGGTTTATAAAGCTAAACTCAATTCCAAGTAATGAACAATCTAATGTTCATATAAAGATTCCAGCCTAACAAATTTTAAAATCACATGGTTGTCATCATTTTTACAAAATTTTCTAAATGCCCTTGCCTACTTTAGTTATCCTTAAGTTTTCACATTAGCGAGCAGTTGACATTTAAATTGTTGGGGGCACTGTAGGCTGCATGAATATTGGAAAACGACCTAATTAGCTTATGTAAAACTCCTTCGGATGAGCATATACAGTTCCAACGAACTAGCTGAACCAACAATGGTAGGAGTGCACCGTGACTGAGGATAAGGTTCGTACAACTTGATGAGTCATTGACTAAGTTACCCCAGGACCATATTGTCTATCCTTGAACACCATCACTTAGAGAGCTTGAAGCTAGACAAACCTTGGGACAACATCATGCTCAATGATAATTCGTGTATACATTGAGTACCTAGACGTCATGTTGGTCAAAGTTTATGTTGTCTCAAATTGTAGTTGAGGCAGATTGTGACTTCCATGTCCAGAAACTGAAAGACAATAGCTACTTCGACTATTTCTTCAATAGCAAGTTTTGTACGTTCACCTAGAGATACTATTTATAAGACAAGATCCATTTTGATAACTGGTTATTCATCATCAATGCAGGTGTCGTATAGGAAGAATAATGTGGTTACTTAAATGTTCAACTCCTTTTCAAATTCTTTGTTAAAGATTAGGTTACTATAAAAGCTGAATCGGTTGTCTCTTTCCCTGGTCACTTCCTCACCTTCTTTGATCGCGTCATCATCTACACCTTATCCCAAATGTTTGGGGGCTGGCAACATGAATCCTAATTCACCATTTGACTATATATATAGCTGTGTCTTCTGTCAAAGCATTAGTCTTTAGAAGAAATAGCCTTGCAGTATTCTTTGCACACGGCTAAATTGATCAGATCCATGAAGAAGGCCTTGTGATGGGAGGACTTAAGATTGGCCAATATCCATTGATGAAAGTCAATTGGATTAGATGGAGGTGGAATGGGGGCATGAAGATAAATCCAAATAGGGGTAACTTTCTCACATTTGTGGAATAAATGATGTTCAGTTTCTGTCTGATTATTGCAGAGAGGACATGACGAATCAAGTTGTATATCCGATGTAATAAGAGCCTGATGAAAACTTGACTGCAAGGGATGCAAGGAATTATTGTGACATATAGAAGAGGAATCCGTATTTTTGATTTAGAATTTTGAAGGATTTTGTACGTGGACTTGACAGTGACTTGACTGAATGAAAGGTAAGGCCAGATAAGTTTGTCTAACAGTTGGAGCAAAAAGAAGATTTGTAACAAGCTGAAAGTTAGACAAGGATCGGATCAGGTAGAACCAAATGTAGATGATGGGGATCCCAAATAGAGCATATTGGTCAAAGAAATCTACAACATATCGATGAGGGATGGGCATAGTGGGAGAGGTGTGCTGTGGTGAAGAGCCATCGGTTTAGGGAGGAAGCAAGGTTCCTACTAGAATGAGACAGAGGATCTAGTACCGATCTCCATCGGATGTGCTCATTAAGATGAGTAAAAAGTAGTTGAATGCCTCTTCAAATGGGTGATTGAATTAAATCCCAACTGATAAGGTGTAATCTCTGTGGTTTGAGTGATTGGTCCCAAAGAAAAGCTTTGTTTAAACTTTCCAATTGCTTGATGAGAAAATAGAATTACCTGCTGTTGATTAAGTTCAGCTTTCCAACCCCATAATTTGTTTTGATGGTTTTGCAGAAAATAGAATTACCTGCAGTTGATTAAGTTCACCAATAGTCATTATTTTGCGAATATGTTGCGTGCAGTTGGAGAGTATGGGCGTGGTTTAAAAGTACCTAACATGTACGAGCTCTGGATTTGGATCCTCAAGGAAGATGTGAAGACAACAAATTTAATGATTGAAGAAGTCAAGAAAACCTAGCCTAAGACAGTAGTTACCGTCATGTCAGATGGAAAGATATGAGGGGTCAACAGTTGCTTAACTTTCTTGTCAACAATCTAGAGGGGGACAATTTTCTTAGGTGTACGTGGATGTATCAGTTGTAATTAAGGATAACAATTAGATGTTCAAGCTTCTACATGAGGTTGTTGAGGATGTGGGAGAGGAGCATGTAGTGCAGTTTGTTATTGATAATGCATCTTCCTACAAGCTAGTTGGAGAGAGATTGATGGACAAAAGGAAAGGACTATGGGACTCCGTGTGTAGCTCATTGCATCGACTTGATGCTTGAGAAGATTTACAGCTTGGCTCAGCTTACTTCTGCGTATAAAAAAGCTAGGAAAATTAGTAACTTTATTTACATCTGTGGTTGGGTGCTAGCTTTGATGAGAAGCTTCACAAAACGAGAGTTGATTCATCTAGTCGCGACGAGATCTGCTATAGCAAACTTGATATTACAGAGTATGCTATAGAATAAACAACCGTTGGAGGCCATGTTCACATCTAGCAAGTGGACGAGCAGTGTATGGGCAAAAAAGAATGAAGGAAAGGCCATTAGAAAAATTGTGTTGAAGGACAACAATTTTTGGTCTAGTGGTATATTCTTTGAAGGCTACAAAGCCTTTGGTTGGTGTGTTGAGGATATTAGATTCAGAAAAAGAATCAATTATGGGCTTTATCTATGGGGTAATGGATAGAGCCAAAGAGAAGATCGCAAAGAACTTGGATAATGATCTATCTATGTACAAAGAAATATGGGACATCGTTGGTGAGAAGTAGGACTTCCAAATGCATCACCATTTACATGTCGTAACATACTTCCTCAATCATCAGTTTCACTATAACCCCGACTTCTTGACTCGTCCATAAATTAAATTGGGTTTATATAATTGCATAGACAAGTTGATTTCAAACCCAAAAGAGAGGAACAAGCTGACTTAGAAATTGATCAATTTCGTAGGAAAATTGATTTATATGGTCGACCTCAAGCATAGTTAATAAGAAAGAAGTGCATTCTTGGTGAGCAAGTGATTATTTCTTTGAAATTATAAAGGCATGTGACTCATGTTATATAGTATATATTGATACACTTGGACTTTAATTGTGAAATTTTTTGTTGCTAATTGGTGGCTAGCTTATGGAGACAACACACCGACATTGACTAAGTTTGTCGTTAGAGTGCTAAGTCTTACTTGTACTTCCTTAGGATGTGAGCAGAATTAGTCAACGTGGCATACAAAGAGAAGAAATATGTTGGATCAAACAAAGTTGAATGCCCTAGTTTCCGATATGTAGAACAAAAAGTTGAGGGTTAAGCAATTGAGAAAGAGGCGAAGGCATGAAAATAAAGAAGAAGATTTACTGGTTGTTGATAGAATCGATAGTGATGATGAATGGCTTGTTGAACAAAGGGAATGAGCATACGAGGAATGGAAAATGTGGTGCCAGAGGCAGAGCCAGATGTGAAAGAGCCTTGCTCTACATGGTACAATGATCTTAATGAGCTCGATTTCGGTGTCTTTGATATTGCAGTTGCACAATCAAAGCCACAAGGAACTAGAAGGAGAAAGAAAAGTACAACCTCTACAGGATGATGAAGAGGACAACCAAGTGCATGAGCAGGAAGACATTAATGAATTAAGGTTAGACTTAGACAGCTTAGAACACATTTGTACATCATTAAATTACTATGTATTGTATTAACGTGTTCAACTCTTTTTTTAACTAGATAAAGGAAAGTCTCCCATGCAATTTGGTGGATGAAGAAGATAAATGGGTGGAAGGTGAATCCGATGAAGGAGAAGATGATATGGGCATCAGATATCATGGTGACTCCTTAGAAGATCCCACTAGTGATGATGATATTGGGGATGAAGAAGAATAGAAAGATTGCTGATTTTTCATTTTTGTATAACAATATAAGAATATGATTTGAATTTGTGTACTTGTTAGTTGTTATTGGACTTGGTGTTTGTTAACTTGTTAATTTTAGCTTTTACTACATTATAGACTTGCTCTACTTTCTTAACTCTATCTTGTTAGTATTGAGATTTGGTAATTTAGTTATCTGTTTTATGTTTTTTAAGATTTGATATCAGCATTCAGGCATTCCTGACAACGTCACTCCTAAGGTAGAAGTTATAGCCTCAATTACTTTTATACTTATATAATTTTTTTTCCTCATATGATATATTATTTTTGATTTCTATAGAATTAAATATATCTAGATCCTTTTAAGTACTTAGTTTTTAAAATTGAGGCTTAAATAAGGATTATGCCTCAGTATCGCCTCGAGGCTAGGCCTCGCCTTTTTGAGACAAAACGCTTCACTTCCCAAACTAGCCTTTTTAAACTTTGGTTGGGGGTAACATGGTCTATGAGCATTATACGGTTGCATATCCGTTCCATTGTTATTCCCTAAAAAATTCTTGGAAATATTTGTCATTACGATCTCTTGCAACTAATTCCTTCCTAGATTTTTAATCAAACGCTCTTCCAAACATAACAAATGCATGGAATGGGCGGGCAATTGAGATTCTTGAGAAGAAAGTAGAGGGTTAGTTGGCCACAGATTTTTGGATACCAACCAGTTGAGCTATGATCCAACATAATTGATGATAAATATTCCCTAGAAGATGAGATCTCATAACATTTGTTGCCGAGCCTGAGAATTTTTTCTAGTCTAATAACTCGTACTCTTTATATGATTGTTCATATGGTTTCATCCTTGGTTTGTCCCTGGTCGTGATCGATCTTCTCGGTGTATATTATGCCGTTCTCGGTTAGCGTTGGACAGTGAACATTCCTAAGTTCTCCATCTCATTGGAAAATGTCGCCAAAGGGACATTAAGTATAGGACTTCCTCTTCTTTGCCTTCTTCCTCATAGCTCTGCCTTTTCTTAGGCCAATTTATTAAATTACATCTTATTTTGTTCATGTAGTTTCATAAAAAAGTGTAGTTGTTGTTGCATACAAATAACCTATTCTGCCAGATTAATCGGTTCTTTGCTACCATCTCACAAATAGGGGTGTGATGGCGATACTTGGTCTCCTACTATTCTTCCAAAGACAGATTATGGACGAATGCAAATAAAAACAATTTTCTATAAAAAATACTGATAATATTAAGACTAGAGAGTGCCAAAACCTTTATCAAAATGGATGTAAATAGACTATCTAGAAAATATCATACTTCGACAAAAGGATACGAATCTTAAATTAGTTCCTATTTAAACTTCTTTGACTAAAACTGACAAGGAGAACTATCGTAGCTGAAAGCTTGAAACTATTAGAAAAACCAAGAAAAACGTCTTAAATAAATTCCTATTTAAACTTCTCTGACTAAAATTGACAAGTAGAACTATCGTAGCCAAGGATGAAAGTCTCGGGATCGGAGGTTAGATCGGTGGGCTCCAATCCCGATCCAGATCAGAGGCTGGATCGGCCAACTTGCCTCGAGACAGTGTGAAAATCCTTCAGAAAACAGAGAACTACTCGGGCAAGACAAACATGGTTTGGATCGGGATCGGTGGGCTCCGAACCAGATCCAAATAGCCAGATCCAGACCGGGATTGGCCGAGACTTTGAACCTTGATCGTAGCTGAAACTATTAGAAAAACCAAGAAAAACAGTGTATTTCATTGGGGTGTCAATGTTCCAGGCTTTAGTCCGGGCGGCAGGCCTGGGTATGCCCAGGCGTGGCCTACAAACTATTAGCAAAGCCCATGATGGGCCTAATAAGCTTTACACAGCCTGGGCCATTAAAATGATGCCTATAAGTAGGGCCTGGTCCAAGCCTGGAAAGTCAACTCATTTTGGGCTGGGTTGAACACCATAGTTTTTGAGTTTTAGTTAATTTTTGACTAGTAATGAATAGTAATTATAAATAGTATATTATCACCAATTAAGTTTCTAATAAAAGATATAATCAAAAGAATAAGAGATATATCATAAGGGCTAAAGTACGTTGAACTCCGAACCCTTGATAAATCTTTTATATTAGTGACATCCCTAGTTTTCATTTTTGGTTAATCCCCCATGACTATCATTGACTGAGTCAGAAATATTAAGCCTATTACCCAAAACTAGAAAAACTCAAGGCTTATACAGCTCCCGTGACCAACCTTCTTTTTTGATAGGCTCACGGGACAAGTCTTGTCAGAATCCAACGGTTGTGATAGTGATGAGTTGGCATTCACTTTTTGCTAAAGCAAACCACCATTAGATTCTCGGAATCCACACCCGACAAGGCTTATCCTGTGAACCTGTCATAAAAGGCGGGTCACGGGAGCTTGTGCCTTATGAAAAAACCTTAAAGTTTTTTCTCGTCTCTTATAATAAAATGGGTTGATATGTAACAAGGTATACCTAACGCTTTTTGGCTTTGTTACTCCCACCCCTTCATAGACACTCATAAAAAAATCAGCTTGTTATGTTGATTTTTAGCCGTTGGTTTTAGTACTAAAAAATAATGTTGAATCCAATGGATATAATCACGCCTTAATAAGTACTAAAATCTAATGGTTGGAGATTACCAATCAGGGTGGCTTTTCATATGTATATCCACCAAGGGTGGATTAAACATCCATGCCGTCGATCAGTGGGCCCACATCTTTTTCTTAATAAAATACAACAATATTGTCTGTAAGTTTGATTTATTGTTTCCCAAAAGATAAAAGAAATCCAGTATTATTTAAAAAAAGTGCTTATAATAATGAAAATCATTCTATCAGATGGGTAAACAAGTGGGTCATCTGCGAGTAAACCTATAATGACAGCGCACAATATGAGCCTCATGGCATACTCTTAGAGACTCTGACCGTATGGATATTTGGCCAATACCTAGGTAGACCTACAGACAAAAATTTAGCATGATTTGTGATTTCTAGGTGTTGGATTGGAATTATTTTCTTTGGTTGATTTTAACCGTGGGAATTTGAACATTATTGACCATTATTTGAGGTACAAAGATCCAAAGGTTTGAATCACTAATCAAGCTGATCTTTGGTTTGTAGGTCCACCTAAGGTTGGTAAATTATCCTTTGCATTTATTGCCTTGTGTACCATTAAGCCGTTGAATCCAATGGTCATTGCCGTCAAACCTATGCTATTTTGTTGTTGGTTAAAAAGTTGTTGTCATCGAGATGTAATGTTTATGGGTCGGGCTCAAGGGACCCCCATTTCTGACCCCCATCTTGGCGTACCCACTTAGAAGATGAATCGATGACTGATTTTTGGTGGGGATGATAACCTGACCATATAGATCACCCCAACAAAAAATCAGCCCATTCTGAAATTTCTAACCCCATCAAATGTGGTTTTAAAGTTACATGGTAAAAATCGATGGTCCATAATGCTTCAACTTCTAAACCAGTCTATGAATATCAGAATGATTTGAATTTTTGTGAGGATGATCTCCTCACCATAGAGAACGTCCTCACCAAAATTCAGCCGTTGATTCATCTTCTATGTGGGTACGCCAAGGTGGGGGTCAAAAAAGGGGGTCAGAAATGGGGATCCCTTGAGCCCGACCCATTGTTTATTATCCGAATCAATAGTATAAATTTGGTTAAGTATGCTAATTATTAAGTTTCACCTAGAAAAAGCTAGGTTGGTGTGAAGTATAAATAAGGAGCATTATTGAGTAGAGCAATTAATGGGCTTCACCTAGAAAAGCGATCAATTAATGAGTTTGTCCAAGAACTAGTTAACGATCACATTAATAGATCAACTTTTACTGTATTTGCCTACAAAAAGTTAGTCTCACCCTATTATACATTTCTTGCTTATATTTGCTATTGTGTTTGGCCCATGTTGATCCTAGGCTCAGTGTGAGCCCAAATACTTAGGGTCTCTCTCGAAGCTCATGCTTTCAGGGCCTAGTCCTGTCTTATCCTGAAAGAACTGTTTCGCTATTGTAACCTTTTTTTTTTTCAAAAAGCTAACTCTGGTCCTGTTTTAACGGTTTGGATAAATTATTTGGGCTACCAAACGTGGGATAGAATAACTGGATCTGGACTGACTTTGTCTGGCCCTAATTATTTGGGTTTTCAAACAGGTTAGTTAGTTCATTCCTGGGCTAAGATTGATTGGAGCTAGCCTAAAACCAATTCAACAGGCTTCTGACAATTGCAGAACCATTCACTGAGAAGTGGTCATATGAAAACGGCACCCTTACCTTCGATACGTGGCTAAGGGTGTTTTGCTAATTTAAGTACTTAGCCCATGGGCCAGGTTGAGGCTGATCCCAGACTAAGCCCACCTTACAGATCGTCCGTTCGTGAACCACTTTTGTGAGTCAATATTACTGAGCAAGGCGTACTATAAATTTTTAATGGTCCGTTACAAAGGGATAACGGTCCCTTAACGTTACCGTTATTCGTTATGCGGCCACTATAAGGGGTCACATCATGTCGGTTCCTCCAACGCCATGTGGGCTCCTCCAATTCCAAAAGCTACATTTACATGATACCATTTTAGTATATATATTGCACCATTTTCAGTTCATTCCCTTGCAAATTGCAAATCGTTTACAAAGAATTTCTGGCATTTCTCTCTTTACCAAGGATGGCTGGATTAGCACTTTTTTCTGCAGTTGCACCGGAAGTCTTTGGGAAGTTGATCCCAATTGTTTCCAAAGAGTTTGGTCTAGTGTGGGGTGTCAAGGGAGACATGAAAAAGCTTGAAAGCTCGCTGTCTACAATTCAAGCTGCATTACAGGACGCCCAGAAGAAGGAAGTGGAGGATGTGGCAGCGAGAAATTGGTTGAAAAAGCTTAAAGATGCAGTTGAGGACGCGGAAAACATATTGGATGAGTTCGAATACGAAACTTTGCGACGTGAAATAGAGATCCGAAACCGCATGAAGAAGGTACGCAACTTCTTTTCGGTCTCCAACCCAATTGCATTTCGTTTTAAAATGGCTCACAAAATTAAGGATATGAATCAAACCTTTCATGAACTTGAAGTGGAGGCGGATACCATAATGAAGATAAAAGTTGCAGCGGGAACTGTCGAAAAAATTCCTGAAAATAGAGAGGACAGAGAAACCCATTCTTCTGTCGATGATTCAAAAGTTGTTGGAAGGGAAAATGTTATGTTAGAGATAGTAAACATGTTAATTAGCTCCAGCAATGATAAAGAGACTGTTTCTGTCATCCCCATAGTAGGAATGGGGGGGCTTGGCAAGACCACACTTGCTCAATCGATTTACAATCATGAGTCGGTAGTGGGCTATTTTCTAATAAGAATGTGGGTTTGTGAGTCTGATGAATTTCATGTCAACCGGCTTTTACAAAAAATCATAGAATCTGCTACGGATGAGAAATGTGCCGATAACTTGAGCAAGGATAACTTGGTGCGTAATCTTCAAGATAAGCTAAGGGACAAACGATTTTTGCTTGTATTAGATGATGTCTGGAATGAAGATCGTGATAAGTGGGACGACTTGAAAACTTGTATTGGAAACAGTGCTTCTAGGGGAAGCAAAATCCTTGTAACTACACGTAGTAATATAGTTGCATCAATTATGTGCCCACTTTTTACGCACCAATTGAAACCATTATCAAATGAGGAGTGTTGGCCTATATTCAAGGAAAGGGCATTTGCCAGTGGAGGACCAGAAGAGAGTAGGAATTTTGTGGATATAGGAAAGGAGATTGTGAAAAAGTGCGGAGGTGTGCCACTAGCAGCAAAGACTCTAGGGGGCTTGATGCAATCTAAAAAGCAGGTACATGAGTGGTCCTCTATCCAAAATAGTGATATTTTGAATCTCCCTGAAGGCCAAGATAAAATCATAAAGGTCTTAAAGTTGAGCTACGATCATTTGCCATCAAATTTGAAACGATGTTTCTCATATGGTGCCACATTTCCCAAGGATTTTGAGTTTAACAAAAACATGTTAATTCGGTTATAGATGGCAGAAGGATACCTTCAACGTCCATCCGAAGGAAGTAGTAAATTGATAGAGGAGGATGATATTGGTAATGACTATTGCAATAGCTTGTTGCAGAATTCCTTTTTCCAAGATGAGAAGAGAAACAAGTGGGGAGATATAAAGGCATTCAAGATGCATGATCTTGTACACGATCTTGCACTATCAGTTGTTGGGAATGAGGGCTCAATTGTGGAGGCTGGTAAGAGTATTTCGGAAGTTCGTCGGTTGTTCTTGGAGTTTGATGAAGAAGAAATTACAACAATTACAGAAGCCTTATCCAAGGCAAAGAAATTGCGCACGCTTATTTTAGATGTAAACAGTACTGGTAGCATCAAGGACATCTTTACCAATATGTTGTTGAACTTCAAGTGCTTACGTGTGCTAAGTTTGGATTACTCACATATCAAAGAGTTACCACCTTCAATTGGAAAGCTGAAACATTTAAGGTACCTTAGCCTCTCATTTAGTAAGATTGAAGTGTTACCTGAGTCTCTCACTAGCCTCTACTTTTTGCAAACCTTGAGCCTCAAAGGTTGCACTGAACTTGAAAGGTATCCCAAAGATATTGGGAAGTTAATCAACTTGAGATACCTTTACTTCGGTCCCGGAGACTCGATGGTAAAGCTGCCAACAAAGTTAGGGAAACTAACCCGCCTTCAAAAATTACCCGTTATTGATTTGGGTATGGACTGGGGATTTAGTATCACAGAATTGCAACACCTAAACCTTCTCAGAGGTAAACTACAGATTAATAATCTGGAGAACGTGACAAATCGAGAAGATGCTGAGCGCGCAAATTTAAAGGGGAAGCAATACCTTCATCAATTAGAACTATATTGGTGGTTAAGAGTGCTTGTTGCTAATGAGGATGATTATAATGGTGCTGAGGATGATGTGTTGGAAGGCCTCCAACCTCATCCTAATTTGAGATCATTGCATATTGATGGCTTTCAGGGTTTGAAATTTCCCACATGGATGATGATGAATATTACTACATCGCTCCCCAATTTGGTCCAGATCTCACTGGCTTTCTGCCCCAGATGTGAACATGTCCCGACGCTTGGTCAGCTCCCTTTACTTAAGGATCTTAGACTACAGGGAATGCGTTCCGTGAAGTGTCTTGACCATGATTTTTATGGCAGTAGCAGTGGTAATAGTGCAGAAAAAGCAGAAGCAAGAGCATTTCCTTCATTGAAAAAACTTACCATAAATTTGATGCGTAATTTAGAAGAATGGGTGGACGTGTTGTTCCCTTATTCTTTTCATTGTCTCGAGGAATTGGAAATCATGGACTGCCCTAAGTTGACAGTCACGCCAACTCTGTTTCCCTCTCTTAAGACCTTGAATCTTTGGAGCAGCAATGGCATGGGAATAAGGTCGCTGACAAGCAAGTTAACCTCTCTCACCTCCCTTCAAATAAACTCTCCAGAGCTTATGTTTTTACCACAATTGTTGTTGCAAAACAATAAGCTTCTCAGCTCTCTAATAATTAGGGATTGTCCCATGTTTCAAGGTTTTCTTCCGAACGAGGAGGAGGGATTGCAAGGCCTCCATAGCAGCTCTCTCGAGACCTTGGAGATATACAATTGTCCTGTTCTAACATTTGTGCCGGATGTACAGGGGATGACTTCTCTTCGAAAATTAGTTATTAGATCTTGCAAAAAATTGAAATCTTTGCCGGAGGGGCTGCAATATCTCACCACCCTCGAGAAATTGGAAATTGGTGTGTTTTCAGAGGAGTTGGATTATTTTCCTTCTCTGCAATGGTTGAACAAGAGGGTATCAATGTATCATCATCCAACTCTTTATCTCCCTTCGGAAATTGGTGATTCATGGCTGGTCTATGGTCAAGTCTCTGTCTGACCAACTTCAACACCTCAGCACACTACAAGAGCTTAAAATACAGGAATTTGACGGTCTAGAGGCTTTACCGGAGTGGCTGGGAAACCTTACATCACTTCAATATTTGAAGATTTATTTCTGCAAGAATTTGAAGTATCTACCGACTAAAGAAGGGATGCAACACCTCACTGCACTAAAAAAGTTGGAGATTTGGGGATGTCCACTTTTGAAAGAACGATGCACTAAGGAGAATGGCGAGGAGTGGTATAAGATATCCCACATACCATACATCGACATTGACCGTCATATGGTTCAAACTCTCAATTAACATCAGGTTTGTGCCATTTCCAATCTCCTCATCTCTCTTTCTCTCTCTTTGCTCAACTCTTCTCTTCATTTATTGTTTGCCTACAACTTATTGACCAAGCTATCTGTTTGGGTCTTTTTTTTTGTGAAGATCTTTTCCCGAAGCTGTTCTTGTTCATAGATGGGTTTCGACTTACCATATCATGCGTATGTTGATTCTGGTAATCTTTTCTTTTCCCTGTCATTTCACTAAATCACTATTCCCTTTCTTAATCCATTTTATATCTGTAATTATATTATTTTATTGCTTTCTCTCTCTCTCTCTCTCTCTCTCTCTCATATTCTTTTGAGACGACAGATCAATTGGATTATTGAATCAAAGTGTTAGATCAATTTAATAATTTGAGTTTATTTCTTTTTCTTATTTCTTTCAACTGAAACAAAATGTCAGTTTCATTTACATTCTTTTGTTTCAATTGAAGAGTTTTGTAATGTCCCCTTTTGTAGGAAAGATGCCCCACGGAAACAGCTAAGGAGTACGTTTACCCACGTTCCAAATCATTCCAACTAGGAGACCGCCACGTGCGATGCACATGCACCTTACATGTGGCAGCACCTTACACATGGCACACTCTTAGAGATCACTGACTGTGTAGATGTTTCAACCATCCCTGGGTGGACCTACATACAAATAGTTCATCCTGATTAGTTATTTTTATCCGTTGGATTAGAGTCTTTTTCATGATTTGTTTTTAACCGTGGATTTTGAGTATTATTTGGCCAATGACAAAACAACAACACTATACAACATGTTAACATCCATGGCTCTTCGATCATTACTTTTTTAAGAATGTGTATGTACAGGTAACTTAAATTTAATTTTTTTTTGTTTATTTTTTCAAAACATCCACTTTGATGATGGACCATATTATGAGCCACATGGCATACGCTTAGAGATAACTAACCATATGGATGTTATGCCCATACCTAAGTGGACCTACGTACCAAAATTCAAAATTCATTCGGATTACTAATTTCTATCCGTTGGATTAGAGTCATTTTCATGGTTTATCTGTAACTGTGGATTTCAAGTATTATGATCAAAAGGTTAGGAATCACTAATCAGGCTGATTTTCAATGGGTATATCTATTCTGGATGGGCCAAACATCTGTACTGTAAGTGGCCTATAGTAATGTGCCACGTAGCTCACACTATGATCCATCATTAACATTGACGTCGATTAGTGTCATACTTTAAATATTTTCTCAAGGGAGATTTCACGTGAACTCATTATGCGTTGTTCAGATTGCGTTGAAAGGTAAAATTGTAAGAAGACGAAAACACATTTAAAATGGAAAGAAGAAAAAAGGTGGTTACCAAAACGCCCCCAGAAAGTAAAGAACATTTAATATGAATTGAGGAAGCAAATGGGGGCATTTTTGGTAAAGTAAGGTCATTTTCGACATCTTAATCGTTTAAAACGCAAGAACGAGCTTTTCTCTTTAATACTTCAGTGATGTGATTCCTAATATATTACATCATCAAAGTCAAAATCTTTACTAAAATCATATCAAGTTCATCATTGTCCATTTCATCAACATGACCGATTGTTTTTGTTTGTGATCTAGTCACCTATTTCTAATTTATTTTTCTTTTCTGATCTTTGATAAATAGAACAAAAAAGAGGTTGGCTGGGCTATTCAGGATATTGTTCTTGTTCATGGTGGTGTTTGCCTTACCCTAGCATGTCAGTTTTGATAAATTTTTGTTCTCTTTGATTGTTATAAATTAAAATTTTATCTCATTATGCTATATGGTTTAGATTTTATCTTTTTTTTTTTTTTCGATTGATCATCTGTGTTTTTTTGGTTGTAGTTAATTTTTTTCAGTGTGCTTTAGTTGGTTCCTATACCTTTTATTTAGTTAATTGCCTTTATTCTACGACTATTGATTTGGATTTTTGGTTTCTTTAGTTGGATTAATTTTCTTTCGTATTTTCCTCAAACTTTGTTTTCTTACAATGTTCTACTCATTTATCTATAAGGTTTGTTTCTTTTTTCTTATTCTTCATTTCAAGATTTTATTGCATATTTTTTCCTTCACTACTAGGTCAACTTAGGCTTCCCCTTGCTTCTTCCCACTTGAGTTTCAAGCTTCCATGAAATAATTGTAGTTACTTGCAATGCATCTCATAAAAATATTTAGATTTAATTTATTAAATCCATGGAATTTGGTATAGAATTTTCTACTCTTCTTTTTCTTACTTGAAGATGTGTGTTTGGTCTTTGAAATTCTGAATTAGCTTGAATAGTTGCCAACTAATAACTACAAATTTCATAGCAAATAAGGAGGCGACTTTTTCTTGGTAAGCTAAATATGGAGACGTTGCTGTTAATGAAACTAAAATGAGCAAGCATCCCTATTTTGACAATCTATTCTATCTAGAGCCATTGTGTAGCTTTTCAGCTATTTAGTTACCAAATTTATAAAAAATCAAAACTCAAGTTCTTTGAAATTTTCTTGTTTTGCTCAGCACGACAATGCAATAACGGACCTAGCATTTATGGCTTACTTCATGAAGCTACTTCCCTAAAGCCAACAATATACTAGAAAACATGCTAGTAAGTTCCTTTATAATTTTTTACTCAATTAAAAACTTAAGAGCACAAGCTATCCCTCCTTACCTTGACAGTTCTCAGGAAGAATCAGTGGATAAACAATTGACTTTTAAAATTTTCATCTATTCATTGTAGTTTTGGTCATTAAACTTCAAAACCAAGGTGGCTTAGTTATATAAAAAATGATAAAATTATAATAGACTCGATGCAAAAAAATGATTTGTGGCATTCCTGAAATGTACCAAAGCTTCATGGTCATTGTTATCATAGTCTGGATGGAGTATGAGTTTATATTTTTTTTAATCACACTATAACTATATATATATATATATATGTGTGTGTGTGTGTGTGTGTGTGTGTGTGAAATAAAGTAAGAAAAAATCGAAGGAATGTGAATTCTGTTTCATGGAAAATCTAAGTAAGTCAAGACGTTTTCAAAAATAAAACTCACAAACCTAGTATCAGTCATTTCCCCTTAGAAAAAATATACAAAGAGATCACTAAACAAAAATTTCTCAGTCCAACAACATATCAATGTGATTGTCTTTAAAATTGATTGGCCAAATAGCTGACATTGCTACTTAGAGCTAGAGACCATTTGGCTAACACACACAATTTCTCAAAATATAGCTAGAAAGTTTTAGTAGCTTGGACTTTGGTTTTTGGAAACCAAATTTCTTTTGTACCAAATTTTTAGACTCCCAAGTAGATTCGGCTAACTCACCTTGGACCAAGTTAATGGGCTAGTCTTTTTTTTTTTTTTTCAAACTTGATCAAATCAACGAAAAACACTGTAAGTTCATCCAAATGCTCCATAATCTCATATTTAAAAATCATAGCTACACCATTAACTTTTAAAAATTGAAGAAAACAATAGACTAGAATAATATTTTGTCTACACTATTACAAGGCTTTTAAATGCATAATACTCAAGCAAGTTCACTTGGACAAGGATAATACATCATATTCCAAATCAATGATTTTTGATAGTCGACCTTCTTACTTGTGTTGCTATTGTTTTAAGTCTTCTTTGATTAAGTTAGAGCTTATAAGTTCATGACACACGTATTTTATTTTTTTCTAAACTTTCATTTTCTTGAAGTGATATGAACTGTGGACCACAATGTCGACAAATATCCATTAGAGGGCATCATTGCTACTATCAATACTCCCTGAGACATTGTAGTGATTGATTTTATCACATGGACTAGAGGAACCTCATTTATGCTTCTGTAAGAATTTCAACGTGAGGCTTAGCTTCTCCACTTCATACACACTGAATTAGTTGTATCTTATATCAAATTCCTCTTTTCAATTATATGATAGTTTCCATTTATTTTGAGTTCATTGGGAATTGAAGCTCAAGTTCTTCTAAAAGTTTCACATTTGATAAGTTTGCAGCTGAGCAATTGGCTCTAATACACAAGCCAATACTTTGTTCAAGAAGATATTACTTGTATACGCCATAATACTAGCAAACCATTTAGTAAGTTACATAATTCACTTTGTGTATTTTATGAGCAATGTTCCACTCATTTGGCTTTGGCGATTTCTAGACAAGGGATGAGGAGTGGATATTTATTCACTAGAATCATAATTTGAATAATTAACAACAGATCATAAACAGACAAATATCATAAAAGTATAGAAGAGTAAGACAAAAATAGAAGTACTGAAGAGTAAGATGAAATTCTTGAACAAATCTAACTAGTTCTCAAATTAGACTTATAAATCACCCATGAGTCTAACTTTAATGTAAATTTTATCGAAATCTTTATGTGGTGAATGAGCTTTATGAATCATCATAATAGAAAAGTAACTAAAAAGAACAAATAAGGAATACGCTACATATTTCCATCTAGAAAGCATATATGGAGATAATCATTTAAGTAGATGTGGGTGAATTTGTGTAGACCGTAGACCAATTTGAGCTATTTTGTCATTGAAATTCTACAATTAAGTGTGTTGATCCCTACTCTTGTTCATCCATAATTTTTTAGTAGCAATGGTATATCCTAGTTGAACGAAATGCTATATTTTCCTTTTTTGAGCATCCAAAAAATGAAATAGATTAGATGGCTATAATCATCTAGTTGGTTTGAACTTTTGGTCTATGAGTTATGAAATGTCGTAAGTGGAATCCATCAAATGGTGTGTTCTACATGTGCAACATATGTAGTTGTATGTTGATGGTCGACCGCCTTATGGACCTTTGGTCTAGTCTATTTAATGGGTACCTTAGTTAATAATGGCTGAGTTTTAATTCATCTTTGATGAGTTTTGAAACATCAAGTTTTCTATGAATATATCTTGGGTTTGAAATAGATTTAACTAGCTACATCCTAGAGATTTAACAATTGTCATGTTTTCTCTATTCTGGCTAGCTTATAAGGATAAGATTATTGAGACCCTTGGAAATTTAATCGATTGCAGACTCGACATGTCCATTCACAATCCTCGACACGTCTCTAGTGGTCTAAGGCCTCTAGGCATCACTTGTTATGATATGTTCATGTACATAGCATCCGATTGAACAAGCCCTTGTAATTGATTTCAAGGTGAAGGAACAAGTGATGAAGTTGGTGAACCATGAGAAAGCAAAGGTAACAAAGACTGCTTAATAATGTATCAAGAGGTCCTTCCTTTATACTATGTACATTCGTATTTTCCAGGTTCACATTATAGTGGATAACATTTATAAAATTAAAAATTCAAGTTAGAAATGTAAGTTTATCTAAATCTTTAAGGTGCTTCGTTAATGTACAAAGTGAATTTTAGTAGGTAAAATTGAGATAATCTCTTTTTGAGTTTGATGAAAATATCTATAGCTGCAGGGAAAGAAGCCTAAATTGCTGATCCAGAACACCTTTCCTTATGACCTGTTTAAAATCTTTATAAAAAAGTTGAAAAAATTATTGAATCGACTGATTCAATGAAGACCTAGGTTCGTTAATATGAAAAAATGCGTCCAATGAAATATATCATACTGAATACTTAATAAATCTAAGTACATTGGAGATATTGAGTACTCAACCAAATTTTGAGTTGACTCTGCTGACATCCTTAGCAATTCCAATTCACATTTTGAGTTCTTAAGTTTTGGTTTTAGTTAAACCATAACATTACTTGGCATAATTGGGGGATCGACATTTGTGGCTCAGATGTTTTACTCTTGGGCCAATAACCCTTGTGATCATTCAATCTCCATCTAGTGTAATTTTTATCCACACAGTCTCTCATAATTCTCTTGACTGTTCAACATAATGCAATTGATCATATGAGTTAATGTCGGGTCAATTATTGGCCCAAAAGATGTTGGAACCACCAAAGTATGATCTAAGATCCCTTAAAACGTGTATGCCACTAGCAGAGTTGAGTACTCCTTTAGATACATAAAGATGTACTACTTGAGGATCTATTTCTTAAAAATATCTTACCTATCTGTTGTGATATCCTCTATAGGATTTGTTATATTATTATTTTTTTTATAAACTTTACCAATTGAGCAAGCTTGCCAAGCTCCTATTGAATTCGATTAGATTTTGTCTCCTTTATAGATCTCATCACTGCTTGGAGTTCTGAGAAGTATTGGCTAGCTTTAGGTTGTGATTCTTCATCGACCTGCCATGGTTGAAGAGGACTATTTTGGCCCCATGAGGAGGTTATAAATTTTATTAGAATTAGTTTTATATCTAATTTTCTGATCTACTATTTGTTATTTCTGGTGTAGTTTACACTATTCTCTTCATTTAAAACTACAAGAATTTTTCCTTTTCCCTGAAGGATGCAAAAGTTTTATGTCCTTGCTCTACTGTACTCACCTCCCACTTATAGATCATCAAAATATTTAATAGATGGGTCACCTCTTGGATTGGGGATAGCCCTAGAGTCATACATATCAAACAATCCTGACATTCCTAGTCAACTTAGTCATCCAATTTGTTTCTTGTTCCTAGATTACTAAACCACTTTGTTTAGTTGTCTAAAATTTTCTACTCAATATTTTCTCATGAATGCAGTGAAGCATATGAAAATAGTTATGATTGTTGTGTCGTGGCATGTCCAAGAGATGTCCCATTGATTTTATTTTTTCTATTATGTTCTACTAATTTCTGTAGATTGGAGCCTAAGAAATGTTAAATATCATTGTCCCCAAAAAGTATGAATGCCTTTCAGTAAATATATCGTGCGAGCCCATGATCCATTCACAAGTTCTTCGTCCAATACTCATAAATCCAAGGTGCCACAAATAAGATAATAGAATTTAACTCTAGGAGAATGGTGTAGACTCTAAAGCACTGTCCTAGACTCTATGGTGGACATGAGCTTAGCTGAATGGGCTCTGTTTAGGTAGCTTCCTAGTGCTGAGTCTGTACTCTATGTTTGGGTAGCTTCTGAGTGCTGAGTCTGTACTCTGATATTCTATAAATTTGTTCACATTGGTCAAATTTAAAATCAATTAATCCGTGGTTTATTGGAATTTGAATTTTTGAACATTGATATTGAGCATAACAACCAAATTAGGCTAAATTTCTTTTGATTGAACATAGCAATCAAGTTAGCCACCATTCAATGCTTCCCACATAGGTGATCTTGACCCCCAGAAAATCAATGATAAAAAATATCTGATCTATTGCATTGTTATGGAGAGTCAAAAAAATATGGTTAACAATCTACCAACAGCAGTGTTTCATACACGTAGCGGCTAGCACAACGCACATGCAAATTGGTGGAACATACTTATTGAGATCTCCTAAGCTGAATTTAATTTTGATCAGCTGAAATATCGTAAAGAGCTTGGCTCGAACCTGGCCCGAAGGTTGGACAGGCCTAAAGACTAAAACCCGAGCTAGCCAATTGACAGCCCTTGCCCTGAGAACATCCTTGCTGTGAACAAATCATCGTCACAGTCCAGTAACGATGTATGTTCGTATCTAAATATTAAATATAATTTATCTAAATATTAAATATAATTTAGCATGATGTATCTTCGTATCTTTGCATATTGAAACGTATCATCATTTTCCAGTAAATGTAAGAAGGATAATAATCTTTAATATATTTCTATTTCACGATATTATATATACGAATATTATAAATAATGTGATGTGCTAACTGGTCTGGTTTCATTAGGTCCCAGCGTCTGACATTCATATTATGTGCTATCTATATGAATGAACCTTTTCTTATAAGTATTCCCATTTTAATCCTAAATTCAATTAAATTTTTTGTGTAATCCAGCATTAATCTACCTTTTCTTCTATGTTTGCAGGGCTTGAAAGTAAGATAGCAATCCCATGGTTCGCTGATACTGAAGCTTTCTGAGCTTTTTCAGGGATATGGGGTGGTCCCACCTGGTCCCTCAACATATTTCTTTTGGCTCTACCCTATCCTTCTATCTCACCAAAGTTGAACCAGATCGAGTTTTCTTCAGCTGCAAGTCTTTGATCAATCCTATTCAATGAGCGGTCCATGTGGCATTTTAGGAGGGGGAGACTTGAAAATTTGATGGTCTCAGGAGACAACAAATTTATTCCATCTATTCAACTCTTAAAGCTGAAAGTGTGAAAACATATCTAAAGCCCATGGCTTCTCTCACTGCAAATTTCTTAGTTCTTCTATTTTTCTTTTCTTTTTGTTTGTGTGACTCCCATGAAGGAGTAGAACAGAGAGACTCCTATTACTTTGATTTATCTCTGCTATGGCCTGCTACTATCTGTAATGGAACCTGACATTGTTGTTCCTCCAATGGGTGTTGCAGAAGGTATTTTCCCCTTTTTACCCTTAATTGTTGGTGGTTTGTTTCATGTGGGTTGGTTTGGAAGTATTCAATTTTTTACTTTTGATGCTCTTATGATTACTCGATGTGGGTCAATTTCCTCTTTGTGGAAAATTTAGTCTATTTTTCTAGGGTTAGAATATATTGCATTTTCTAAAGTCTGTTTGAATTTTCAGGAAAAAAGATATCTTTTGCTCAAAAAATCTCTTAAAAATATTTTTTGATGGATCCATCCATGTAGCGAGCCCAGATGTCCTGCCTTGTAGTATAATTGCATATTTTTTTTCTTTTTTGAGAAGTGTATAATTGCATAATTATGCCAATTATCCCAAATGGGTCGCCGTATCTGATTACAAAGGAAGAGAAAGAACTGATCAAAAGCTAAAAAAATTGAAAAGATGTGGATTTAGCAATGCAGGTACTTGGAAAAATATAATAGTTTTAAGATTTGTTGTGGCCTAGTTGTCTGTGTAAACTGTAAACTGCATAGTCTATACTATTTACTTGGACCATGCTGTTCATCAGTTCATGCCTCCATCGCTGTATTAGTATTTTGATATCAATTTTTTTAGAATAAATTTAATAATTATGTGAAAGTAATTAATTTTACTTTCTCGTGTTAAATGTGCTTTCTCCTTTTTGTTGACACGTCAATAACTTGCCTTTTTTTTAACTTACAATATGGATTGCTTTTTTGTAATTGTTTATCTTATTAGTAAAGAAAATAGCAGGAAAAAAATAAAGAAAATCCTTACTGCTATCTATTCTTGTATATTTTTACAGGTCTAATTCTCTGACTGAATTTACAATCCGTAAGTAAACTGCAATGTATAGCGAAAAGTTGCTTGGTTTTTGGCTTCATACTGTCATTTCGGGGGTAAATTGATCATATATGCTTATTAAAATATGTTGTATACGCAGAATATGCTTAAAGAAACACAATTATCTGCATGTGGTTCCAATTCATAAAAATCCCTTGTTATGACAGATGAACTCTGGACCAATTACAATGTTGGAACTTGGCCGGCATGCTGCAATGGATCCCAATTTGATATTAAGGAGGTGCTGTTTGGTTTTGGTGGAGTTTATTTATATATGAGAGTTCCGTTTTGAAATGCTCAGGATTCAGAAGATCTGACTTTCTCATGCTACAAGTGGCTACTTCCTGTGGGAATGACTAATTTGTGCCTAGGGCCCCTCAATGAACCATAAAATTGGTCTCAAATACATATCCATTTTTTTTTTTTGCCTTAAACTTAGTGTCTCAAATACCCAAATTATTTCCCAAAGTATTGTAATGCATTTAAAGCAAATAAATTTCCAAAATCAATAATAGTTTTGAGAAATTTCCATCTCAAATACTTCTAAAAATGATTTTCTTTTACTTTTTTTTTAAGTATGTATATTTCATTAAGAAAGGGGAGAAAACGCCCTAAGAAAAATATAAAGCTGAAGCTACCTCCTTAAGAAGGAGGAGGATCCCCAAGTAATTCGTCCTCTCTATGTACAAATGTTTAAAAAAAAACACCCTTTAAAGAGAGGGGAAACAGAGGACCAAAAAAAAAGATAAGCTTTCACGTGCATGACCATCTTGGGAATCCCTTTAGAGGGTGATGATGATGATTATGATTTTGTTTTAAACAATTAGTACTCCAGGTGTCTATTTCTGTTGGAATTGGTATCCTAGATGCTGATCTCACTGTTTGTTGAGAAAAAAAAGACAACCTCCTGGTGCAAATTTGTCATTTTGCCAGGAAATTTATTTCATTAATTGTATGAGCAGTTGAGATGACTTTTAATTTTGTCAAGCAAATGCTTCCTTGTGCCAATTGGGGGGAACATTCCATATGTTATTTCAAGGATGTCTAGGTCTAAAATCCCAAGATCTAGGGCAAATTGGCAATTGAATGTAGGATTTTTCCAAGTCTAGTATGACTTACTAGAGTCATTGTGAAATGTGCACCTTCAGACACAGGTTGACTTGATCAGTACATATTTTGACTCATCATGCTGACTCGGTTTTACATTGTGAATTCAGCCAAGTCACTAGACACATACATCAATATTTTCTTTTTAAAACTAACTTGGCTTGCCAAGTCCCTATTTAAATCAGTTAGATTTTATCTACTTTATAGATCTCATCATTGCTTGGAACTCTAGAGAAATATTGGCTAGCTTTAAGTTGTGATTCTTCATCGACTTGACATGGTGGAAAAGGACTGTTTTCGGCCCATGAGGTGATTATAAATTTGAATTAGATTGTTATCTAATTCTCTGATCTACCATTTGATTTATCCCTAACAATCTTACATTCTCTTGTTGTTATCATGGATTACTTGGCGGGATATACATTGGCAGTGGGGTAATCATCTTACTTTATTACTGGTGTAGTGTATACATTTGGTGCATATATACTTTTGTCTTCATTTAAAACTATAAAAAGTTTTCCTTTTCCATGAGGAATGCGAAAGCTTTCTATCCTTGCTCTACTGTACTTATCTCCGACTTATAAATCCTCAAAATATTCAATTGTTGGGCTGCCTCTAGGAATCAGACAGTGACATTCCTAGTTCATGACTTAGTCATCCAATGTGTTTTCTTGTTCCTAGATTGGTTGACTTAGTCATCCAATCTAGGGTACCTATGTGGGTAGATTGTGTGGATGAATGACATACTAGTAGGTGCAAAATACATGCATGGTACTGGTTCCCACCATTCAATACTTCCCACACAGGTGATCTTGACCCCAGAAAATCAACGATCAGAAATATCCGATCTATGTTTTGGAATGTCAAAAAAAATACGGTGAACAGTCACAACAAAGTTGCAGAAAAGCCTGTTACCTTTTCTATTTTTGTCTTATCTTTCAGGCACTTGATTCATGTTCCCTTTGACACCGTTACTTACAGAAAAGCATGTGACTTGTTCCTTTCCAGTAGTTCGAGATGAGTACAACTATTTCTTGTTGACCCTCAATGTCTACTTCAAACATAATGTCACGGTTAGTATTGGTTTCCTCACATTTTCTGAAATGTTTTGTGTCCTCCGTGGTATTTGCACTACATCATCCTCTCTTAAGATAGTGAATGGTAGTTATTTCTTTCTCACTTTCATACAGTGCTTTTGCATCTTTTTGAAATTTTAAGCTTGCTAAGCTGTGTACCATGTTTTCCATAAAAGCTATATTAGATCAAGTAGTAATCATAAAAACTCACTGAACCAATTCAATGAGTCAAGACTCAATCTTGAATTGAACTTCATGAAATTCTAGAAAAAACCCGATCAAGCACGCAATTGAGTTTTGATTCGAGTCTGGTTTGATCTTTCAAGTCTTTAATCTAGAATGTTGAACAATGTTAATTGGCTTAATTTTTGACATGAAAGATATTTTGTACCAGAAAATTCTGAATGAGGCGGGGTATGTACCTACCAATTATGACAAATATCCGTTGGGGGGCAATGTTTCAGTCGTTGAGAACGCTTTTGGGGCAACTCCATCAGTGGTTTGTTCTCATGGTGCCGTGGAGCAACTTTGATTATGCTTCTATAAGGATTTCAAGGTCAGGCTTTGATATCTCCCCCTTTTTGAAATTCGATTTGTGGTGGTGTGTTATTTCAAACTAGTTTGTCTTAACTAGAGAAAATTAGTGGTAGGCCTTGGGTGGATCACCAATAGCAGTGTTTTATACACGTAGCGACTGTCGTAGGGCACATGCTAATTGGTGGAACACACTTCACGAGATCTCCTGAGCCAAATTTTAATCAGTTGAAATATCTCAACAATCCAATCTATCAACTTCTCTCTTTGACGATTTGTCCATATTGTGCTGACCTTCTACAAGGAAAACAATAGATTGGATGGTCTGGTTGTTTTGTGGGCCAGAGATATTTTGTAGTGGGAACCTTTGAATGCTGGGTCCCACATCCCTACTTGTGCACCGCTTGTATCTCTAGGTCATTTGTGAATGGACCATCCCTGCCATCTATTGTGAAGGCACCTTATAGATTTCCTCTTCATATTGAGAATCAAAGCTCAGCCTCATATGAAAGTTTCTTGTTTTACAGCCGTGTGATTGTATAATTGACTCTATTACTCACGGTGACATGCTTGCTTCAAGGTCTTGCCCTAAGTACGTAAGCCTACCAGAATATATGCTATTGGGTAAGTTTCTTTTTCCTCTTCTTGTTTTATTCAGACTTTATCGAAAGTTTATGAGAAAAGCTAACCCATTTGAGCTTTATCAGATTTCAAAAAGAATCTAAGATTCCTTACTTAAATCTGCTGTTTAGAAATTTTTTTTGGTAGCAATGCTGTTTAGAGTTGTTATTTTGATTACCTTTAAGGTATCTTGTGAGTAGACTGTGAGAACAGTTTGTTGACAACAAGGCAGTACCCAGGGCAATGGTTGTCAAACAATTGGTTCGGGTTTTATGCCTGTCCAACCTTCAGGCCGAGCTCGAGTCAAGCTCTTTAGGATTGTTGGTTTGTCAAGCTGGCCGGGCCTATAACCATGGTTTGAAGCATCATACTGTCTCATACGAGATATCTAACTATGTTTAGTTACTGGAATGCGACAAGTCAATACATATCTGAAAATTTATTTCATTTCTTTTTATTATCAAAGGTAGTATTATTTCATCAAATATCATATTTTTTTCTTATCTAAATGTTAAATATATTTTAGTATGATGTATCCTCGTTTCTTTGCATATTGAAGTATATCATCATTTTCCAGTTTATGTAACAGGGCCACACACATGTTTCGATGTCCAACGCTAATACGAGGTGTCAGACACTGACCCCTACAAACCCAGTCTGTCAACACGTCCATACAATTTATTCCTTATGTTGAAATAAGTTCTTTTAAAATAAGCCAGTTCATATTGTGCATAAATGTGGAGGCGTCGAAAACCTCTACAAATTCCTTTTTAATTGAAGCTTATTTTTTTATGAAAACCACTGTCAAAACTAACAGACCTAACACCATATTCTTCTAACAAAGTAAAATAATACACTGTTATAATCAATCATACATAAGAGCAACAAAGAAAAATGAAGGCATTTTTACTTTTTTGTGTGTTTAATTTTTTTATAAATTATTTTTAATGATTGCTACACAATAGTTTTAATGACTTAGGTTTGCAACTCATAGAGCTCAAACCCAGCCCATACATGTCAAGTGGGCTTGTTAGGTTATAGGTCAGGCTCGGGCTTGAAAGTTAACTTCCATGGACCAGGTTTGGGATTCCAGCCATCGGCACATCCCTTGCTCAGGCCAGAACTAGGCATGGACTCAAGCATGGTAGGCTGGGCCTGGGCAAATGACATAGCGGAAGCGTGAAGTTAATCATGAAGAACAAATTAACTTAGGAAGATCACCGTCTTTTACCCAAAATAAACCCTTGAATCCACAAGGAAGAGAAGAATTCGAACCTCAAAATTACAACCCTTAGTTATAGACCAAAAAGACTAACTTTCCCGAAATAGTAAAAACTATTAAAAATAAAAAATTTGCTAAAAAAGAAAATTTCCTAATTTGACTAAAACTCTTCTACTAATCTTAGAATTGTTAGCAAAGAATTCCTAAAACAAATTGGAACCCAGAAAATTACTAAAAATAGTAAAATGAACTTTCAAACTACGTGTAGATGGTCTACAGTGGAATTTTTCACTGAAAAACGTTGGCCATGGTAATGGTTCATAGAACGTTCCAATGCATAGAGTTCGTTAAGCTGACTATGGGCATATGCAATAATAGCAATTTTAGCTATGGTCGTTTCATGTACTTGTTGCGACTTCTTCTTCATCAGCTGACCATGGCTCAACCCAATGACAGACCTACAACCTTTGAGAACCCACCATTTGATTGGTCCCCCAACCTTTGGGAACTCTAATGCCAGAAAACCATCTGATTTATCACTTTCTTTTGATTAGAAAAAAAAATGGTGTCAAGAATAGTCTGTATAGAACAAATTGTTACAATTATCCAGATGGATCAATTTTATTTTCAAGAGATATCCTTGGTGGAACCCATCAAATGGTGGTCAAACCCCTGCATGTGCATCAGTTGTAGTTGTATACCGTTGATAAGCTGCCTTTATAATCTACCCAATGGGCACCCTAGTTTAGTGTTTTTCTAGGTAGGCGACACAGTTAAGGCTGGACTGCAAGACCAGCAATAGCAGTGGGTGGAATTTGTGTGGGAAGCATCCAACCTATACCTGGGCGGGGCTATGTCGAATGAGTGAATTTCTACTCCATGGCACAACCTCGTAAAGGAGGAAACCTTCCTTTGTGGGATTGAACACACGACCTCCCACAAGACCATCTAAGCTAGATGGCTATGTGTCCCTAGTTTAATTCAAGTTTATAGTCTTCTTGTAAATTGAATAATTATGTTTTATTTACAAGTTGTTCAAATCAGTATTTGAAGTCAATTGCAGTTTTTGCCTTCCTAATATTATTCTTACATCCTGAGTGAAGTTTATTTGGTGTATACTTCCACGATCGACATAATAATTGTTGTTTAACACAAGTCACAGTGCAGGGCTACTAGTTTTAAACCTTGATTTACTTTAGAAAGAAAAATTCTAGTTTCAATGGAGGGAGTAATATTTATTTTCTCATTTTGAACTTACTGTGTATTGTTGCCAAAAGCACATTTTTAATCTATCTTTTTTTAATTTCTATGTTTGCAGGGCTTGAAAGAAAGACAACAATCCCATGGTTACCTGATATTGAAGCTATCTGAACTTTTTCTGGGATATGGGTATTGGGTGATATAGATCTCTAATTTCTATACATAAAGTAGAGGATAGTTGAGGAACGGGTTTCGTTATAAACATCATATTTACCAAAATTTTCTTCGTGAAAGAAAATTGTTTATTTTTATGGCCTTTATCAAGGTGCTGTAAACATGACTCTGTGTGGTAAAGCTCAAGTTATAGCCAAGGTTTAAAAGGGACAGTTATGGGCATGAGGTGTAGCAGGCGGTACTGTTACGCCACCCATTATGCAGTTATAACAGGTCAAATAACGGTCAAAATTTTATCCTGTTTTTTTTGGAATTCATTTTTCAGCCCAATGTGAATATTAGGGATCATTATTTTTTAAATTACTGCAGTTATAATTGTTAGATATGTTGTAACGTATTTAGTGTTAAATGCCACATAATGCAATGGGGTTGACGTGTTATCATTATAATGGCATTATATCCGGTTTTTAAACCATGATCTAGTGTTAAAATAGAAAATTATAAACAATTTAGCAATAAAGATTTTTTTTTAAGAAATTTTGAGAATTTGTGGACTAGCTTATGTTGCTATCATTTTTTCTTCTGTTGCAAGTCTTGATCAATCGACGTCTTATTTAGAGTGAACTCATATGCATTTAGAGATATCTTATTGAGTTGTGTGGGACGCACACAAAATGTGTTTTGAGATATTCCATGGATCGTTTTCAAATCAAAGATATATGGAGCAGTTGAAACAGATTTTTAAAGTTGCATATGAGTTGTGGGCAGCCATCCCTACCAAGCATTGGGCAGGGTCGTTCTTTAATGATGGATGCCCGGAAGAGCACATTACCAACTTCTCTGAGGCTTTCAATTGGTGGACCCGTAATCTCCAGGACCTAGCTAACGATTTGTTTGCTTGTGGATAAGTTGCACGTCAAACTAATGACGATGATAAACGAGAGGGAGGCGGAGTAATGCATCTAGGTTGGAGGATGTGAATGAACGGTTCGCTCTGGACAAGAGATTAAACCCTTACTGTTGGATTAAATAACAGATTAGTAAATCAAAATTTACATGTGTGAGATGTCACAAGTCGAGTATGGTCCCGTGTCGGTGCCCTTTTTACGTAAAAATGTATTGTACATTATTAGAGTAATTTTGTCATTTAAAAAAAATGTGACAACAGACCTCCTGATTTGGAGATATGGATGAAATAGGACGGAAGAAATTAACTAGTTGAAAGGGGCTACTTCGAATTTTAATAGAGATCTTTTTAAGCGAAACCTTGTGTGGTGTCGGTTGAAGGTTCAAGTTTTTGCTTTAAAATGGGTATTTTGGTCTGATTTTATTAGTAAGGGGTTGCTAAACATGACTGTCTTGTCCTGTGTGCTGGAGCTCAAGTTCTGTTTTAAAATTGAAATTTTATAAAATGCTCAGGCTCCAGTTACCGCCCTAAAATGACAGACTCCCGTTACATTACATGACACAATATGAGAACCACGTGGCAGACTCTTAGAGGTCTCTGACCGTATGGATGTTTGGCCAATCCCTAAATGGACCTACTGACCAAAAGGCAGCCTGATTAGTGATTTAGAGGTGTTAGATTGGACTTATTTTCATGGGTTGATCTCAATTGTGGAATTTGAGGTATAAAGATCCAACCCTTAGAAATCACTAATCAGGCTGATTTTTGGTTTGTTGGTCCACCTAGGGACTGGACAAACATCCATACGGTCATCGTCCACTCACGTGGCACATATTGTGCGTTGTGACAGAAGTTTTACTCGAATCAATAGAGACACGAGTACCCAAGTTAAGGGAAGTTTTACAGCATGGATCGGACAGATGAGATAGATGCCCTCAGTTTCTAGAAGGTTCTTGTATAGTGTCTCTTTTAAACCAGGACAATATATCTCCAGTGTTCTCTACCGCACATGGTTTCAAATTATACCCAAGTGGCCAATCTTTGCACGCCAAGGATTCGTATTTTTCATATGGAAATCTCAACGATAGAACAAGATCCATTTTGCATCATATCTAAGGGATTCCTTGGTTCAGACCGAAGAAGCAATGTCACTCCATCATTATCAAACTGACTGCAATCTTTTTCTGTCCGTCAGGATCCCACCAGAGCGCCATCTACTTCTAATGGGCCATGAATTAGTAATAGGCCATGAACTAGATCAGAATCAATGTTTTTGGTTGACTCTGTGACTTTGCTTGGTTCACTGCAAATTGAATGCAATGCATCGGGCCCAGGAAATCTACTTGATTGGTTGGGGCGTGCAAATGAGGTGGTATGCAAGTGGATGTAGGGCCTTTGCAAACCTAAAAATCAACATACACACATGCACGCATTAAATTAACGCACACACGAGCTAGCGTTAAGTCGGCAATAGGATGTTGGTCTTCAACTTTGGCCTAAGATATCCTATTAATATTTTTCAATTATGCTCATGTGAAATGTAATCCATTGAATAATTATTAAAATAATATTATCCGTATATGTGAGCCTGATCAAATCAGACCCCAAAATTGGCCCTACCAAAACATAAAACGGATCATGATTTCGACATCAAATAAAAAGTTGGGCCCGAATACTGAAAGAAAAATGTATTAATTAATAATACATATATAAGCTTAGGTTAAAACAAAAATTTGTCTTAAAAAGACAGTTAGACTAGTTAGAAAATTCCCAAATTTGATTTCTTAGATAGTATGAAATCAATTGAAATTTGCAATTCTCACAAGCCTAGGTGGGCTTCACTAGAAATGCCCCTAAGAAAATTCTAAAAAAATAATTCTCTCATTTTGACAAAACTTCCCATGGATATTCTTATGGTTATTTAAAGTCATTTGGTGAAGAAAAATATTTGAAAATAGTATTAAAATTTTAAAATATACTAAAATACCCTTTACGGGAGGGCCAAACATTCTTAAGTCGACGACCCAACAAGTCTTCTTAGGGGGAGTTTGGCAACACAAAAATAATTAATTTATTAACATTTATCAGCCAAAATGTTAAAAAAGTTAGTTTGGATTTGTTTCATATTTTAACTTTTGAAAAGTTAAAAACTAACTTAAAACTGAAGCTAAATTTTGTAGATTTTAACTTTTAAGATAAACAACTTCTCAAAACTTAGAAGGCCTCCTTACGCTTTTAATTTCTATGACTTTTTTGAAGGTAAAAAAATCAACTAGTAACTTCTACTACAAGTAGCAGTGCTTTTACTTCTCGTTCCCAAACGCCCCCTTAAAGTCAATTATTTTGTTTGCCAACAAAATCAGTATATCTACTGCATATCCTGAGCGGAGTGCTGGATTGTACCCTACTTAACATCCTTTAGGCTTTTCAATGAGCTTTGCAGAAAATTACCTCACTAAAGGGCATGTTTGATTGCACAAAATTTTTTCCAGAGAAAATACAACTGGAAAATGCATTAAATGGCTGATTGATTGTAACTGAGAACACATATTTCAATCATGTGAGAAAATAAAGGCGTATTTTCAGGTGGAAATGAATTCTTACCTATCTGGATGGGAAATGAATTCCAAGCTTAGTAGGGAAAATTATACAGTTTTATAATGGCTATCTAACAAGCGACAGTTGTGTTTTCCCAAGGAAAATGCAATTTTCCCACTTGGCAATCAAACAGGCCTTAAAAATGTCCATTGAGACTTAGATACTTTGATTAAAATCACAAGGTTAAAAGAGTAATTCCAGTTGGCTAAGGAAAAAGGAAGAGTTGTTTGCAATCTAATATCAATTTCGATTTCCATCTACGAATGTATCAATAAAGGTGCTTAAAAAAAAATGTATCCCAAAATTACCTTTAATTTAAAAACTTTTATGATCACATGTCATCAGGCCAGCGATCAGACGGCTGAATAGATGGTCGAGATCAAAATCAGCTGATATGTGGTTGTTGCACTGTGGTTTCACAACATCATCATCATACACCATAGGTAGCGGCTTCCCGTCGTTGTCGTCATCACACACCATAGGTTGCTGCGCCTCGTTGTGCATAGGCATCGGTATGAACATGACCTACCGATCCTTTTTGCCTTAGCGGAGGATGCTCTCAGCCGTGGTATTAACAAGCTTTGCGACTCAGGGGTTCTGGCTCCTATAGTTAATCAGAAAAGGTACAAGGCTCCGTCCCATCTTTTATTTGTTGATGATATATTTTTATTTGCTAGGGAAGATCAGTGGTATCAAAGCACTTATGTCATTTTTGGGCAAATATCAAATTACGGCTGGCCAAATTATTAACAAACAAAAAAGTAGACTTTTCTTGGGCTCTATAGGGACTATGCACAAGAAGATTATAGAGAACTCTCTTGATATTAAAGAAGGAAAGATTCCGGAAACATATTTGGGGGTACCACTGATTAAAGGGAGGATTAAAATCTCATATCTAAAGTCCTTGATTGAGAAGATTTCTAAAAGAGCCACTAGATGGGCAGGAAAAATGCTATCATTTCAAGGTAGGGTCACCTTAGCTAGAGCTACTCTAAATAGTATACCCATATATAACATGGCGATCTACCTGTGGCCGAATGAAGTGGTGAAAGAATGCGAAAGAATAGTTTGAAACTTCGTGTGGTCTGGTGACCCATATGTTAGAAAGGCTATCACTGTAATCGGAGAAAACTTGTAAGCCTTTTGATGAAGGGGGGTTGGATCTTCGCAAACTCAAAGATGAGAACATGTCGTTACTCATGAAGTTAGCATGGAATATGATGGAAGGGTCAGATATGTGGGCCAAATTTATGCAAAGTAAATTTACAATGATTAATGGGGATCCAGTGAACTATCACAAAAGTTCTTCGATATGGCCAGGTATTAAGAAAGCTATGTCAGAAATCCATAAACACTATATCTTGTCGGTTGGTAATGGGAAGAAAATCAAAATGTGGAAAGAACCTTGGGCAGGTGAGCTATCAGTGAAGGACTTATTGGGGGAGGGAGGAATTGAATGGCGTAAATTTAATTCATCCTTGAGCTCTTTGATTCTTAGTGATCAGTGGCATGTTCCGATGGTGATTAGATATGTATTTCAGCAAGCAAGTCTTAACATTCAGTTGTCTGGTGCAGTTTCTCCTAAGGAAAACTATCGTATTTGGAGGCCTAGCCTAAATGGAATTTTCTTGGTGAAATCTGCGTTTCACACGATCCGACAGAAAGGTAATGCCTTCAGGTGGACGAAATGGCTTTGGAAGTCTGGGCTTCACCTTAGATATGGAGCAATAGCATGGAAGATTGTTCAGGAGGCTTTACCTACCGATATGAATATTCAACTTAGGGGTATTCATATTGCGTCTAGGTGTAGCCTATGCAAGGCCAAATCGGAAACGATTAGACATCTCTTGTTTGATTGTTCTTTCTCCAAGGTGGTTTGGGCAGATCTCACGAAGGCCTTTGATGTACTTAAGTTAATCACTAATTGGAATGACATTTCGAGCACTATTGGATCGAAAAGTCCCATTTTCAAACGACATGGTGAATGGGAGCGATGTTGTGTTTGGTAGCACTTTGGAATGAGCGTAATGCAGCGATTTATGAAGATAAGGTAGCCAACCAAAGGAGAGTTCTTAGGTGGATCATCGGCAATATTAAAGAAGGTCTTAAAGGTTGTCCGCCTAGCGCCAAGGTTGATCACAAGATGCTGGTGAATCTGGGCATAGAACCGATTCTGGGTCAGGCTCCTTTAATTCTTCCCTGTAAATGGATATTACCACCTTCGGGTGTGATAAAGCTTAATTGTGATGGAGAATCCCGTGGTAATCCAGAGATGGGAGGATTGGGAGTCCACTTTAGAGATGAATTGGGTCGCACTTCTGGGGTTCTTATCAAAGGATTAGGTAATGTCACAAATTACATTGCCGAATGCATGGCTATCCTAGAAGGGGTTGACATAGCTCTTAATAAATGTTGGGATAACATATGGATTGAATCGGATTCAGAAGCAGCTATAAAAGCATTCAAAGGGAACGATTTGCCTTGGACTATTAAAGGTAAATGGGAAGACATCAAACATAAAGCCAGAGGCATTTGATTTACTTCGATTTGGCGAGAGGCAAATTTTAATGCGGATAAGTGCGCTAAGAGGGGCTCTGAACTTCCTATCAACTCTAGCCAGTGGTGAGACAATAGACCACATTTTCTTGTTTCAGTGGAGGATCCTGATCAGACTTATTTTCGGTTTGTGAGATGAGTTGCTAATTAAGATCTTTGTTGTCCGTTTTCATCCCCTTTGGGATTGTACTTTCTTTTTCTTTAATATATTCTCATTTAGCAAAAATAAAAAACATGGAACCCATCAAAAAGAGCTTCAATAAGGGCAGGAGGGGCTCACTTCCATTCAACTGGCGATAGGTGTCCATCACGAATGTCATTAAAAAGGAAGTCATGGACTGTTATTTAGTTGTCTGTTTTAGTAATCTTTCTTCCCCACAAGTATATCTTGTGATTCAAGGCTTATCGAGATCCTACTACTAGTGATTGAAATGAAGGCCCTGTTTGGTTCACAGCAAATTGAGTGTATTGCAGTAACTTGCCACAATTTTGGGATTGAGAGTGATTTGTTGGAGATGTGCAATGAACTTCCGTTCAAGTGGTTGACAAGCCCTTGTAGAGTCCTTAACAAAATAGATGCAAGGAAGTGTAGCTCAAAAACTGCTACAACCAAGTGCATTGTGTTGGCTCAACATTTTTTTTTTTTCCAAAAAACAACAATAATAATAACAACCGAGATTATTTATTATTATTATTATTATTTTTTTTTTTAATTTTCTATTTTTTGTCCCCCGATCCCGACCCATTTTTGATATAGCTGGTCAGGGTCCTTTAACCCCAAGCTTTCCCCTTCGAAACAATAATAATAATAATAACAATGAGAATAAAGTAATAGCAATAATAATTATAATCAAGGTTTAAAAGGGGGCGCTATAACGGTACACCGGACTTGAGGCGTTATCATTTTTTCTGTTATAAGGGCCGTTATAACGACGAATTTTAACACTTAGGGGTAAAATTGGTAAAGAACCGGAAAAACGGGGGGAAATGGAGCTGAAATTCAAAATTTTAATTTTTAATTTTTCAAAAATAAAACTAATGGAAAATAACTAAAATAAGAGCCATTTTTTCATTAAATTTTCTAAAAAATAACGGTCATTATTTTGGTTATAACGGAAAAAATAGAAAATAACGTCTGTTATAAAGAAAATAACAGCCGTTATTTTTAAGCATTTTAAAGGTACATAACGTAATGGGGGAGGTCCGAATCCATTATAACTGCTGTTTTTTAAGCCATAATTATAATTATCTATACTACTTTAAAGCCAAAACCTGGGTTGGACACGCCTCCTACACGGGCTTCAACGGACACTCACTCGCGTGGGGTTGGCACGCATGTGACACAATCAGAGGCCTCCCCTCATTAAATGTCTTTAGGTTGTCTGGCACGCCTACGTCCCTTATCAATGATGATAAGGTATAATAGTATAAGCTACATGGCATACTCTTTGAGACCACTGACCTTATGGATGTTTGTCCCATTCCTAGGTGGACCTATATACCAAATATCTGTCTGATTAATGATTTCCAACCTTTGGATCTGAGTACCCCAAATAATGCTTGAAATCTATGGTTATAAATCAGCCCATGAAAACGACTCCAATCAAATCCTTAAAAGCCACTAATCAGGCTGAGTTTTTCATATAGGCCCACCTAGAGATGAGCCAAACATCGATACGATCAGTGATCTCTACGGGTGTTCCACGTGTAAGGTACTTCCATATGTAAGGTGCACTTGCATCGCATGTGGCATTCCCCTAGTAATTAATAATAATCTATCTATCTATTACTATTATAAAGCGAGAACCGGGACACGCCCCCACGACACAGCCAACACAAAAGCAAAAAAAAATAACAAAACAACCCTTCCCAGTCAAATAATTATATCCCATGCCATTTCAAAACCTTCCCTCTAAATGACCCTTTATAATTAGGTTGTCCCGCACGCCCACGTCCCTCATCAATGCTGATGAGGGACAATAGTATAAGACACGTGGCACCCTCTTAGGGATCACTGACCTTATGGATGTTTGTTCCATTCCTAGGTGGACCTATATACCAAATATCAGTTTGATTAGTGATTTCAAACCTTTGAATCTGAATACCTAAATAAATCTTATCAATGGTTAAAAACTAATAAAATTCTTTTAAAACCACTAATCAGGCTGATTTTTTGCATTTAGATCACCTAAGGATGGGCCAACATCGATACAGTCAACGATCTCTGTGTACCACATGTAAGGTGCTTCCATGTGTAAGGTGCACGTGGCGTTCCCCTATACTATTATAAAACAACAACTGGGGTTGGCACACATGTGACACAATTAGAGTCGTCTCTACTTCAAAAGGTAAAACCTTCCATCATTAAATGTCTTCAGGTTATCTGGTGTGGCCACGTCCCTCATCAATGATGATGATGGACAATAGTATAAGCCACGTGGCATACTCTTTAGAGACCACTGACCTTATGGATGTTTGTCCCATTCTTAGGTGGACCTATATACAAAATATCAGTCTGATTAGTGATTTCAAACCTTTGGATCTGAGTACATTGAATAATACTTGAAATCTATAGTTAAAAATCAGCCCATGAAAACGACTCCAATCAAATCCTTAAAAGCCACTAATCAGGCTGATTTTTTGCATAAAGGGCCTAGAGATGGGCCAAACATAGATACGATCAGTGATCTGTACGGGTGTTCCAAGTGTAAGGTGCTTCCAGATGCATTCCCCTAGTAATAATAATAATAAAATCAACAATGATAACAATAATATTACAATAGTAATTTTATTGTGCATTTTTTTATAAAATCAAAATATAAAATAATCCATTGCATTCATTTGCAATGCACTACCAACCAGTCAGCTAAAATTCATTTGCATCAATTTATTGGCGTGAACCAAACAGCTGTAAGTGACTTACATGGCAAGTGATTGCAACACAATTCATTGTATTTGCACTAAAGTGCAAATTGGACCTAAGTGCAGCGAACCAAGCAGGGCCGAAGAATTGACGATGAGGAGTGATGCACAGGTAAGGGGCTTGACTCTCTCGGTGACACTCATGGCCGTATTTGCCGTTGTCTCCTTTATCGCGTATCTGTTGTATGGGACGGGGCAAGAATGCATTCAAGGAGGAGATGGGTCGTCCTTGTTCTTGGCCTGTTTGTATATATCAAGGACTGGGAATAGGGATGATGGTTGTGGCATGGGTATTCAACTTTGTGGTCTTCCTTCTTGTCTTCTACGGGACTGATTCTACTCAAATATTACGTAATCTCACATTCATCTTCTATTTTCTTTTTTAAACTTTATTTTTTCTTTCGTCATAAGGTCTAGACCATTGAATGTTATTTTAATTTCACTAAGGGAACGCCACGCTGCAGGTGCACCTTACACGTGGTATGCTCGTAGAAATCACTGACCGTATCGATGTTTGGCCCGTCTCTAGGTGGGCCTATATGCAAAAAATCATCCTGATTAGTGGTTTTTAAGGATTTGATTGGAGTCGTTTTCATAGGTTGATTTTTAACCATAGATTTCAAGCATTATTTGCAGTACTCAGATCCAAAGGTTTGAAATCACTAATCAGACTGATATTTGGCATATAGGTCCACCTAAGAAGGGGACAAACATCCATAAGGTCAGTTGTCTCTAAGAATGTGGCATGTGACTTATACTATTGTCCCTCTGGTGTGCCAGGCAACCTGAACTGTGAAAGTACATTTTAATGAGAGAAGGTATTACCTTTGAAAGTAGTGAGGCCTCCAATTGTGTCACATGTGTGCCAACCCTGGTTGTTGCTTTATAATAGTATATATAGATGTGTTGGTTGTTCTTTGATATTCATGCAGCGGTCTTCAAGATTCAGGTTTTTAGGAATTTCTACGACGGCCACTGTATGGTATCATTCTAAGGGGAACTGGGGCATACACACAAAAAATCAGCTTGTTTGATACTTTCTATCTGATGGATTTGAGTTTTTCTCTTCATGGGCTTCATGAAGATGCCTATGTATTAGTTCAAAGCCCATGAAAACAATGACGAAATGCTAAAAGGCCCTCTCAGTTCTATATTTTGAGACCGCTGCAGAACCAAAATGTTATATTTGGCATGACATGCTCCAATGGTGCAATGTTATATCTCAGTGCTATTTTTTGGATTGAGTCATTTTCATGGGTTTATTTTAGGGATTTGAGCATTATTTGGGGTTCAAGATCAAAATGTTTGAAATCACTAATCAGGCTGACTTTTGGTTTATAGGTCCACATAGGAATTGGCCAAACATCCATACGGTCAGCATCCTCTAACAATGTGCCCCGTGTTCTGTCGATCAGCCAATCAAGGGTGATTTTAATCGTGCGAATTTGAGCATTATTTGGAGTACAAGATCCAAAGGTTTGAATGGGTTAAAAGAGTCAAAACCCATAAAGCTGGCAAAAGCTGCCACATGCTAAAATATTGTGCCAAATATAGCACAAGAGAATAAAACTTTGATCAGAGCCCTGTCATCAAGGCCGATGACAGGGCACAATATGAGCCACGTGGAACACAGTTAGAGGACTCTCACCGTATGGATGTTTGGCCAATCATTAGGTGGACCTACAAACCAAAAATCAGCCTGATTAGTGAATTCTAGGCGTTGGATTAGAATTATTTTCATGGGTTGATTTTAACTGGGTGAAATTTGAGCATTATTGACCAATATTTGAGGTATAAAGATCCAAAGGTTTGAAATCATAAATCACACTGATTTTTTGTTCACAGGTCCATATAGGGATTGGAAAAACATCTATACAGTCAGAATCCTTTAAGAGTATGCCACGTGGCTCCTATTGCAGCCTGTCATCAAAGTCTTCCTCACAGGATATAGCATATGCTATATTTCAGCATTGCAATAGCACAGCGTTGGAGCACCCTTTTTTCACCCACCGTGCCAAATTTTAGGATAGCACAGTGGGACAGCGGCGTTGGAGATGCTCTTACATCGAACTTGGGCCCTGTTTGGTTCACTGCAAATTGAGTGCAATGCACACACTTGCCACAATTTTGGGATTGAAAGTGATTGGTTGGAGGTGTGCAATGAACTGCCGTGCAAGTGGTTGACAAGCACTTGCAGAGTCCATAAAAAAATAGATGCAAGGAAGTGCAGCCCAAAAACTGCTGCAGGCAAGTGCATTGTGTTAGCTCAACATTTTTTTTTTCAAAAAATAAATAAAAATAAAAATAATAATAACAACAACCATTGTGATTATTTTTTATTATTCTTATCTTTTTATTTTTTATTTCTTTATATTTTAGTTTTATATTTTTCACATAGAAGATGAATCAATGGCTGATTTTTGGTGAGGATGATCTCTTTGGCGAGGAGGTCATCCTCACAAAAATTCAAATCATTCCGATATTCATAGACTGGTTTGGACATCGAAGAATTATGGACTGTCTATGTTTACCATGTAACTTGAAAATCACATTTGAGGGGGTTAGAAATTTCAGAATGTGCTGATTTTTTTGTGGAGGTGAGTGATCTATACGAGGAGATCATCCTCACCAAAAATCAGCCAGTGATTCATCTTCTAGGTGGGTACACCAAAATGGTTGTCCCCCAATCGCGACCCTTTTTTATATAGCTGGCCGGGGTCCCTAACCCCAAGCTTTTCCCTCCACAACAATAATAATAATAACAATGATAATAAAATAATAACAATAATAATTATAATCAAGGTTTAAAAGGGGCCGTTATAATGGTATAACGGACTAGGGACGTTATCATTTTTTCCGTTATAAGAGCCCTTGTTACAAATTTTAATGTTCAGAGGCAAAAAGGAAAAATAACGGAAAATGGAAAAACTTGGTGCTGAAATTCAAAATTTTTAATTTGAATAAATTAAAATAACTGAAATAACGGCCCTTTTTTTTACAAAATTTTTCAGAAAATAACAGTTGTCAAAACAAGAAAAAAATAGAAAATAAAGTCAGTTATAACGGAAATAAAAGCCATTATTTTTAAGTGTTTTAACCGTACAAACGTAACAGGGAAGGTCCGAATCTGTTATAACGGCAATTTTTTAAACCATGATTATAATGACAATAATAATGATGATGAAATCAACAATGATAACAATAATATTACAATAATAATTTTATTGTGCACTTTTTTTTTGTAAAATCAAGAAATAAATGAATCCTTTGGATTCATTTGCAATGCACTACCAACCAATTGGCTAAACTTCATTTGCATCTATTTACATGACGTGAGCCAAACAATTGTAAGTGATTTACATCTCAAGTGATTGGAATACTATTCATTGTATTTGCACTAAAGTGCAAAAATCATTCAAGTGCAGCGAACAAGCAGGGCCTTAATTACAATCTATATATCTAAGAAACTATATAAACTAGAGACAGACAGACTGAAAACGAGAGAGGGGGTAGAGGACGTGACTGTTATTGTTGGCAAATAAATCAGACTGATGAGGCCTAGAACAGTTAAGGACCTTCGGAAAAGAATGATGACACGTGGATTTTTGGTGTCATCAATTACCAATCAAGCTGAATTTTGGTGTGTAGGTCCAACCAAGGTTTAAAGGAGGCCGTTTTAACGGTTAAACGGACTGGGGGCGTTACTGTTTAAACGGCCGTCAAAACGGATTGAAACGGTCAGGGGCAAAAATAGAAAAAAATGGGAAAAAATGGAAATAAACGGATTTTAAAAATGGCGCTGCATTGCAAAAACAAAAAAAATGGAATTTAATGGAAAAATAAAGGTCGTTTTTTCCACAATTTTCCAGAATATAATGGCGGTTACTTTTGTTTTGATGGATGTTAAAACAAAAAAAAATGTCTGCTATTTTTTAAGCATCAAAAAGGTTTTTAACGTAACAGGCCTGGGACGTTACCATTTTAACAGTCGTTAAAACCGTTAAAATGGCGATTTTAAACCATGATTACACTCACACTCCATGCATTTGTCAGCCGTCACATGGGTGGCCGATGGACCCTTAAAAAGATCAGCAGTCAGCACCAATAAATAACTACCCAAGTGCCCCCCTGCCTCAAACTTTCAAAATTCTTTAAAAAACTTATATGCCCAAAAATGCCCTTAGATTTTAGTTTAATGCCCCTCATATTTTAATTCTTTAAAAGTGCCCCCACATTAATTAAAGGATTTAGCGGTGTGATTGGAGCATTAGATCCAACGACTAGAAATCACCAATCATAGCTGATTTTTCGTCTGTAGATCTATGTATGAATGAGCCAAACATCCATACGGCCAGTAGTCTCTAAAGTGTGCCAGGTGACTCATGCAGCGTCTTTCTTAGGCAAATATGGACTTTATATATGGCAATTCCGTTTGAGTCCGGTTTGGGTCACAAAACCGTCGTACTGTCTTAGAGACCATAGACTGTATGGATGTTTAGCCCATCTTAAGTGCTCCTAATTAGCCTGATTGGAATTTTTAGCTGTTCGATTTAAGTACTAAAGTAATGTTCGAATTGTCCATTGAAACTCAACTCTGAGAGTAAAATCCACGGTTAAGTTTCGCTAATCAGGTTGATTTTGGTTTTCAGGTCCACCTAGGGATGGGCCAAACCTCCATATGGCTAGTGGTCTCTTAAGAATATGACACATGGCTCATATTAACGTTCATGAGCTGTTCATCACAAAGATGTTCATGATTGAAACCAGACTCTTTAGGTAGAACCATTTTTATGGGTTGGTTCCAACCCCATGAGGAAAAAGTGCTCAAATCCAGTGGCTAGAAATCACCAAATCACACTGATTTTGGTGTGTAGGTCCACCAAGGTGTGGACCAAACATTAAGGGTGCCAGTGAAATTTTTTTGGAAGCAGTGGATTTTTGAAGCAGCAAAGCAGTCGCCAATCACATCGTGCCACAACCCACTGATGCTTTTGAACAGCGGATTTTGGCACGATGTAATTGGCCACTACTTCGCTGCTTCAAAAATCCACTGCTTCAAAATATTTCTTGGGCCAATGGGCTCGAAACAGTACTACGTAGCAATCTGCGCAACATCTATATCTAAATCTATATCTATACTACTTCTAAATGTCAGTATCTTGAAATTTTTTTTTTTTTTTTATTTATCTTCAATATCTACCCTAAAAGACACATCTATGTACTTTTCTCTATGATTTTTTTAATATTTCTCAAAATTAACTCTCAACATGATCGAAATCCCTTCTCTTCTCTTTATTATCAACTGTAATAACTATCGTTACTGAAACCGTTATCAATCACCTTTCAACATAGTGTGCTATAAAGTATCAATCTTTCGTCTCCATGCTAGCCATAGCGATATATTTTCACCTATATAAAGAATAGGGTGGTCGATGGGTTGGGTTCAATTGGGTCAAGGTCAATCCTTGACCGATCAAATAGTAGGGCCACTCGATTCAAAACTGATCCAGATTAGAGAATTCAATGGATGGGATCTTTTCCTAATCCCTAGGATATCGAATGGCTCTGAGTGAACCACTATTGAACTGATGTATGTTTAATATAGAGAAAACAAAAGCTTACAAATGGGAAAATAGCTTACAGAAAAAACAAATAATGGTAGAATTTTTTCTCAGCGTACACGTCATTGATATAATATTGTTTACACAACTTATTAGATCACAATTCCTAAAGTAAATCTTTGATGGGACCACGTGGCACGCTCTTAGAGACCACTAACCGTATGGACATTTGGGCCATCCCTAAGTGCACCTACAAATTAACAAAAAAACATCCTGATTAGTGATTTCTAACAGTTGGATTGGAGTCTTATTCATGGGTTTATTTTTAGCTGTTTGCAATCAAGCATTATTTTAGGTACACAAATCCAAAGGTTAAAAATCACTAATCTGGTTGATTTTTGGTATGTAGGTGCACCTAGGGATTGAAAAAAATCAGTACGGTCATTAGTTTGTAAGAGTGTGCCACCTTGCACACACTGACGTCCGGGGACATCATCAGAGATTTATTCCAATTTCTAGACCCAGACCCGATCCATAAGGCCCAATACCTCAATCTAACATGATGTTGTCGGATTGGACCATATAAGAGAAAAAGGTCACGAGCCTCCCTTTTCCTGCCCTCTCAGTGTTCGTGGCCGTGGATTTTGAGAATCCAACGGTGGCTGATAACGCTGCAAAAAGTAAAAAAAAGTGATGCCAGCTCAGCTATCAACCACCGTTGGGTTCTCGGAATCCACAGCCGAGAATACAAATCCTAAGAGGGGTCAGAAAAAGGAGGGCTCCGGAGCCCCGACCCAAAAGAAAAATGAGCCATTGGGACACTTTGGAATTTTGACGAGGTAGATCTTTTATTACTCACCAGTCCTATGCGCCCACTAACTGCATGGATGTTTAGCCCACGCATTCGTGGATATTCATACCAAAATTCAGATTGTTTGAAGAATTCTACCCGTTGGATTTAATACCAAAAAAAGGTTGAATCCAACGTCAATAATCATGCCTTAAAAATTGCTAAAATCTAATGGTTCGAGATTACCAATCAGGGTGATTTTTAGTTTTTATACTCCCACGGGATGGGGGCTAAACATCCATACGGTCAGTGAACTCAGAGGGCAGCGGTGAGTAAGGCTTTAAAAACAGGTTGCAGATTGGCGGGATGGGACTGTTCGAATAGGTACGATCCACTTAATAATCGGAAGAAAAAGATGTAACAAGGTATACCTATAATACTTTTGGGACATTTTCAAATGCGGAAGCACGATTTTTGTTACTCACCACTGTCATCTGGGCCCACTGACTGCATGGATGTTTATCCCAACCCTTGGTGGATATACACACCATAAATCAGCCTGATTGGTAATCTTTAACCATTAGATTTTAGTACTTTTAAAAGAGTTTTTATAGCCATTGAATTCAACCATTGTTTTGAGTACTAAAACCAATGGCTACTAATCATCAAACAAGCTGCTTTTTGGTATGAGTATCTACTAAGGGGTGGGCTTAATATCCATGCGGTCAGTGGGCCCAGATGGTATCGGTTAGTAACAAAAATGGGCTTCCTCATTTGAAAAGATCTCAGGTATACCTTGTTACATAACAACAATCGGAAATCTGGGCCTGCCCAAAATGCATACCTCGACCCAATTTTGTTCGGGGTCTGAACCGACAGTTTAGTTTGTGTAAGACCCACTTGTGGGTACCCTATTCCATGGTTTTTAAAAACTTTATAAGAGGCGTTATGACGGCCATCATAAGGAGACTGTTACGGTATTTGCAAAAAAGGCTAAAAATAAAAATGGACTTAACGTCTTCTCCCTTGACATCCAAACAATTTACCATAACCAATTTATTACTTCGCACCTTTCTATTTCCACACCCTTTTTTCATTTCTTATTCGAAACGTTTTCGCCTCCCTCTTCCATAATTATCTCTCCACATGTCTCTCCTATAAAGTAGTTTTGCACCACCATGAAAGAGAGGAGAGAGGAGATGGAGACGACAGAGAAGCAGCCTAACAAGGATTCGACGATGATGGCTCCAGTGACGGGAAGGAAACTGGTGGTCTAGCGATTTGTGTGGCGTCAATCCTCTTTACGCTAAAATTTTGAAATCAGATGCACAACCAGGTTCAATATATATCCATCCCCCCACACCAAGTGTTAATCCCATAATACCCCCAGCTCATGCCTCATTCCCATTCTCATTGGATGCACTTGCTTGACTGAAGTGACTCTTTCTTTAGACAAATATTATGCGGCATAGCACTTGGTGTTGAGGGATGGATATCGATCTAATTGTGCATCTGATAAAAAGATTTTTGAATCCAAATATCTAGATATCGATCACATATTGGGCTGATTGTTGGTGTGTAGGTCCACCAGGTGGTGGCCATTCATTTATGGGTCAGTGGGCCGAAAGACTGCAATGTAGCTATGGGGGTCAGATTCCAGAACGCCACAATGAGATACACCCACTTCAATAAATATATCCGCACCACCACCTTTAAATTAGATTCGTGTATGTCGGCAAGACGCACGTATATGTGTATAAAGAGCCACTCTTACTTTACGAGAAAAATGTGTGATATATAAGTGCATTGTTCATAGCCAATTTTCAGTTGGCAAAGGAACATGAGACGATTGATATAATTGTAGTTGGCAACGTTGAAGGTCAACTTGAACTATGTCACGCCCCAGACCCAAGAACCCGAATCCGACCCGAACGCCTAAAAAACGACTTGTTTGGTGTGATAAAAATAAAAAAATAAAATGTTCCGAAATAAGTTTTAAAAATGACCATAATTCATAATATATCAAATAAAAATCTTTTGTAAAGATGTTTTAGCTAAAACTTCTATTTGATATGCTTTTTTAATTAACTTTTCAAAACTCAGGTACAAAATTTTCTAAAAAAATAATTTTAAATGTATTTTCCAAAAAAATATCATTTACTATTTTATTTTAACAAATTTTCACTCTCAACTAGTCCTATCGAGTTTTGTTGAAAAGTAATACAATTTGAGTTATTGTAGAAACACTACATGTAAGTTAGATTATATATTTTATTAAAATATAAATAATAAAACAAAAGTACTAAATCAATCAATTCGGATTCAAAATAGACTAATAAAGTTAAGATTCAAGTTATTACAATTATAAAACTAAAATAAATAAATAAAACTATGAGTCTTCAATCAATACTTCAATATTCTTTAGTACACCGTCTTTTAGTCCATCGTTTCTTCTATCCCCAAATAATCTAAAAAATATTATCGGTTGAACCGTGAACTTATAAAAGCCCAATAAGATTTAATCACTACATCATATCTATGACAGTTCTATCAATCAATAGTTTATACGCAGAGTATAGGTATGGAACAAGAATAACAAATATTTCAAAATAAACTATGATCCAAAATTAATGTGTGGATGCAACTAATAAACCACCATGGGTCTCCTTCTCCTTCCCATGCCGGGAGCAGTTCAAACAAGAACTCTTCTGTAGGAGTTTAGGGCTTTGCATCCAAAGGCTCCAGGCCTTTCTTGCTTAAAAATTTTTAATCATTGGGATCAATCCCACACTTCAAAAATGTATGCAATTCAATATCCAACTATTCAATAAATTTCCAAAATTTTAATAATACAGTACGAATAATAAAATCAAAATAATCATGCTAACATACTAAGTTAAAAAAATTAAAAGATTTGAGTGCAATACATATACAAAGAGTATAACCCAAATCAATTAATCGAAAAATTATAGAAGAGTGTACTTGTTATTATTTTCTCTTAGATTCGAGAGAGATTGAAATGTGTAGTATATTTTTTTGATTGTTGTCGGATGAAGTCATTCTTTTAGTATGTTATGCTTCAGGGTCTCATCAATATTTTTGTCTCAAGGGATGATGTCAAATGGTGACACGCTATAATATTTCTAGGGCTTCGAAGGTTCTTCAAGTTCATTTTTAATGGAGGTACTTCAATGGAGGAAGATGGAAAGAAAAATGAGAGAAATATTGGAGTAATGATTTAGGGTTTGTAAGAGTTCACAAGCTCCTAATGCTTTATTAAATAGGTTTAAAAAGTAGGATTTTTAATTTTGAGTGATTTTCGCCACTTTAAAAGGGGTGAACTTTATAACTCACTAAAATGTTTATTTTAAAATGGATACGGGTTAAAATGGGCCTAAGGCCTATGAATATTAAGTAAGCTTAATTTAAGATTATTATTAAACCCAAAAGGCCTTTAAATTGGCCCTACGGGCTCATTCAACAAGTATAACTCATTATTATTATTACGACTATGCCACTCATAGACCACAATAGAAATATAGTTAATTATCATTAAAAATAAATTATAGAAAAAGAAATTAAGGAGTCAAATTCAATCATTTATAATTAATTTACTCAAATATTCATGAACGAAAGTTCAGGGTATTACAAACTATGTTTTGAGTAGCAGAGGAGGATGCTACAACAACGCCTTCGATTTGAAATTCACTGTATGAAGGCCCAAAGGCTGAAGTCATTGAAAGTAGCTTCCATGGAGTGGGAATGGAAGTTGGCTATTACTCAAAAGTGGTGCATGGAGCACGTGTCCTCATTGCTGCATGGAGGCCATACTATAGTGTAGTAGTATACAAGATATTAAGTTAGGCTGGGTTTTGTTATTAGGGTCGGGCTCAAGGGACCCCCATTTCTGACCCCATTTTTTGACCCCCATCTTGGCGTACCCACATAGAAGATGAATCAATGGCTGATTTTTGGTGAGGATGATCTATATGGTGAGGAGATCATCCTCACAAAAATTCAAATCATTATAATATTCATAGACTGGTTTAGAAGCTGAAGCATTATGGACCGTTGATTTTTATAGTGGAACTTTAAAACCACATTTGATGGGTTAGAAATTTCGGAATGGGCTGATTTTTTGTTGGGGTGATCTATATGGTGAGGTTATCATCCCCACCAAAAATCAGCCATTGATTCATCTTCTACGTGGGTACACCAAGATGGGGGTTGAAAGTAGGGTTTTTCCGCGTCGTTGGTTACGGAAACCCTAACTTCAACACAATTTATAATTATCCGAGACTTTTAACCTGTAAAATATAAACTTTTTGTATAGGGATTCGTGTCGGATGTCGATCCGCACTCGGTGTTAGTTTGTGCAAACAGTGAACATGAAATGACGAAATTTTCTCAGAAAAATGCTATAGAAATTGATGGAGAGGTGAGAATGGTGGATTGAGTTAAAGCATCTTCAGTAATTTTTAGAGAGAGAATTTATCGAAACTACAAACTAAATCAACAAACATGAAAGAAGATTGAGAGAGAACAAATATGCTAAAATCAATTTTTTTTTATTCTTTCAACGAAATAAAGTTTACAATGCTTGAATCCACTACTTAAGCAAATAAAAAGAAATTAATTCTAGAAAGCAAGATAAAGAGAGTAGTAGAGAGAGAAAGAGTAAGGTAAAGAGAGAAATAAGAGAATTTTAGGGAGAAAAAGATATAAACTAGGGAAAGAAAAAGAATTATAGGGAGAGAGAAACTAGAGAGTTAAAGAGAGAGGTCTAGAGAGAGAGAGAGATCTAAGAGTTACCCTTTGAACTTACCCCCGAGTGGTCGGAGAAGATCGACCGATGATGAAGGAGGATTGCCAAGATCAGCCATTGTTGTGGTCGGTGGAGTGAATGATAGCAGCCATGGTGCAAGGATGGTGGAGGAGAAGGGAGGCGGTTTTGCAGGCTTGTTGTGGAGATCACTAGCAGGTGCATCACGGCTAAGCTATGAAGAATAGGAGCAGCAGGTTGGCAGTGACTTGGAGGAGTTGATGGGTGGTGCACGGTGGTGCAAGGAGAAGGGATTCACGTCCTGTGGCATGCTGTGTGGGAGGTCTTGCAGAGGTATGTGGAGGAACTGTATGGAGAGAAAAATAGACTTGCACAGCAGCAAGCCGTGGCGAAAAAGGAAGCGACACGTTACCGCAACAGGGAGGGACTTACCTGCTGTGCTTTGAGGAGGAGCGGTGGAGATGATTGTGGTGTTGACTAGTGACGTGGATCAAAGCTTGGAGGAGTTTTTCACCGGCGTCAATGGAGGTGTCGTAGTCTGAAACAGAGGTTGTAGGAAGTGGCGGCCGAGAACACTGTGAGTGCTTGCAAGGGGCGAGCGAGATGAGAGAGCCAAGAGGGAAGATGAGGTAAGACGTTGCTGGTGAAGACGGTGACGATGAAGGACAGATCTGCATGTGATGCAGATCTATATCGTTGCAGACCAATGGAGGAGGCGCTGGAGCAAGGAGAACTGGTAGGGTGGTGTTACGGGGCTATCCTATCGGAGGAGCAGGCGGAGGGGGCGCTGACGGCCGGAGTTGCAGGTCTGCAACTCCGGCGTTGAGAAAACGGTAATGACCAAAAACGAAAACGAAAAATATGAGAAAAAAAAAAAGAAGAAGGGGAAGAAGAAGAAGAAGAAGAAGAAGAAGAAGAAGAAGGAGAAGAAGAAGAAGAATCCTTACCAGACGGCCGGAGTTGCAGGCAACTCCGGCGAAGACGTGAAGAAGATGAAGAAAAGGAAAAAGATAAAAGAAGAAAAAGAAGGAGAATGGGGCTAAGGGTGAAGGGATCCGTGCGGGATTGATAGGGGGAGAGAATGGAAGAGATTGGAGGGGGATTAGGGTTCGAACGAACCCCTCTCCTTCTCTTTTTAAAGCTCCCTAATTCCATTAATGGAAATAGGGTATTTTTAAAATAAAAAAATATTTTGTTTTTTTTTTTCAAGTAAAAATCTACTTTTCTATGGGGAATCTCCCCAATTAGTGGACCCCCCATTTTTTTGAAATTTAATTAAAATTCTTTGGAAATTCACGGGGTCCACTAACTGGTCGGATAGCGGGTCGATGATGATGGGCCCGGCTACTGGCCCACATGGATTTGTGATGTCCATTGTCTCACAAGATGATGTGACAGACGGTCTGATGGCGATCGGATGGATGGTGACTTGATTGGGACTCAGATTGGTAGATCGACGGATCTAGAGAGATCCAACGGTCCGATTAAAGGTAAAACCTCCCCTCATTAAATGTCTTGGCACGCCTACCTCCCTTATCAATGATGATAAGGTACAATAGTATAAGCTACATGGCATACTCTTTGAGACCACTGGCCTTATGGATGTTTGTCCCATTCCTATGTGGACCTATATACCAAATATCCGTCTGATTAATGATTTCCAACCTTTGGATCTGAGTACCCCAAATAATGCTTGAAATCTATGGTTATAAATCAGTCCATGAAAACGACTCCAATCAAATCCTTAAAAGCACTAATCAGGCTGAGTTTTTCATATAGGCCACCTAGAGATGGGCCAAACATTGATACGATCAGTGATCTCTATGGGTGTTCCACGTGTAAGGTACTTCCATATGTAAGGTGCATCGCATGTGGCATTCCCCTAGTAATTAATAATAATCTATCTATCTATTACTATTAGGAAAAAGATGTAACAAGGTATGCTTGAAACTGTTCATTTGGGGAAGCGGCATTTTTGGTAGTCACCTCTGCCATCTGGACCCACTGACCGCTTGGATGTTTATCCCACCCCTTGATGGATATACATACCAAAAATCACCTTGATTGGTAATCTATAACCATTAGATTTTAACACTTTTAGCGCCATTTAAGGCGTTCTTATAGCCGTTGAATACAACCATTTTTTGAGTACTAAAACCAACGGCTAAAGATCATTAAACAAGCTGATTTTTTGCATGAATGTCTATTAAAGGGTGGGCTAAACATCCATGCGGTCAGTGGGCCCAGATGGAAGTGGTGACTACCAAAAATGCAGCTTCCGCAAATGAAAAGATCTCAGGTATACCTTGTTACATCACGACCCTTACTATCATAAAGCGAGAACCGGGGACACGCCCACACGACACAGCCAACACAAAAGCAAAAAAAAATAACAAAACAACCCTTCCCAGTCAAATAATTACATCCCATGCCATTTCAAAACCTTCCCTCTAAATGACCCTTTATAATTAGGTTGTCCCGCACGCCCACGTCCCTCATCAATGCTGATGAGGGACAATAGTATAAGACACATGGCACACTCTTAGAGATCACTGACCTTATGGATGTTTGTTCCATCCCTAGGTGGACCTATATACCAAATATCAGTCTGATTAGTGATTTCAAACCTTTGAATCTGAATACCTAAATAAATATTATCAATGGTTAAAAACTAATAAAATCCTTTTAAAACCACTAATCAGGCTGATTTTTTGCAATTAGATCACCTAAGGATGGGCCAACATCGATACAGTCAACGATCTCTGTGTACCACATGTAAGGTGCTTCTATGTGTAAGGTGCCCGTGGCGTTCCCCTATACGATTATAAAGCAACAACTAGGGTTGGCACACATGTGACACAATTAGAGTCGTCTCTACTTCAAAAGGTAAAACCTTCCATCATTAAATGTCTTCAGGTGGCATACTCTTAGAGACCACTGACCTTATGGATGTTTGTCCCATTCTTAGGTGGACCTATATACAAAATATCAGTCTGATTAGTGATTTCAAACCTTTGGATCTGAGTACACTGAATAATACTTGAAATCTATGGTTAAAAATCAGCCCATGAAAACGACTCCAATCAAATCCTTAAAAGCCACTAATCAGGCTGATTTTTTGCATATAGGGCCTAGAGATGGACCAAACATAGATACGATCAGTGATCTCTACGGGTGTTCCAAGTGTAAGGTGCTTCCAGATGCATTCCCCTAGTAATAATAATAATAAAATCAACAATGATAACAAAAATATTACAATAGTAATTTTATTGTGCATTTTTTTGTAAAATCAAAATATAAAATAATCCATTGCATTCATTTGCAATGCATACCAACCAATCAGCTAAAATTCATTTGCATCTATTTACTTTGCGTGAACCAAACAGTTGTAAGTGACTTACATCGCAAGTGATTGCAACACAATTCATTGTATTTGCACTAAAGTGCAAATTGGACCTAAGTGCAGCGAACGAAGCAGGGCCGAAGAATCGACGATGAGGAGTGATGCACAGGTAAGGGGCTTGACTCTCTCAGTGACAATCATGGCCGTATCGGCCGTTGTCTCCTTTATCGCGTATCTGTTGTATGGGACGGGGCAAGAATGCATTCAAGGAGGAGATGGGTCGTCCTTGTTCTTGGCTGGTTTGTATATATCAAGGACTGGGAATAGGGATGATGGTTGTGGCATGGGTATTCAACTTTGTGGTCTTCCTTCTTGTCTCGTACGGGACTGATTCTACTCAAAAGATTACGTAATCTCACATTCATCTTCTATTTTCTTTTTTAAACTTTATTTTTTCTTTGTCATAAGGTCTAGACCATTGAATGTTATTTTAATTTCACTAGGGGAACGCCACAATGCAGGTGCACCTTACACGTGGCATGCTCGTAGAGATCACTGACCGTATCGATGTTTGGCCCGTTTCTAGGTGGGCCTATATGCAAAAAATATCCTGATTAGTGGTTTTTAAGGATTTGATTGGAGTCGTTTTCATGGGTTGATTTTTAACCATAGATTTCAAGCATTATTTGCAGTACTCAGATCCAAAGGTTTGAAAACACTAATCAGACTGATATTTGGCATATAGGTCCACCTAAGAAGGGGACAAACATCCATAAGGTCAGTTGTCTCTAAGAATGTGGCACGTGACTTATACTATTGTCCCTCCGGCGTGCCAGACAACTTGAACTGTGAAAGTACATTTTAATGAGGGAAGGTATTACCTTTGAAAGTAGTGAGGCCTCTAATTGTGTCACATGTGTGCCAACCCTGGTTGTTGCTTTATAATAGTATATATAGATGTGTTGGTTGTTCTTTGATATTCATGTAGCCGTCTTCAAGATTCGGGTTTTTGGAAATTTCCATGACGGCCACTGTATGGTATCATCCTAAGGGGAACTGGGGCATACACACAAAAGATCAGCTTGTTTGATACTGTCCATCTGATGGATTTGAGTTTTTCTCTTCATGGGCTTCATGAAGATGCCTATGTATTAGTTCAAAGCCCATGAAAACAATGACGAAATGCTAAAAGGCCCTCTCAGTTCTATATTTTGAGACCGCTACAGTACCAAAATGTTATATTAGGCATGACATGCTCCAATGGTGCAATGTTATATCTCAGTGCTATTTTTTGGATTGAGTCATTTTCATGGGTTTATTTTAGGGATTTGAGCATTATTTGGGGTTCAAGATCAAAATGTTTGAAATCACTAATCAGGCTGACTTTTGGTTTATAGGTCCACATAGGAATTGGCCAAACATCCATACGGTCAGCATCCTCTAACAATGTGCCCCGTGTTCTGTCGATCAGCCAATCACAAGTTGATTTTAATCGTGGGAATTTGAGCATTATTTGGAGTACAAGATCCAAAGGTTTGAATGGGTTAAAAGAGTCAAAACCCATAAAGCTGGCAAAAGCTGCCACATGCTAAAATATTGTGCCAAATATAGCACAGGAGAATAAAACTTTGATCAGAGCCCTGTCATCAAGGCCAATGACAGGGCACAATATGAGCCACGTGGAACACAGTTAGAGGACTCTCACCGTATGGATGTTTGGCCAATCATTAGTTGGACCTACAAACCAAAAATCAGCCTTATTAGTGAATTCTAGGCGTTGGATTAGAATTGTTTTCATGGGTTGATTTTAACCGTGTGAAATTTGAGCATTATTGACCAATATTTGAGGTATAAAGATCCAAAGGTTTGAAATCATAAATCACACTGATTTTTTGTTCACAGGTCCATATAGGGATTGGAAAAACATCTATACGGTCAGAATCCTCTAAGAGTATGCCACGTGGCTCCTATTGCGGCCTGTCATCAAAATCTTCCTCACAGGATATAGCATATGCTATGTTTCAGCATTGCAATAGCACAGCGTTGGAGCACCCTTTTTTCACCCACCGTGCCAAATTTTAGGATAGCACAGTGGGACAGCGGCGTTGAAGATGCTCTTACATCGAACTTGGGCCCTGTTTGGTTCACTGCAAATTGAGTGCAATGCACACACTTGCCACAATTTTGGGATTGAAAGTCATTGGTTGGAGGTGTGCAATGAACTGCCGCGCAAGTGGTTGACAAGCACTTGGTGCTTGCAGAGTCCATAAAAAAAGAGATGCAAGGAAGTGCAGCCCAAAAACTGCTGCAAGCAAGTGCATTGTGTTAGTTCAACATTTTTTTTTTCAAAAAATAAATAAAAATAAAAATAATAATAACAACAACCATTGTGATTATTTTTTATTATTCTTATCTTTTTATTTTTTATTTCTTTATATTTTAGTTTTATATTTTTCACATAGAAGATGAATCAATGGCTGATTTTTGGTGAGGATGATCTCTTTGGCGAGGAGGTCATCCTCACAAAAATTCAAATCATTCCGATAGTCATAGACTGGTTTGGACATGGAAGAATTATGGACTGTCTATGTTTACCGTGTAACTTGAAAATCACATTTGAGGGGGTTAGAAATTTCAGAATGTGCTGATTTTTGTGTAGAGGTGATCTATACGAGGAGATCATCCTCACCAAAAATCAGCCAGTGATTCATCTTCTAGGTGGGTACACCAAAATGGTTGTCCCCCAATCCCGACCCTTTTTTATATAGCTGGCCGGGGTCCCTAACCCCAAGCTTTTCCCTCCAAAACAATAATAATAATAACAATGATAATAAAATAATAACAATAATAATTATAATCAAGGTTTAAAAGGGGCCGTTATAATGGTATAACGGACTAGGGACATTATCATTTTTTCCGTTATAAGAGCCCTTGTTACAAATTTTAATGTTCAGACGCAAAAAGGAAAAATAACGGAAAATGGAAAAACTTGGTGCTGAAATTCAAAATTTTTAATTTGAATAAATTAAAATAACTGAAATAACGGCCGTTTTTTTTACAAAATTTTTCAGAAAATAACAGTTGTCAAAACAAGAAAAAAATAGAAAATAAAGTCAGTTATAACGAAAATAAAAGCCATTATTTTTAAGTGTTTTAACCGTACAAACGTAACAGGGGAGGTCCGAATCTGTTATAACGGCAATTTTTTAAACCATGATTATAATGACAATAATAATGATGATGAAATCAACAATGATAACAATAATATTACAATAATAATTTTATTGTGCACTTTTTTTTTTGTAAAATCAAGAAATAAAAGAATCCTTTGGATTCATTTGCAATGCACTACCAACCAATTAGCTAAACTTCATTTGCATCTATTTACATGACGTGAGCCAAACAATTGTAAGTGATTTACATCTCAAGTGATTGGAACACTATTCATTGTATTTGCACTAAAGTGCAAAAATCATCCAAGTGCAGCGAACAAGCAGGGCCTTAATTACAATCTATATATCTAAGAAACTATATAAACTAGAGACAGACAGACTGAAAACGAGAGAGGGGGTAGAGGATGTGACTGTTATTGTTGGCAAATAAATCAGACTGACGAGGCCTAGAACAGTTAAGGACCTTCGGAAAAGAATGATGACACGTGGATTTTTGGTGTCATCAATTACCAATCAAGCTGAATTTTGGTGTGTAGGTCCAACCAAGGTTTAAAGGAGGCCGTTTTAACGGTTAAACGGACTGGGGGCGTTACTGTTTAAACGGCCGTCAAAACGGATTGAAACGGTCAGGGGCAAAAATAGAAAAAAATGGGAAAAAATGAAAATAAACGGATTTTAAAAATGGCGCTGCATTGCAAAAACAAAAAAAATGGAATTTAACGAAAAAAAAAATGGAATTTAATGGAAAAATAAAGGTCGTTTTTTCCACAATTTTCCAGAATATAATGGCGGTTACTTTTGTTTTGATGGATGTTAAAACAAAAAAAAATGTCTGCTATTTTTTAAGCATCAAAAAGGTTTTTAACGTAACAGGCCTGGGACGTTACCATTTTAACAGCCGTTAAAACCGTTAAAATGGCGATTTTAAACCATGATTACACTCACACTCCATGCATTTGTCAGCCGTCACATGGGTGGCCGATGGACCCTTAAAAAGATCAGCAGTCAGCACCAATAAATAACTACCCAAGTGCCCCCCGGCCTCAAACTTTCAAAATTCTTTAAAAAACTTATATGCCCAAAAATGCCCTTAGATTTTAGTTTAATGCCCCTCATATTTTAATTCTTTAAAAGTGCCCCCACATTAATTAAAGGATTTAGCGGTGTGATTGGAGCATTAGATCCAACGACTAGAAATCACCAATCATAGCTGATTTTTCGACTGTAGATCTATGTATGAATGAGCCAAACATCCATACGGCCAGTAGTCTCTAAAGTGTGCCAGGTGACTCATGCAGCGTCTTTCTTAGGCAAATATGGACTTTATATATGGCAGTTCCGTTGGAGTCCGGTCTGGGTCACAAAACCGTCGTACTGTCTTAGAGACCATAGACTGTATGGATGTTTAGCCCATCTTAAGTGCTCCTAATTAGCCTGATTGGAATTTTTAGCTGTTCGATTTAAGTACTAAAGTAATGTTCGAATTGTCCATTGAAACTCAACTCTGAGAATAAAATCCACGGTTAAGTTTCGCTAATCAGGTTGATTTTGGTTTTCAGGTCCACCTAGGGATGGGCCAAACCTCCATATGGCTAGTGGTCTCTTAAGAATATGACACATGGCTCATATTAACGTTCATGAGCTGTTCATCACAAAGATGTTCATGATCGAAACCAGACTCTTTAGGTAGAACCATTTTTATGGGTTGGTTCCAACCCCATGAGGAAAAAGTGCTCAAATCCAGTGGCTAGAAATCACCAAATCACACTGATTTTGGTGTGTAGGTCCACCAAGGTGTGGACCAAACATTAAGGGTGCCAGTGGAGAAAATTTTTGAAGCAGCGAAGCAGTCGCCAGTCACATCGTGCCACAACCCACTGATGCTTTTGAACAGCGGATTTTGGCACGATGTAATTGGCCACTACTTCGCTGCTTCAAAAATCCACTGCTTCAAAATATTTCTTGGGCCAATGGGCTCGAAACAGTACTACGTAGCAATCTGCGCAACATCTATATCTAAATCTATATCTATACTACTTCTAAATGTCAGTATCTTGAAATTTTTTTTTTTTCTTATTTATCCTCAATATCTACCTTAAAAGACACATCTATGTACTTTTCTCTATGATTTTTTTAATATTTCTCAAAATTAACTCTCAACATGATCGAAATCTCTTCTCTTCTCTTTATTATCAACTGTAATAACTATCGTTATTGAAACCATTATCAATCACCTTTCAACATAGTGTGCTATAAAGTATCAATCTTTCGTCTCCATGCTACCCATAGCGATATATTTTCGCCTATATAAAGAATAGGGTGGTCGATGGGTTGGGTTCAATTGGGTCAAGGTCAATCCTTGACCGATCAAATAGTAGGGCCACTCGATTCAAAACTGATCCAGATTAGAGAATTCAATGGATGGGATCTTTTCCTAATCCCTGGGATATCGAATGGCTCTGAGTGAACCACTATTGAACTGATGTATGTTTAATATAGAGAAAACAAAAGCTTACAAATAGGAAAATAGATTACAGAAAAAACAAAAAATGGTAGAATTTTTTCTCAGCGTACACGTCATTGATATAATATTGTTTACACAACTTATTAGATCACAATTCCTAAAGTAAATCTTTGATGGGACCACCGTGGCACGCTCTTAGAGACCACTAACCGTATGGACATTTGGGCCATCCCTAGGTGCACCTACAAATTAACAAAAAAACATCCTGATTAGTGATTTCTAACAGTTGGATTGGAGTCTTATTCATGGGTTTATTTTTAGCTGTTTGCAATCAAGCATTATTTTAGGTACACAAATCCAAAGGTTAAAAATCACTAATCTGGTTGATTTTTGGTATGTAGGTGCACCTAGGGATTGAAAAAAATCAGTACGGTCATTAGTTTGTAAGAGTGTGCCACCTTGCACACACTGACGTCCGGGGACATCATCAAAGATTTATTCCAATTTCTAGACCCAGACCCGATCCATAAGGCCCAATACCTCAATCTAACATGATGTTGTCGGATTGGACCATATAAGAGAAAAAGGTCACGAGCCTCCCTTTTCCTGCCCTCTCGGTGTTCGTGGCCGTGGATTTTGAGAATCCAACGGTGGCTGATAACGCTGCAAAAAGTAAAAAAAAGTGATGCCAGCTCAGCTATCAACCACCGTTGGGTTCTCGGAATCCACAGCCGAGAATACAAATCCTAAGAGGGGTTAGAAAAAGGAGGGCTCCGGAGCCCCGACCCAAAAGAAAAATGAGCCATTGGGACACTTTGGAATTTTGACGAGGTAGATCTTTTATTACTCACCTGTCCTATGCGCCCACTAACTGCATGGATGTTTAGCCCACGCATTCGTGGATATTCATACCAAAATTCAGATTGTTTGAAGAATTCTACCCGTTGGATTTAATACCAAAAAAAGGTTGAATCCAACGTCTATAATCATGCCTTAAAAATTGCTAAAATCTAATGGTTCGAGATTACCAATCAGGGTGATTTTTAGTTTTTATACTCCCACGGGATGGGGGCTAAACATCCATACGGTCAGTGAGCTTAGAGGGCAGCGGTGAGTAAGGTTTTAAAAACAGGTTGGAGATTGGTGGGATGGGACTGTTCGATAGGTACGATCCACTTAATAATCGGAAGAAAAAGATGTAACAAGGTATACCTATAATACTTTTGGGACATTTTCAAATGTGGAAGCACGATTTTTGTTACTCACCACTGTCATCTGGGCCCACTGACTGCATGGATGTTTATCCCAACCCTTGGTGGATATACACACCATAAATCAGCCTGATTGGTAATCTTTAACCATTAGATTTTAGTACTTTTAAAAGAGTTTTTATAGCCATTGAATTCAACCATTGTTTTGAGTACTAAAACCAATGGCTACTAATCATCAAACAAGCTGCTTTTTGGTATGAGTATCTACTAAGGGGTGGGCTTAATATCCATGCGGTCAGTGGGCCCAGATGGTATCGGTTAGTAACAAAAATGGGCTTCCTCATTTGAAAAGATCTCAGGTATACCTTGTTACATAACAACAATCGGAAATCTGGGCCTGCCCAAAATGCATACCTCGACCCAATTTTGTTCGGGGTCTGAACTGACAGTTTAGTTTGTGTAAGACCCACTTGTGGGTACCCTATTCCATGGTTTTTTAAAACTTTATAAGAGGCGTTATGACGGCCATCATAAGGAGACTGTTACGGTATTTGCAAAAAAGGCTAAAAATAAAAATGGACTTAACGTCTTCTCCCTTGACATCCAAACAATTTACCATAACCAATTTATTACTTCGCACCTTTCTATTTCCACACCCTTTTTTCATTTCTTATTCGAAACGTTTTCGCCTCCCTCTTCCATAATTATCTCTCCACATGTCTCTCCTATAAAGTAGTTTTGCACCACCATGAAAGAGAGGAGAGAGGAGAGAGGAGATGGAGACGACAGAGAAGCAGCCTAACAAGGATTCGACGATGATGGCTCCAGTGACGGGAAGGAAACTGGTGGTCTAGCGATTTGTGTGGCGTCAATCCTCTTTACGCTAAATTTTTGAAATCAGATGCACAACCAGGTTCAATATATATCCATCCCCCCACACCAAGTGTTAATCCCATAATACCCCCAGCTCATGCCTCATTCTCCCATTCTCATTGGATGCACTTGCTTGACTGAAGTGACTCTTTCTTTAGACAAATATTATGCGGCATAGCACTTGGTGTTGAGGGCTGGATATCGATCTAATTGTGCATCTGATAAAAAGATTTTTGAATCCAAATATCTAGATATCGATCACATATTGGGCTGATTGTTGGTGCGTAGGTCCACCAGGTGGTGGCCATTCATTTATGGGTCAGTGGGCCGAAAGACTGCAATGTAGCTATGGGGGTCAGATTCCAGAACGCCACAATGAGATACACCCACTTCAATAAATATATCCGCACCACCACCTTTAAATTAGATTCGTGTATGTCAGCAAGACGCACGTATATGTGTATAAAGAGCCACTCTTACTTTACGAGAAAAATGTGTGATATATTAGTGCATTATTCATAGCCAATTTTCAGTTGGCAAAGGAACATGAGACTATTGATATAACTGTAGTTGGTAACGTTGAAGGTCAACTTGAACTATGTCACGCCCCAGACCCAAGAACCCGAATCTGACCCGAACGCCTGAAAAACGACTCGTTTGGTGTGATAAAAATAAAAAAATAAAATGTTCCGAAATAAGTTTTAAAAATGACCATAATTCATAATATATCAAATAAAAATCTTTTGTAAAAATGTTTTAGCTAAAACTTATATTTGATATGCTTTTTTAATTAACTTTTCAGAACTCAGGTACAAAATTTTCTAAAAAAATAATTTTAAATGTACTTTCCAAAAAAATATCATTTACTATTTTATTTTAACAAATTTTCACTCTCAACTGGTCCTATCGAGTTTTGTTGAAAAGTAATATAATTTGAGTTATTGTAGAAACACTACATGTAAGTTAGATTATATATTTTATTAAAATATAAATAATAAAATAAAAGTACTAAATCAATCAATTCGGATTCAAAATAGACTAATAAAGTTAAGATTCAAGTTATTACAATTATAAAACCAAAATAAATAAATAAAACTATGAGTCTTTAATCAATACTTCAATATTCTTTAGTACACCGTCTTTTAGTCCATCGTTTCTTCTATCCCCAAATAATCTGAAAAATATTATGGGTTGAACCGTGAGCTTATGAAAGCCCAATAAGATTTAATCACTATATCATATCTATGACAGTTCTATCAATCAATAGTTTATACGCAGAGTATAGGTATGGAACGAGAATAACAAATATTTCAAAATAAACTATGATCCAAAATTAATGTATGGATGCAACTAATAAATCACCATGGGTCTCCTTCTCCTTCCCATGCCGGGAGCAATTCAAACAAGAACTCTTCTGCAGGAGTTTAAGGCTTTGCATCCAAAGGCTCCAGGCCTTTCTTGCTTAAAAATTTTTAATCATTGGGATCAATCCCACAATTCAAAAATATATGCAATTCAATATCCAACCATTCAATAAATCTCCAAAATTTTAATAATACAGTACGAATAGTAAAATCAAGATAATCATGCTAACATACTAAGTTAAAAAAATAAAAAGATTTGAGTGCAATACATATACAAAGAGTATAACCCAAATTAATTAATCAAAAAATTATAGAAGAGTGTACTTACTTGTTATTATTTTGTCTTAGATTCGAGAGAGATTGAAATGTGTAGTATATTTTTTTGATTGTTGTCGGATGAAGTCATTCTTTTAGTATGTTATGCTTCAGGGTCTCATCAATATTTTTGTCTCAAGGGATGATGTCAAATGGTGACACGCTATGATATTTCTAGGGCTTCGAACGTTCTTCAAGTTCATTTTTAATGGAGGTACTTCAATGGAGGAAGATGGAAAGAAAGATGAGAGAAATATTGGAGTAATGATTTAGGATTTGTAAGAGTTCACAAGCTCCCAATGCTTTATTAAATATGTTTAGAAAGTAGGATTTTTAATTTTGAGTGATTTTTGCCACTTTAAAAGGGGTGAACTTTATAACTCACTAAAATGTTTATTTTTAAGATGGATACGGGTTAAAATGAGCCTAAGGCCTATGAATATTAAGTAGGCTTAATTTAAGATTATTATTAAATCCAAAAGGCCTTTAAATTGGTCCTACGGGCTCATTCAACAAGTATAACTCATTAATTATTATTACGACTATGCCACTCATAGACCACAATAAAAATATAGTTAATTATCATTGAAAATAAATTGTAGAAAAAGAAATTAAGGAGTCAAATTCAATCATTTATAATTAATTTACTCAAATATTCATGAACAAAAGTTCAGGGTATTACAAACTATGTTTTGAGTAGTAGAGGAGGATGCTACAACAACGCCTTCAATTTGAAATTCACTGTATGAAGGCCCAAAGGCTGAAGTCATTCAAAGTAGCTTCCATGAAGTGAGAATGGAAGTGGGCTATTACTCAAAAGTGGTGCATGGAGCACGTGTCCTCATTGCTGCATGGAGGCCATACTATAGTGTAGTAGTGTACAAGATATTAAGTTAGGCTGGGTTTTGTTATTAGGGTCGGGCTCAAGGGACCCCCATTTCTGACCCCTTTTTTTGACCCCCATCTTGGCGTACCCACATAGAAGATGAATCAATGGCTGATTTTTTGTGAGGATGATCTATATGGTGAGGAGATCATCCTCACAAAAATTCAAATCATTATGATATTCATAGATTGGTTTAGAAGCTGAAGCATTATGGACCGTTGATTTTTACAGTGGAACTTTAAAACCACATTTGATGGGGTTAGAAATTTCGGAATGGGCTGATTTTTTGTTGGGGTGATCTATATGGTGTGGTTATCATCCCCACCAAAAATCAGCCATTGATTCATCTTCTACGTGGGTACGCCAAGATGGGGGTCAAAAAAGGGGGTCAGAATTGGGGGTCCCTTGAGCCCGATCCTAATAACAAAAAAGGGGTCAGAATTCTAAGGTGTGATCCTTTTTTTTTCATTTTGTCAATATGTATGTCCAAGGATTTATTTTTCTTTTAATTAAGTTTTCTAATTGGAATTCAATTTCCTGTTTGTTAAATTCTTTTTGGGTATTTTGACTTTGTCCTTGTAATTAATTTCTTAGGTATTTACATTTGGCCGCCCTAAAATGACATGCGGCTCCAGTTACATGACACAATATGAGCCATGTGTCGTACTCTTAGATGACTCTGAACATATAGATGTTTGGCCAATCCCTAAGTGGGACTACAAACCACAAATCAGCCTGATTAGTGATTTATAGGCATTTGATTGGACTTATTTTCATGTGTTAATCTCAGTTGTGGGAATTGAGCAGTATTTGAGTCACAAATATCCAACGCCTAAAAATCACTAATCAAGCTGAGTTTGGTTTGTGGGTCTAACTAGAGATGGACTAAACATCCATACGGTTAACGTCTTCTAAGAGTACCACGTGGCTCATATTGTGTCCTGTAATCGGAGCCTGTCATTTTAGGGCGGTAACTGGAGCCCGACCCTTTACAATTTATAGTAACATTTTGCTTTGTGTTGTTATGTAGGTTAATGTGAGTGATTTGCAAAAAGCTATCCATCTTCGAAGTAAGTAGTGGAAACTACAAAAGTTTTTGCCACTATTAATGATGCTTAAAGATTGGGGTTATCAGAGATATTAATTAGATGTGTTAAGAGAATTTCTCTTCATGCACCATTTTCTAGCTTGATTTTCTACTTATTATTTCCATGGACGTGTCATTATTTAAATCATCGGATATTTTTTGTACTTTAAGATGATGAGGTTTGAAAAGTCATATAGTAGAAAATCTAGGATTTCAAGTAGTTCTAAAAAATTTCACTATTTATTTATTTATTATTTGAAGCAATGGGCTTGCTTTTCTCGAAAATTGATGTTAGAGGTGGGAAACTGGGTATGTGTTCATTTAATTTTAGTAGTCGAATAAACCATCATATCTTCATAATTTAAATTGTTCTTTCGAGAAATCTAAATGGTTAATAAAGAAAAGGGATGAGTAAAATTTTTAAAAGTCCAAAATGACCCAGTTGAACTTTTTGGCAAATGCTTTCTGTTTCAGAAAGTTAAAAAGCTCATCAATTGGATGCTTTGGATTGGCTAACCTGAGATTTTTCTCCAACCAATTGGTCAAAAGATTAATTAGGGCTATACAATTGTTAATTAATGGTCACCTACATCATGCTGCTAGAGTAAGGTAAAAAAATATGGTATATAATGTGAACCCTGTAACAAGGCTCTTATGCAACCTCTTAAAATGGGTTCCCATCAAAATATTACTTTAGAGATAACTTTTTTCTTTTTTTCAAAAACAATTTCATATTTGGGTATGTGTTAAATATGTCTATTTTTTTATAAATTCTTTAGTTAAAGAGAAGTTAGTTAAAATAATTTTTTAGTTAAGATATGGGTGCTAAATTTTTTCCAAGTAGGTTTCTTCCAATTTTTTCGTTCTCTTCCAATTCTTTCTCTTCTTATATCTATCCTCGCTAAAATCTCTCTTATCCCAATATTATTTCTAAATTCTCTCAACTATCTCTCCAACTCTTCACTAAAACTACATGTATTCTTCTCTTCACCCCTATAATATTTCTCATCCTTTTCCTCACTAAAACTACATGTATTCTTCTCTCCACCCCTATAATATTTCCAATCCTTTTATAACTCAAAAAGTGCAATTCATTTCTCTTTTTCTATATGATTTTTATACTTTTCTAGCTCTATAAATTTTTTACTTATATCTTTTTTACTATTTTTTACTCTTTCCCGAATGTTCATACCTCGCACGGGCTAAAACACCGGTGTATCGAAACTATAGCGGACGCATGAGACCGGCGCATCCTGGCTCTTTCTTGAGCTTTTTTGTCTTTTCCAAAAATAGTCCCTGACCCTTTGAGTAATGTACTTGGAACATGAATGTTCTTTTTGACTTTTGTCAACACATCAATTAATGTCCAAAAACTTCTCAACCGGTACATTACTATCCAAACGTCTCCTACGTTTACATGTAATCAATCTCCAACTTTTTCTCTCCCACAACTCTTCTTTCAACACAACTTTGCTAAAACGTCTCTTCTCATTCCCGTCTCTAGCTCCTTTTTCCAATGACATCGATGAAACGTCTCTTTTTCTTATACGATCGATCGCCAGCAATTACCTTCAAGAGAAAACGCCTGATTTTGATTGTCCCATGAAGGCTTCTTCATAGTGGTGGCTGATATTTATGCAGTGGAGGATTGGTAGAGAGCTCTGATAATTGTAAACAACAATGTCGTTCTTGCGAAGGAGAGGTTACATGTCGCAATTCCACATTTTTATACTGAGTGTTTGATGTTCTAATGTCTAAAGTTCTCTTTTAAAGTTGGGCAATGATGTTATCTTCACTACCAGATCTGATCATCAGGTTAGGTTCTTAATCATTCAGAGATTTTCTTAAATCTTCCAAAACAAAGTTCTAGCATTTCATCAAAGAAACCTGCACAAGAGAAGGTGCCCAGTGGAGGGCATTCGATTGAGATATGAACGGTTAAAAATGCAGGGAAGGGATGACACTTACAAGGTACGATGTTGTGGTCGAAGACATAAAGAGGAAGTATGGACAATCCATGGGTGGACCTAAAAACCAAAAATCAACCTGCTTATTGATTTCTAGGCGTTGGATTGAAATTATTTTCATGGGTTGCTTTTAACCGTGGGAATTTGAGCATTATTGACCATTGTTTGAGGTACACAGATCCAAAGGTTTGAAATCACTAGTGGAGCTAATCTTTTGTTTGTAGTTCCACCTAGGGATTGGAAAAACATCCAACGGTTAGAGTCCTCTAAAAGTGTTCCATATGTCTCTTATTGAGTGGGGTCATACAAATCTTAATTTACACACACCTAATAATGACTATTTATTCCCATTGACAAAAAAGATTGTTGCATGTTATACATCAGTCCAAAAGCCTCAACGCTTAATTTGCTCGATCTTCTTTTACCATCCATTTGATAGGACGCAATGTATAATAGCGTAGATCATGTCCACCATTGGACTAATATTCTGACTTTGAGGCCTGTAAGTTGTTATAATACAGAAAGTATTGCCTAATGGTACGCTTAATAAAGAAAATCAGAGAGGCATTAGATACAGTGATTTTTTGTTATTTTACCACTACCCCCTGGCCCACAGACTACATTGTTGTTTAGCCCACCCCTTGGTGGCTATATACACTCAAAATCATGGTAATATCTTGCCATTCAATTTTAATTTTTTTTAAGGCTTGATTCTAGCTGTAGGGTCCATTCATTTTTGTGCACTAAAACCCGTGTTTAAAAATCATCAAACAAGCTGACTTTTGGTAGGAATGTCTAACAAAAATCAAAATCAAACTCATTGGTGGTTTCTAAAGGTTGGATTTTAGTCTTTTTCGTGTGTTGATTTTCAACCATGGGAACGGCTAAAAATCACTAATCATGTTGATTTTTTTATATGTAGGTCCACCTAGAGGTGGTCCAATAATCCATATGGGTCATTCATTTGATTTTGAGGTATAATTTATTCATATTTTTTTCGTAATTTGAGGATATAATTAAGTTAAATTTTTTTTACATCCTATTTTAACAACTCTTTGTGGATATATACACTCAAAATCATGGTAATCTCTTGCCATTCGATTTTAATTCTTTTTAAGGATTGATTCTAGCTGTTGGGTTCATTCATTTTTGTACACTAAAACCCGTTTTAAATTTTAATTGACACTTGGTTTTCGTAGCCAATTGGAGTACTAATCATTTAAGAAAAATTAGAGAATTTTTGTGAAAATTCTATAGTTTTGGTCTCGAACCAATAATCAGAAGTTACATCCGATCGATCGAAGAATAAAATGATAAAAATCATGTTCTTTGGAGCTTTTGAGATGCTTAAATCCAATCATTGGGGTGACACATCCGATCAATCAGAGAACAAAATGTTCTATTTCTAGATTCGATTTTAGCCTCTGATTGATCGATCTATTTCATATGATCGATTGGATCTCGCATAGATAGAACTTCTATTTTTGTTAGAACTCTTTTTTGCACCCAACTTCAATACTTGCTCGTCCATATATATATATATGCAAAGTACGAAAACTTAGCACCCAAGAACAATTAAGAACTCTAAAGGATTACTTTTTAAATCCAAATATTGATCTCCATAGCATGTAAGTTTTCAAAACCCTAAATAATCAGACCCACAGACCAACTCTAATTATCCATGTGCAATGCACGTGTGCACCTACTAGTCTACATCAAAAGTACCTTAGGCTCTACCAATATTTAACAGCCTGGCCTCTTAAATCTATTAATGGGCCGGCATGACCTAAAATCTGAGCCTATAACTATTGGACATGGAACCACAGGTGCTGGAGTTTTAAGAGAATCGGGACAAAAGTGAAGATACTTTTGGTAGGGTGGAGGTGGTAGCCCTAGTTGTTATATTCACGATTAATTAACGAATTAATAACTTTTAGGTGGTAATCGTATTATGTGGATGAACATATCAACAAATACGAATAATTCACGATTTTATAAGGTTTTACGAATAAAACGCGAATACAACTTTTTAGCTATTAGCTCTGCCGATTTAATCGGGTTCCAAAACGATGAAAAAAATAATTAAAAGTAAAAAAAAAGTCTCAATAGTCCGTATGAACCCTACCCCCTCTTGCTCTCATCTTTTTCTCAAATCCCACCCCCTTGTGCAATCCATAGCTCCCTACCTCACGACTCCACATGTAAGTTGCAACTCTAGTCTATACTGTCGTTGGCTGTCGATCAGGTTAGTACTCTCTTTCTCTCCATTAGACCACCGAGTCTCCGATGACCGAGTCACTGACCTCCTGCAACTCTCTCTCTCTCTTTCTCTTTCTCTCTCTCTCTCTATATATATACATATAATCTTCATCTTTTTCCCCGTTGGACCCACATTGACCAACCTATAACTCTAGTCTTTCTCACACTTAACTGTTCACACTTCACTTTTAATTTTTAATTAATTTAACTATAGTATACAGCCTCACACAAACTTAATTTAACACAGTTCGAGTAAGTGGGGACTCGTTAATTGTCCTAAACTTAAATTTTAGTCTTACACCTTTATATTTTGGTTACAATTTTTAAAATTGAACTTTTGGATCATGGACAAATTAAACACAAATAAATATAGTTACAAACTTTTGTCGTTCCTTGAATTTTTAGCTGAGTTATTGTTCGAATTTTTTAAGCTTAGAACCGAATTATATTCAAATTTTTGCCGTATCCAAATTTAACGACTAGAGAACTAACTCTAGTTAGCAATTTCCCATTTAATATGCGTATACGACTTATTTTTATCAAAATGTATTATATTGCTGTATTATTCAAAGATTTAGTAAAATTCATGTATTTTTCAGGAACCATATTATACTCCTACTAAATGTGTATTATATGCGAATTATTCCCAATTGTGAAAAAAGTGCTTTTAAACTAAAAAAATGTAAAAAAAAAAAGATTGTTTTTATTTTTTAATAATTTTATTTTATTGTATTCTTTGCCAAATTTTTAAAAGATTTTCGAATGACAAATCCGAATTATGTCCTATGTTGAATTGCTAACAAGGCCCCAACTCCAATGGCTAGCAACTCTATGGCCCGAACCTGATTAACTAATTTGAGTCCATCCTTTTTGACTGATCAATCATATGGCTGGGCCTAGGCTTAATTATGCCTTTTAAAGTTTAACAAAATTCGGCCCCCAATTCAACCCAATTGTGACAAGTTTCCTTCTATCATTTGTGATCAACACACGTGGGAACCATTGTTTAGATCTATGGTGTGTTTATCTAGACTGCTGATAGGATTCTTTTTTTGGTCATTCAAAGCAATCATAGAGTTCCACGTAGCTAATTCCCAAAAATTCATTAAAATAATTGGCACAAAATAAAATAAAATAAAAAATAAATAAATTATAATTTCTGTTAAAAAAATTATTATTTTTAATATTTGAAAATTATACCTGAACTATTCAGTTAACAACAAAATCACTAAATGTTTCCAAACACGTAAACCAAATCAAAATCAGTCTGATTAACGATACATAGCCATTAGATTTGACTATCCAAAAAATGCTCAAATCCAACCCTGGAAATCACCCGACCAAAAATACTTGTATCTAATTTCTAGAAATCGCTAGTCATGCCAATTTTTGATGTATAGGTCCACTAAGGGCAATCCAAACATCATGGGTCAGTGCCCAAAAGAGTGCCATGTGACATTTTTAATGTTCATCCCCGCACTTCAAAGTTTTGGTATACAGATTAAACAATTAAATTCTCCTTTTTTTAGGGAATCCACAAACAATGGCTTCATTCTCCTTTTGTGTAAAGGAATATTAGCAAATAGCATTGTATACTTCTTGTCTCAACAACACCAACACTAAAATCATTCAAGTAGTCGGAAATCAGATTTTAGTAAAATTGTAGAAGTGCTTTATGTTTTTTCTATAAGCAGATCTAATTTTATCTAATTTGATACTTGTAAGCCTAAGAAGGGATGGAATTCACCTACAATGAACATAATGTAGATTTCTTGACTACATAATGAGTTGTGTTGCTATCAGCTTGGTTTTGTCAATGGATCGAGTTTACTTGATCATTTTTTTAGGGTTGATTCGATCCACTGACAACCCTATATCAATCTCGTAAGGATGTTTCTATTAGGTCCACACTATTGGATGGTATTCAGGACATACACCAGACAAGCCCGATGACCATCCAATGGTTTTGAGCTTAAGGAGGGCATCCTCTAAGGATGGGAACATCATTTTCCATAATATACTGTCATGCTATATGGAGATACCCATGGTCAAACAAATTTTAATCTAAAGTTCTTCTATTTAACAAAGAGTTTTTGGTCATAGTACTTTTAAATTGGTAGTAGTAATAGCCAAATTGTAGTAGACTTCTTCTTCTTATTCTTCTGTTTTTTTAATTCGTACATAATCATATTCACCCCCTCTAGGACACTCATAGTAGTTAAAAATGAATTTTCAAAAATCCGATGTCCGGTTGGAAAACTGTAGTTAGTTGTAGGTTTAGGTATTTAAGACTTAGAACTGAGTCCATTTCGAGACCTTGACACCCAAATTAGTCAAACAAGGTCAGAATCTCCCAAAACTTCTTCAACACTTCAAATGTATTGAAACAAATGCGTTGGAAAAGACAGGGTTAAAATTTCATATCCAGTTGAAAAACTATAGTCAGTTGTAGGTTTAAGCATTTAAGACTTAAAAGTGAAGTCAATTTCGGAACCTCAACAATTGAATTGGACAAACAAGGTCAGAATCTCCCAAAACCTCTTCCAACACTTCAAATGTGTTGAAACAAATGTATTGGAAGATACGGGGTCAAAATCTGATGTTCGGTTAGAAAATTGTAGTCAGTTATATGTTTAAGTTTTCCAAGTTATAGCTTAAAAAACTTTTACTTATTATTTTTGTTATTATTGATATCGTACTTAGTTTATTATTTTTTATTTGTAGAGACCAATTGATGTTTGATCCAATGCAGTTGTCTTCTCTGTTTGTTTTCTTTTTAGTTTTTGAACCGTGGACTGTAATAATTTTTAAGTTTAATGGACATTGTTTTTATATTTGTTTCGTATTTCGTTTTCATAAAGAAAATTATACAGGTAACAGGTTATATAATTGTATAGGGCACAGGTACTAACATGTACCAAATTTATATCTGAAAATTTAACAAAAATTGCTTTTAATGGCAATCAATAGCCACCGCTAAAACCAAAAAAATGCATTTAGCCACCGTTAAAACCAAAAAAATCACATGTGTTATGGGTTGTTTGATTAACCCAAATGACAAAGAGATTATCACGGAGATATATTTGATCCCAGTCGGTTGAGATAATCCCTTCTTTATCAATCAACTATTTTATTGTGCCATGCGATTTTATTTACCCCTACTAGATCAGTAAAATTGTTTAGGTTAAAGTAAATTTTAATACCTAATCAATCCCATCCACTTCTAAGTATTCTGGAATAAAAGAGAACGGACGGAATATCAATAGGTATCAGAGCGGGTCATTCATTTATGGTTTAATCACCTGAGTAAGTTCCTGTAATTTAATCTGTTCTTTTCATATTTTTAAAAATACAAAGAGAAGCTGATAACACATCTAGACCTCTGTTGTTTAATGGAGAGGATTATGCTTACTGGAAAGCAAAGATGAGAGCCTTTCTCAAATTTATGAATTGTCAATTTTACCCATTAAGATATTTGTAAGTATTACCTAAAGAAAGGAAGCTCTCTCCTTAAATTAAACGATTTTGCACGGAAACCATAACAAACCCAGACTTATACTTGTTAAGTCTTATGGTAATTTGGGTGGACCATTTTTAATTAGAAATAAAATTCAAATTTAGAGATATAGTCCAAAATATGTACATTATACTTAAAATCTCAAATTTTTCCTTTAAAATACTTCAAATTTTATGACCTGTTAATTGTTGAATAACCCAATTGGACCAGCCAATTAGATCTAAGGGCATGTTAGATTGCCAAGTGGGAAAATTGCTTTTTCCTCAGGAAAAACTATCCCTTAGATAGCCAATTAAAAACTGTATAATTTTCCCTTCCATTAATCCATTTAAATCTGGATAATTTTCCTTACGAAGGCCGGCATTCATTTCCCATCCAGATGGGTGAGAATTCATTTCCACCTGAGAATAGGCTTTTATTTTGGCACGTGATTTAAATATGTGTTCTCAGTTGCATCAATCAGCCATTTAAGGCATTTACCAGATGTATTTTCTCGGGAAAATTTTATGTTCAATCAAACACACCCAATAAACCCATATTAGACATGATATTAATTTTTCCAAAAATTTGGACCGACACCTTGCTATTGGGTCATTTGGCAATCAGTTAATCGGGTATCCATTAGCTGTGACTTACACACCCTGCCATATATGGGCTTAAAAAGCCACGTGGAACACTACTTCGAGTCCACTAATATATGGATGTTTGACCCCACCCCTTAGTAGACCTACACTTAAAATCAGTTTGAGTGGTGATGTCTAGCAAATAGATGAGCACCTAAAAGAAAGGCTCAAATCCAGTGGTTATAAATCATCCCATTAAAATGCTCAAGTCCAACGTTTAGAAATCACCAATCAAACTGATTTTTGGGATGTAGGTCCACCAAGAGATGAGCCAAACATCCATGTGTCATTAGTCCTGTAAAAATGTGCCACATGGCATTTGAGAGATGGCAGTTCCAAGAGTACACTAGTGCTCATTTTTTTCCTTGAGAAACACCTGAAAAACATGTTTTAAATTTTTTTGTCAACACGTTTTTCTCACCACCTTTTGAGCAAGTTACTTTTGGTTGCTTTTGTGAACCATGTAGGTGAGTAAAACTTTGATGACAGCTCACAATATGAGCCACGTGGCATACTCTTAGAGGACTCTTACCGTATGCATGTTTTTATCAGAGAGACATTTTAACCTCTAGGATCGTAATAAAGGGCGTTTGTCAAAGGGCCTCTATCCTTTGTTTAAAATTTTTTTTTTTTAAAATAGGTTGAACTTTTCTTTTGTTTAAAAAAATTTCCGAAAATTTGAACTTAAGAAAAACAGTCTCGTAGGGCCATTGAAACCATGTATGTATGGACTCGACATTGAAATTGTGGAACAGATTAAACCCGCATGGGTCCCGTGGTAGTTTGGGTGGAAGCATTATGAGGCTAAGGAAGCTTTCTGAAAAGCCTCTCTGTATGTACTCGACATGAAAAATGGGGGACAGAGCACTCCTCCTATAGTAGTTTGGGTGGAGCCCTATGTAATTAATAGCTAAACTTCAACTTTTGACCCAATTTTCAAATGACACCCCCCAAATTTTGGATGGAGGGCGGGAGAGAGGAAGAGAGAGAGAAGACGAAGGATGAGGTGGGTGCCCACACTGGAGGGGGCATTTTTGTCTAGCATGGGTTCCCAGCGGTAAGACCCGGGCGCTCAACCAACCCGGTCCGGCCCATTTCCAACCAAATTATGCATACCCTTAGGGCCTGTTTGGTAACGCACAGCGGCGGGAAAATATAATCTTTAGCCGTGCTAATATTCGCCCGCGTGCGTTTGGCAGCCACTCGTCCTCAGTGAATGTTTAGCTGGGCCCACTTATTTGCCCTCCGCGGTGGGAAAACATCCCCCCGTATAAATATTTTCACACCAATTATGCCTTGGTGAGAAAATTTTATTTTCTTGCCAGAAAATTATCATTTTCAATAAAAATTAATTTATTAATATATAAAAAAGATAAAAATTAATTTTTTTTATCCTTTGACATAATATGTGGTTCACGCACTCATCCAACCTATTTTTGACTTACTTTGAAATGTGGGACCCACTCAAATTGAAAGAAAATGAAGTAAGCTGAAGTGAGCTAGTTCATACACGTACCAAACATTGTTAAATATTGATATGAGCAAATATTTAGCCAAGATAATATTCGCCTGGCTAAATATTCGCCGTCCGGAACTCTTTTTCTGACGTACCAAACAGACCCTTACTATACACAATTTTAATCTATTCTGAACATTTGGGTGGATCTCTTTGTAATTTAAACCATTTCAGATTTTTGTCCTATAAGGATAAAGGAAACTCTATCTGCAAATTAATGATCCTGCATAACTAGACTTTGGAATATACTTTGATGACGTGGGCTTTGAAGATGGCCATGACAGCGATAGAGTTCTCGGCACGTACTCCAGTACTTTATGTCACTTACCCAAGTGAAGACGGCAGTGACAGCGATAGAGTTCTCGGCACGTACTCCAGTACTTTATGTCACTTACCCAAGTGAAGACGGCAGTGACAGCGATAGAGTTCTGATGAAGAAGAGGAACCCACTACCAATGTCATCTTCTTTTTCACCACCACCACAACTACAACCGCCTTCTTCTTCTCCCACCACCGCAGCCAAAACCGCTGCCCACCACCACCAAGACACCGCAGCCAGCCCACAACACGAATCTAGCCATAAATGCACCGAAAAGCGACATGTAAGTCTATTTCAAGTCCACTAATCTCTTTCTTCACCGTTGCATGCATAAGAAAACATGTTTTAGAACCATATAGAGACATTTTTCTGAAGGGTAGCTCTACGGGCGCCCACCTCTTTAAGCCGGGCACCCAAAAAAAACCAATTTTTGAGGACCAAATTGTCCTCTCCCATCCTTTACAGTTTTGTTTGGACACCCACACTGGAAAAAAAAAATAAAGAGAAGAAGGAGGAGGAGGAGGAGGAAGAAGAAGAAGAAGAAGAAGAGGAGGAGGACGCCATCGCCGGAGGTACCTCTCTCTCTCTAACTGTCCCTTTTAAACCTTAGTCAAAATTATTCAAATATTCTCACTGATAAATTCAACCCATGAAAAAGACTCCAATCCAACGCTTAGAAATCACTACAGATTGATTTTTGGATGGTAGGTTAACTAGGGATTGACCAAACATCCATGCTGTCAGTCCTATAAGAATATGCCACGTGGCTCATAGTGTAGGCGGTCAGCAGCTTCGCTGACCATCACAGTCATGGAGTAACTAAAGCCAGTACACTTGAAAAGTACCATAACAAATTTAAACTTTTAAGATAACAATCTATGTATGGACTCATGTCGGACAAGTACCCCTGTTAACTACTACCCAAGCGCTCAAGGGATTGGGGTACTTGTCAGACATTTTGGGTGGGGAGACTTCAAAGTTTGATGTCTCGGGGAGCCAGCGAATGTTTTCTCCGACATGGTAATGGGGAGCAGATTAAAGTTGGGAGTCCTATCTATTAATAATTGCAACTCAAAATGACCATTTTACCCTTCAAGATTTTCCTACCGTCCGAAGAAGTGAAGCTTTCTCTCTCCCTATAAATTGATGGACTCTGCACTGAAGAAACCACAACAATTCCATGGCTTCTCTGGCATCGAAAAGCTCTGTCTCTCTTCTCTTTGCTCTTCTCTTCTTCTCTTCGTCTTGTTTCTTTGAGGCCCATGGTTTCGATTTCTTCGTTTTAGCTCTCCAACGGCCTAGTACTTATTGCCAGGGAACCACAACTTGCTGTTCCTCTAACAAGTGTTGCCAGAGGTATACATATTTCCCTTTTTAGTCTTCATTTCTTGTGGTTTCTTTAATATATCCGTCCCTTTCATCTTTTTTCTCTTTTGGATATTTTGCAACACCCTCCCTAAAAGTTGAAAGTATACCCTATGTCTACTCTATTTAAGTAGTTTAATAGTGATTGAAAAATAGTTGTTTAACTGTAACACAAGGTTTAAAAGGGACCGTTATAACAGTATAACGGTCTGGGGGCGTTACTGTTTTTCCGTTATAACGAAAGAAAACGCTTAGGGGTAAAAATGAAAAAAAAAATAATGGAAAAAATAGAAAAATAAAAAACGGAAAAAAGGGCGCTGAAATTCAAATTTTGAATTTTAAAATTTCAATAACGGAAAAAAACGGCCATTTTTTTCAGAAAATAACTGTCATTTTTGTTATAACGGAAAAATAACTGAAAAAACGGCAGTTATTTTCGTTATAACGGTCGTTATTTTTTGGGCGTTTTAACTGTGCGTAACGTAACAGGGTAGGTCTGAATCCGTTATAATGGCCGTTATTTTTGTTACTATGGCCAATTTTTAAACCTTGGTTTAACATGGTATCTAAGCCTAAAGACCTGGGGAGGTTGCGGCCGTTCAAGTGTTTAGCGGAGTGTATTCTCGCTGAAAGGGTGTGTTAAGGGAGGGTGTGTTCCCGTCCCCGTGTTGTATTGGCCGGACAACCTGTTGGCATACATAGTTGTTTCGTTAAGTTAAAACAGACCGAATAACGAGCCATTGGTATTATATTTAGAATATTTTGGTGAACGTACAAGCATAGTTTTAAAAACGGCCGTTTAAACAGTAACGCCCCAAGCCCGTTTCCGTTAAAACCGTTTAAACACGTTTAACGGTTTTGGAAAAAACGGCCGTTAAAATCGTTTAAACAGCTGTTTTATTCTGAAACTTTTTAGGAAAAAAACGGCCGTTAAATCCGTTTAATTTCGTTAAAATCCGTTAAAATCCAGTAAATTCTGTTTTTTTTTTTTAATTTTCAACTTTCAAAATTTGAATTTCAGTGCCATTTTTTCCCTTTTTTTCCATTAAAATCCATTTAAATCGTTAAAACCGTTAAAATCCGTTTAATTCTATTTTTTTCCATTTTTGCCCCTGACCATTTCAATCCGTTTTAACGGCCGTTTAAACGGTAACGCCCCCAGTCCATTTAACCGTTAAAACAGCCTCCTTTAAACCTTGTGTGCAAGTTTGCATTATTTTAAGGAAAAAGATGTAACAAGGTATGCCTGAAACTGTTCCAATTGCAGAAGCACGATTTTTGTTACTCACCACTGACTGTATGGATGTTTATCCCATCCCTTGATGGATATACACGCCAAAAATCACCCTGATTGGTAATCTATAACCATTAGATTTTAACACTTCTTAGGACTTTTTAAGGCGTTCTTATAGCCGTTGAATGAAACCATTTTTTGAGTACTAAAACCAACGGCTAAAAATCATTAAACGAGCTGATTTTTGGTATGAATGTCTATTAAGGGGTGGTCTAAACATCCATGCGGTCAGTGGGCCCAGATGGCAGCGGTGACTACCCAAAATACCGCTTCCGCAAATGAAAAGATCTCAGGTATACCTTGTTACATCAGGACCCAAAAAAGTCTGGCACAGGAGACCAAAAAAGTGAACGTACAAGTTCACGTTTGTTCCAATCCGGGGTGGATTCCAAAAATCGCTTTGGCAGAAGTGCTGAACTGGCAAACGTGAAACATGTTGGTTGGTTCACTACTGTTTAGACTTGGACGTCCTTTCTGCTTATTTCCTTTTTTCAGCACTTCAATAATTAAGAAAAAGGAAACTTACAGAGTATATCTATTTTTGTATATTTTGCAGTGATAATGGTCTGACTGATTTTACAATCCGTAAGTATAATTGTGTATAGTGTATTGTATGCCGTCTTTAGAATCCAAAAACGTACAATGACGACTGGAGTTGATTTCCTTTTTGCTATCTTTTCTCACAGATGGATTATGGACTGTATACGATAATGGAAGTTTTCCATCGTGTTGCAGCGGACCTGCTTTTGATATTAATGAGGTGCTTTTTACTTTTTTATTCAATAATTCATCATCATCATCATCATCTTCTTCTTCTTCTTCTTCTTCTTCTTCTTAATAAGTAAGACTCGATTGAGATTGAAATTTACACATGGATAAAGCCGTGGACCCTTTGATATACATTGGTACACTCCCTCTTACAGCTTAAGCTTTTAGAGTAACATGGTTGTTCAAAAAAGGGGAGACCTCCTTTCCAAATTAATACCAGTGATTAACTAGGTTAGTTCAAATTAAAACATGGTTCGAAATCTCGGGATCGGAGGCTGGATCGGTGGGCTCCAATCCAGATCCAGATCGGCCGTATCCATAATGGAATCGGTTCATCTCACCCGATACAAAGTGAGACTTCTTTGGAAATAAGTGATCTCGGGGAGAGATGATCCATTTTTGGATATGATCAGTTGGCTCCGATTCTGATCCGGATCGGCCGAGACTTTGAACTTTGGTTCAAAACCCTTTATCCATAAATTAAGAATAGCTGGAGTTAGGTTGACTGAGAACAGTTCCATTTTTGGAGCTGGATTACGTTAGAAATTTCCACCACTTGCCTCTGTCAATATAACATTCAAGTCATTGACTATACCTCCCTTTACTATGTTTGCTTGTATGTCCTTTGTAGATCTTACCAATTCAGGGAGTGCTCCAGAAGTATTGGCCAACTTTAACCTGCCGTTTGGTAAAATCATGTAATGGAGAAAAAGTAGTGTTTTTGGCCCATCAGGTAGATTTTAATTTTAGAATTAGTTTCTTCTTTGACTTTTAATTCCATCTGTCATTTTTCATATAACCCCAACAATGTTTCCTTCTTATGTTTTACTCTTGGATGAATTGGGGGCTGGATATACATCCGTAGTGGGGTAATCATCTTCAACCTTTATTTCATTATTACATTCATTAGTTGCTTCCTTTATGGAAGGGCTTCGGCTTCGGCTTCGGCTTCCGGTCCCCGTCAAACAGAAGTCAAAGCCAAGTACCATTTTTGTTTTTCTTCTTATAGTTTTTTCCCTTTTTGACACTGTTACTTGCAGTAAAGTTTGGGACCTGTTCCACTCCAGTTATTGGAGATCAATACAGTTACTTTTTAACAACCCTCAGTGTCTACTTCAAGTATAATGTCACGGTTAGTATTGGTATATTATCTTTGAATTTAAGTGCCTATTTGGTAGGCCACCGCTGTAGGAAAATAAAATATTTGTGCACGCTAATCTTTGCCCGGACGTGTTTAATTTGGCACGCATTTGCCGACGCCAAATATTTAGCTAGGCCCACAAATTTGGCTGCTGCGGTGGGAAAATATTTGATCACTTCCCCTGACTAAATATTTTTCCACCAAATAAGTCTCGGTGGAAAAATTTTATTTTCTCGTGGCTCCCACACTCAAGTAAACCTTACTTTGATATGTGGGACTCACACAAATCGAAAGAAAATGAAGTCAGCTAATTACTACACATATCAAACATTGCTAAATATTGATATGTACAAATATTTAGCCAAGATATATAATATTCGTCTGCTAAATATTCGCCGTTGGAACTATTTTTCTCATGTACAAAATAGACCCTTAGAAGTTGATTGTTATTTGAGTCAAATTAATTGGCTTAGTTTTACATGGAAGCCTTTGACAACAGCACATTCTGAATGAAGCTGGATATGTACCTTCTGATTCTGACAAATATCCTTTGGGAGGCATTGCTACTGCCATAAAAGAGTCTATGGGGGTTTCTCCACTATTGGTTTGCTCAGATGGTGCCTTAAAGGAAGTTCGTTTATGCTTCTATAAGGATTTCAAGGTTAGACCACGACTTCTGAAATTTTGGTTTGCATTGGGTAGACCAGAGATTGCTCGATCTTCTGAAATTTTGCATGTTCGTTTTTACAGCCTCGTAATTGTACAATTTCCTATAGCACTTGCCCAACATCCGTCACCCTGCCTACGTACACACCATCATCAGGTAACTTTCTTTCCCTTTTCTTTTTTCTATTCAGAGTTCATGTGATGTTTACAAGTGAGAAAATTTTTGAAGCGGTGGAATTTTTGAAGCAGCGATCATATACGCCCAATGATCAGGCGCCGCATATAGGGACTTTGGTTTTAAAAATACCTTTTAAAAAGTAACCATGGTATTGGTGGCGTGCGATCATTGGCGCATGATTGCTGCTTCAAAAATCTCGCTGCTTCAAAAAATTTCTCTTTACAAGCAAAGGTAACCTCTAATTAGTTCTAATGGGTATCCGAAAGAACCTCTCATCACTTAACTTAGGGTAAAACTTTGATGACAGAGGGCTATCTCGACACATACCCGAGTGCTTTTTCCACTTAACCATGTGCTTAATTGCTTTTGTAATAAAAAAATCTTAGAAAACACTCACATGGGTAAGTGGCAAAAAGCACTAGGGGTATGTTCCAAGATTTCATTGGCTGTCACGGGCTACGATTCAACTTACATATAATGATTAAGCTAACATTGTTGATTAAATCTACGACATCTGTTGGCTAGACAGTAAGGATAGTTTGACAAAGAAATAAACAGATGTAGGATGGTTATGATCATCTGATCAGGTCAATTTCTTATGTAGTAGATCACCTTAGTGTGATCCATTGGTATACTTTCTACCACAGTTGTAAAAGAAACTAATATTCTTTGTCTTTGCAGGGTTTGAAAACGTGAAGCCTGCGATTTCCATGGTTACCTGAGAGTGATCTGAGCTATTACTACGCTCACTATGAGTAATAAAAGCCTATTAAGAATTATTAAGACTACAATTGTCTTTGCATGTAATGTGTAATATGACATGGATTGTTCTTCGACTTCAATGGAATGGCCTAACGAGTCTTAGTATCTCTAATCGTATTCTACGAGGAAAAAATTGGGTTGTTAGTGGGCTCGATTAGCCTACTAGGCCTCTAGCCCCAGCTCATATGATCCCAAACTGGGGCTATATAATAGACCTGATTGTTCTGGACTGACCCAAAACTAACAGCCCGGCCTTTTAAATCTATTAACCTAGGACCAGCTCAAACAGGGTTTGGCCTGGCCCATTTCCATTGGAAAAAGGCACACTACTACAAAACAGAATTATAATGGTACTCCAGTGGTGGGGTGAAAGTGGTAGACCTAACTCCAATGGCTGGCAACTTTATTGCTAAGATGGTGAGGACTTGCCACAAACTAGGAAATTACATATGGAGGAAAGGAAAGAAGAGGTGAAAACTAGTTAGAGAGCTAAAAGAAGGTGGAAAATATTTGCTGTCCCCTAGGGACTTCAAAATTTGAAGTCTCACCTTGCCAAAATGCCACCTGGAGCACACTCAAAGGCTCACTAACCTTTTGGATCTTTGTCCCACCTCTTATTCGACCTACATACCAAAAATCAGCTTGATCGATGATTTCTAACAGTTATATTTTAGCATACAAAAAATGCTCAAATCCAAATGCCAGAAATCATCATACTAACATACTAAAACCAACAGATAGAAACCACCAATTAAACTGAATTTTGATGTGTAGATCCATCAAGAGGTGGACCAAACGTCCATAGGGAAAGTTGGCCATAAAAAATGCTCCACATGGATTTTGGGAGTGGAACTTTAGTCTTTGAAGTACCCGGCGGGGTCAACAATGAAGGGCTCCAAAGATTGGATTTCAATCATGTAACACAAGAAGCAGAGATTGGGTTGAGACGACAATCTAAGTGTAACAATGATCGACGATCTAGGATTTATGCAAATACCGAAAATGAATAAAGCAAACACAAAGCACACAAATGATTTTCGTGGTTCGGCTTATAGCCTACATCCATAGACCATGGGTAAATACGACAACAGATTTTACTATGATGGTGCTGATTACAACGAAGAAAAGTCTCTCAGAAAACCCTAAACCCAAAGACACCATTTGGCACTCTCTCTAAGCTCTCATCAATACATTACATATGTAACCCTAAAACGTATTATGGTTTGAGCATTGGATGGAAAAATCCGTAAGAGGATATGAAACTTTCCGAAATAGTTTCCTGGAAGTTTGTTCGACCCCACTAGGGTTCAGTCAACCCAACTCAGATTCGTTCGACCGAAGTCAGAGTTCGTTCGAATGAAGTTTGGACGAATGCACCTCCAAAAGTGGAATTTTAGGCACTTCACAATGATCACCCCACCTTGGCTTGAATTCAAACGACCTTGGCAACAATCTCCACCCTGGTTGGAAACCTACTTACTAAGGAAAAATTCATAATACATAAACTCCTCTCGTCGCCTTCATGCCAGGCCCCTTAGTTAGGTATTATTGACACCAAGCAAGTCCAACCAGAGCTTGAACTTCATCATTGGAAGTGGCTTAGCTATTATATCTTTTGGATTCTCTATTGTAGCAATCTTCTTTACTACAATAGCCCCTTAAGAAATCACATCCCGGATGAAATGCACTTTGACATCAATGTACTTGATAATCTCATGGAACATCTGATTCAACCATTGTGTGTTATGTGGTTTGATTATTTATATTCCGCGCTTTATATAAATTAGATCAAATAATTAAGAAATAATATATCACAGAGATATATTCGATCTTACTCAGTTGAGATAATCACATGTTCAATTAATCGACCTATTTAGGATTGCCTCGCATGTAATTAATTTACCCTTACCAGACTAGTAATTGAATTAAGTTACTAATAATAGTTAAATAATTTAAATACATATTTAATCTCCCTTCTAAGTATTTGTATAGTCTAAAAGAGGAATATTTCAAGTGGGGCCAAAAAGGTGTGCCACGTGTTATATTGGTAGGTATACGAAGAGTCCCAACATTCAGAATGCAAGTAGGCCCAAGAAGGTGTGCCACGTGTCATATTGGTTGATATACGAGGGGCTCCAAAAATTCAGAGTGCAAGTGGGCCCAAAAAGGGGTGTCACATGTCATATTGGTAGATATACGAGGAGTCCCAACATTCATGGTGCAAGTGGCGGTCCAAAAAGGTGTGCCACATTTAGGCTTCAAGAAAGTTGGCCTAAAAGTCGGTCATTTTTTCACATTTTCCCAAGGAAACTTTTTTTCCCACCAAGGTTAAAAATGGTGAGAAAATATTTGCATGGGGGTAATAAAATATTTTCACACTTTGGTGGGCAATACTATGGGCAAGGCTAAATATTTTCGTGAGAAAATGACGCGCCAAACACTACGAAAATCGCATTCGCGTGGGTGAATGGCAAACCAAACGCGGTCTAAAAATTTAATTGTTTGATTTTATAGGAAAAGTAGGTTGGTTTTTTGCTTTCAGTCAAAATATAAGTCACGGATCTCTTAGTTACGTTTCAAACCCCTAACGAATCACTTAGTTTGGATAATTAAAGAGTTCCCTATGCTCTAGGTTGTTTCTATAGATTTCTATATGTAATTTTCCAAAGTTCACCTTCGAGGAGATGTGTTTATCTCTATTCTTTCCAAATTGGGTTTTGGGACCCATGGGAATTTTTCTATAAATTTCTATGCCCAATAAAAATATTTTTGTGTTCTTTGACATTTTCTAGAAAAACACCCTACACAGTACTTATATTTTACATTTTTTTACTTAGTTTTTTCAATCTAGTTTTCAAATACAAGTGGTACGTGTTCTAACTCCAAATAATGAATCTTAGAGATTTTCTATAAAGCAAACATGTTCTATTGATTTTTCAGAAATTGAAAACTTACTCATTGTTTTGTTTGTATGCTTTGATTTATTTCCGACTTCTACCCGTACACATACAAAAACCATATAGATCATCATTTCGAGCCCACTAGCACATGGATGTTTGGCTCAACCCTTGGTAGACCTACACACCCAAAATCGGCTTGATTGGTTGATTTAGTAGTTTAAAAACTCAAATCAAATAATTAGAAATCACCTTCAAAATGCTCAACTCTAATGGATAGAAATCCCCAATCAAGCTATTTTTGGGGGTGTGGTTCCACCAAGATGTTAGCCAAACATTCATGCGCCGAATGCCATGTGGGATTCGTAATTTTTTTTCATTTTTTTTTCATTTCTGCTCCTGGCCGTTTCGATCTGTTTTAACGGTAACTCCCCCAGTCCGTTAAACGGTTAAAACGGCCTCCTTTAAACCTTGGGCAGAACTACAAAGTTTTATTCTAAACTGCCACAGCACAGTGCAAGTCTAGTTATGCAGGATCAATTAATTTGCGGATAGTTTCCTTTATCCTTATAGGACAAAAATCTTAAATGGTTTAAATCACAATGAGAAATTTTCAGAATAGATTAAAATTGTATCTAGTAAGTGTCCCACCGTTTGAGCATTATAATTTGGTTGTAAACGGGAATAAAACTCTGATGACAGCGCTGTCTGACCGTATTAATGTTTGGCCAATCCCTAGGTGGACCTACAAACCAAAAATCAGCCTGACGAGTGACTTCTAGGCGATGGATTTGAATTATTTTCATGGGTTGGTTTTAACGGTAGGAATTTGAGCATTATTGACCATTATTTGAGGTACAAAGATCCAAAGGTTTAAAATCACTAATCAGCTGGCTGATTTTTGGTTTATAGGTCCACCTAGGGATTGGGAAAAACATCCATACATATGATCAAAGTCCTCTAAGAGTGTGCCACCTGGCACATATTGTGAGATGTCATCAAAGCTTTACTCACCTACATGGGTCACAAAAGCAACCAAAAATGAATTGCTCAAAACGGAGTAAAACTTGTGTCACAAGATGTTGAGAGGGAAGGCGGTCACAGCATTCAATACGAGCCACGTGGCATATTATTAGAGGATGATGACCGTATGGATGTTTGGTCAGTCCCTCGATGGACCGGTACACAAACAATCAGCTAGATTAGTGATTTCTAACCGATTCGATTGAAGTTATTTTCATGGGTTGATTTTAACGGTAAGAATCTGAGCATTATTGAGCATTATTTGGGTGCCAAAATCCAAAGGTTGTAAATCACTAATCAGACCGATTTTGGGTTTGTAGATCCACCAAGGGACTGGCCAAACATCCATATGGTCAGCGCCCTTTGATCCTGTGCCACGTGGCTTGTATTGAGTGCTGTGACCGGCTTCCGTCACAACATCTTGTAACACAAGTTTTACTCCTCAAAAGGTGGTGAGGAAAACGTGTTTTTAAGGAAAAAAAAAAAAGTGACTAAAAGTGGACTCTTTGAAGCAAGGTTTAAAGGGGACCGTTATAACGGTATAACGGACCGGGGGTGTTACCGTTTTTTCCGTTATAACGGCCATTATTAAGAAAAAAAACGCTCAGGGGCAAAAAATGGAAAAATAACGGAAAAGATGGCACTGAAATTCAGATTTTGGATTTTAAAATTTGAATTTCAAAATTTCAAAAATGAAAAATAACGGAAAAAAACGAAAATAACGGCCATTTTTTTCACAAATTTTTCCAGAAAATAACGGTCGTTATTTTCGTTATAACGGAAAAATAACAGCCGTTATTTCTGGGTGTTTTAACGGTCCATAATGTAATGGGGTAGGTCCGAATCTGTTATAACGGCCGTTATTTTTGGTATAACGGCCGTTTTAATGGAATTTAACGTATTTAATGGCTGTTTGTTTTTTCAAAAAAGTTTCAGAATTTAACGGCTATTAAAATAAAAAAACTGCCGTTAAATTCAAAGCGTCAAAACGTGTTTAAACAGTTTTAACAGAAACGGGCTTGGGGCGTTACCGTTTAAACGGGTGTTAAAACAAAAAAATGGCCGTTAAATTTAAAGCGTCAAAACGTGTTTAAACGGAAATGGGCTTGGGGCGTTACCATTTAAACGGCGTTGAAACCTTTTAAACGGCCATTTTTAAAACCATAGTTCTGCCATCTGGAAGCCTTAGTACACGAAACCAAAATCAGACACATATCAATTCTATCACTCCACCCTTTTACCATTATAGTTGGGACGGGATATTGGCACCCGCGTTTTCGCTCAGTAAACCCATCACCAAAAAAAAAAAAAACAAACCAGAGAAAAGAAAAGAAGAAGACGAAGGAGGAAGAGGAGGCCACTGCGCCACCGTAGGTACCTCTCTCTCTCTCTCGTTTCGGGCTGCCGAGGCAGCCCGAGAGGCCGAGTTTGGCATGCCACACTCGACCTCGGGTTTCGCTTGGCCTGCCGAGTGTGGCAAGCCACACTCGGCCTTGGGGGTTGCCGATGCAGCCCAAAACCAGTGAGAGAGAGAGAGAGAGGGAGGGAGAGGGAGAGGGAGAGAGAAAGGGCACGTACCTGCGATGGCGAATATGGAACCCGAACGGCTAATGACTTAGCTTAAGCGGGTCTCCTAGACTGCCTTTACCTGTCATTTGTCTTATCCCCCGATACTTACACACATATATATATATATGTATAATGATTAAACTAGCTATGTTGATTAAATCTACTGCATCTGTTGGCTAGACAATAAGAACATTTTGACAAAGAGAAAAAAGATGTAGGATGGCTATGATCATTTGATCAGGTCAATTTCTTATGTTGTAAATTTATTTGGTGTGGTCCATTATATATACTTTCTACCAAAATCGTAAGCAATTTATTTTCTTTGCCTTTGCAGGGTTTCAAAACTTTAAGCCTGCAATTTCCATGCTTACTTGAGAGTGATGTTATCTGAGCTCTTGCTGCACTATGGTTAATTAAAAGCCTAATTTCTACGAAATTAGATGTGAACTAGGTACGTAATGAGTTTAAATAAGAAATATTAAGACTACGATGTCTTTGCATGTAATGTGTAATATGATATGGATTGTTCTTCAACTTCAATGGAATGGTTTCTTTATCTTTAGATGGTGTTCGTATCTCTACATGTACTGAGGAAAAAGTTGTGGTGTTGTTGGGCTCAAATGGTGTAATGTGACTTTAGAGCAGCCAAATGGTCGCAAACTTGGGCTGCATAACAGTCCTGAGCATCCTAGATTGATTTACGGCCCACTAGATAAATGGGTTAGGCTTGGACATTTTATAAAATTAGGTTAGGGCCTCACTCAAATCTATCGGCTGCTTGGGCCTAGCTACAAATATCTTGGTCCACGTTCAAGCAGAATTTGGCCTGGCCCATTTCAACTGGAAAAAAATGCATGTAAACTACTACAAAACAGAAATATAATGAGGTACACCATTGGTAGAGTGATGGGTCTCCAATGGCTAGTAACTCTATTGCTAATATGGCCAGGATCTCGATCATTTAGCACAAGAACCAGAGGCTGGGTCGAGACGAGAATCTAAGGTGAATAAGATCAGTAGCGAAATGTGAAGAACCGGTTGGAGTGTTACCCTTATAACGACATTATTATAACTTTTTTTTTACAAAAACCATGGTGTTGCGTAATAAATTGGTGGAATGGGACACATATGTCCTCAAGAACGCCATACCAACTGTCCTGAAGAGCTTATCATATCATCATATATGGATCATTACATGGTGATTTTGGTATATGGCTAATAACTAATAAGATAATGGACGTTCTCTTTAAATAACAACCATTATAACGTTAAGTCTGTTTTTTCAGCTTTTAGTATTTTTTCTAAACACATAACGGGGTTGGAGTGTTACCATTATAACAGCGTTATTGGTGGTTTTTTTTTTTTAAACCATGGTTAATTTGCGTAATAAATTGGTGGAACAGGACACATTGGCGTCAAGAACACCCTATCAAATGTCATCAAGAACTTATCATATCATAAAAAATGGATCATTAAAGGTTTACGATGGTAAGAAAGAGAAAATAGAAGGGCGAGGTAAGTGACTGCAATGCAACTCATAGAACTTGCACTGGAGTGCAAAATGAACACAGTGCAACGAATGCCCTTCTTGGTTCGTTGCACTTGCACTCTGGTGCAAATGTGGTGAGTTGCATTGCAGTCACTTACCACAGGTTTTTGGGTTGCACATGCTTGCATCTATTTTCTTAAAGAATTTGCAAGGGCTTGGCAACTCGTTTGCACACCCCAACTAATCACGTGTAATCTCAAAACCGTAGCAAGTGGGTGCATTGCATCCGATTTGCATTGAACCAAGCAGGGCCTTAATGTGAATGGTAGTGCCTTGGGAGTTCCAGGTTTTGAAAGGATGAGTGGAGTGGTCCTCAAGGATAATTAGAATGAGATCATTTTACAATACCAAAATCATTTTGAACTACTCCTATATAAACAGTGAATAGGACAGATGCTGGATGGCAATAGCTTAGAACTCTGCAACGACAGTTACATGTGGCAGCTCACTAGTGGACCCAAAGGAGACACTTGATTCGCTACTTCACCGTATCCCTATGTGATAGATAGTGTTGAAAACTGGTCAGCTTCTGATTGGTTTCAGGCCTGAATTTTAATTGCATCATGTTGGGCCTTCGCCGATCTATAAATGAGAGGTATGAAAATGTTAAAGAGTAAAACTTTGATGACAGGGCGCAAATATGAGCCACGTGGCACTCTTAGAGGACTCTGACTGTATGGATGTTTGGCCAATCCCTAGGTGACCTACAGACCAAATATCTGCTGGCACCCGATTAGTGATTTCTAGGCATTGGATTGGAGTTATTTTCATGGGTTGATTTTAATCATGGAATTTAGCCTTATTGACCATTATTTGAGGTACAAAAATCCAAAGGTTTGAAACCACTAATCAAGCTGATTTTTGGTTTGTAGGTCCACCTAGGGATTGGACAAACATCCAAATCAAATGCCATCCATCAACACATTACACATTGAGAGGTGGCCTACATGAGCTGTTAATATTTTTGAACAAGGAGAATCGCTCCTCCCGAAGCATCAAACGGAGGAGGGCGTCAAGTATTGCGTGAGGCAAAAATTTTACCATCCCAACACTTCATGAATATTCGTCTATCAATCGGATGGTCCCACCTCGTCATGTATATATGAGTATTTAACACCCCCCAGAAATGAGGCACAATCTTTTGGACCCCTTGGTGGACCTGCACACCAAAAATCAGTCTGACTAGTGATTCACAGCCATTGGATTTGAGTATAGAAAACATCTCGAATCCAAAAATTAGAAATCACCAGATGAAAAATATTCAAATCTAATATCTATATATATTATGAAAGAGGGAAAATACAACATCAAACAAAGCCAGGTAGAGCTAGGCCGTTAAAGTCCTCAAATAAAATAAGAAGAATAGAAGCAGGAGGTTTGAGTAAACATGGCCGAAAGCGTTAGTTGCGGATATAAGTCATGGTAAGATGATCAATTGAGAGATTGGCTTCTTAACAGATCTTGGCAAAATGTGATGATGTTGTTGATGGTCTAGACAGTTGAAGGAGAGAAGATTGCATTCAGTACAATCAATTTATTTTATTATCTATTTTTTCTTAAAGAGATGTGCTTTTATCAGATTTGATTCCATTTATAGTTTCCCTCTCTCCCACCTCTTGTTCACCCTTAGGGTTTGACTCCTTCTATGTATAGCCTTCATTGGTTATTAGAAGACACACAAATACACATTCATATAGAGAAAGACTCTCAATCTTCAAGAGCTATTATCCATCAGTTGAGTTGAGCCTCAAGAGAGAAAAACCCAATTAGTCATTCTTATTTTTTATTGAAGGATTTTGTTTTCTCGTGATTAGTGCTTGAAGTCTCTACTTTGTCTACAAGCTTTATCTAAAACCTCTGTATAGGTTATCATTAGTATCCAATCTAGTAAATCAGATAGTACCACGTGTGTCTCAATCACTTTGAGCTACGTTGAGGAGTCAGGCTGTACTGAATTCTTTACTTCCAAGGCTGGATCGACAAGTGAGAATAAAATCGGGGTGTACCGATTGAATGGTAGGTTTGGTGTATACAAAATGGAACAACAACAAAAGGATCTTGGTTGAAGGGATCGGTACTCGTGGATTCGACGCGTGAAGTCGAAAGACGTGGACGTACTGGCAGTTAGCCAAAGGGTTGTATGTTGTAGAAACAGTGAAGCCATATGTAACTTCTATAACTTGAAACTTTTCAATTAGTGATACTTTCCGTCTATGTCAGTATATTTGTGAGAATGTATTAAATATTGATGTCGTAGTGTATAGTTTCCTTATTTTCACACAAACCTGATAGGACAAAAAAAATTGATGTCCCACTCCCTCTCAAAATACCAAGTGGAGCACTCTTTCGGCCAGCCCTGTTAATCCCATGAATATTTGGCCCAACTCTTTGTGGATATACAAAACTAAAAAATCAACTCCATTAGTGATTTTCTAGTAGCACCCCAAAATAATAGCTCAAATCCAATGGCCAAAGATCACCCCATTAAAAATGCTCAGATCCAATGGACTAGGAATCACCAATCCAATTGATTTTCTGCATGTAAGTCCACCAAGAGGTGGACTAAAGAGCATGAAACTTGGTATTTTGGGATGGGGACACCAAAGTTGGGCTCATATAGATGGTTCTTAGCCCTTGAATTTTAGCATTTTTTATCATGGGCTTATGAATAGGCGGCCTATGGGTGAAAAAGTTTGGATCTAAACCCATTATAAGAAATTGTGAAATCCGATGGTTAGGAATCACTAATCCAACTGATTATGCATGTAGGTTCACGAGGAAGTGGACCCATTCATGGGTTAGTTGGCACAAATTAGTGCCACATTGTAATATTTGTCTTGACCAACACTGGGGCTACCAACACCTCGTGTTTCTTCCTTCCAAAGAGAAAAGAGAAAAGGCCAAATTGAGACGCTAAATGCTAGATTGCCTCCCGCAGCTAAACCACCATTCAAACTCCAAAGTCTCCCTTCATAGTCCTTTTTCTTCCTATAACCACCATTCTAGTAGGTAAAGAATTTGTGATTTCATACGATGATATTTCTGTCCTTCTTATTTATTTAATATAGGGTTGGGCTCAGGGGACCCCCTTTCTTGACCCCTCTCGGGATTGGTGTTCTCCGTTGTAAATTCTGAGAATCCAACTGTGGTTGATAGTGCTGAGGTGGCATTCACTTTTTAGTGCTATCAACCAGCATTGGATTTGTGAAATCCACGGCTGAGAACACGACTCCCAAGAGGGGTCAGAAAAAGAGGGGTTTTCAGCAGGCTCATATTTTTATTGTCCAATCCCTAGGTGGACCTACAAACCAAAAATCAGCCTAATTAGTGATTTCTAGGCGTTTGATCTTCGTACCTCAAATACTGATCAAATTCCCACAGTTGAGATTAACCCATGAAAATAAGTCCAATCCAATGCCAATAAATCACTAATCAAGGTTGATTTTTGGTTTGTAGGTCCACTTAGGGATTAGTCAAACTTCCATACAGTCAGAGTCCTCAAAGAGTGTGCGACGTGGCTCATATTATGTCCTGTAATCGGAGCCTGTCATTTTAGAGCGGTAACTGGAGCCTGAGTCAACAATAAAACGGATAAAAATAAATCCTCTCCTCGTTTTTATGGGCCGTTTAAGATCTTCTCTAGAATTGGTTCTGTTGCCCTACAAGTTGGATTTACCTCCAAAAGTCAAATATATCCAGTATCTCGTGTTTCTTGCTTGTAACAAAAGCTCGGGGACTCAATCCTCAAGGTACTAATAACCTCTTTCATCACATTGATGGGCTGTTTATGATCATAATTCAGTAGAATTTGTTCTGTTGCCAGGGTTGTCCCTACCTTAAGGCCATTAAGGCGGTCACCTAAGGCCCGTTGGTAAGAGAAAGCCCCAGCCCAGGTCCCAGTACAAGCCAGGCCCTACATAGCACATTATTTTTCAGGCCCACTAACCACATGGATGTTTAGCCCACCCCTTGTTAGAATACAAACCAAAAATCAACATGATTGGTTATCTCTAGCCATATATTTTAGTACTTTTTATGATTAATTCTAGCCGTTGGATTCAAGCATATTTTTGGCATAGTAAATCCAATGACTAGAAATCATCGATCAACCTGATTTTAGTGCGTTATCCACCAATAGGTGGGCTGAACATCCACGCAGTCATTGGGCCCAAAAAAATGATGTAGGCCCACGAAAGTCCTCTTGCAGTCGGGAGTCTTTTGCATCTAAATATTTCCATAAATTTTTATTATCAAGAATAGTTATTAAATAAAGATTTTCTATGTAGAGTTCAAGGTTTTAATTAATATCTCTATATATATATATTAAATATAAAAAAGGCCTTTATAGATTTTTCGCCCTGCCTACAAGTTAGATTTACCTTTGACAGTCACATACATCCAGTATTTCATGTTGGGTCGGGCTCAAGGGACCCCCTTTTTTTCTGACCCCTCGTTGTGTTCGTGTGCTCGGCTCTGGATTTCAAGCATCCAATGGTGTTTGTCAGCACCGAGCTGGCATCACTTTTTCACTTTTTGATGGTGCTAGTGACCACCGTTGGATTTGCGACATCCACGGTCGAGCGGGAGAACATCGAGAGGGGTCGGAAAATGGGGTCCTCGGGAGCCTAAGTATTTCATGTTTCTTGCTTGAAACAAAAGCTCGGAGATCATACTCAATCACTTCCACAACTTCGTCATGTATCGGATTAATGACCATTTGAATGGAAGCCCATAGCTATATGAGACCATGGGTTTGTCAATCGAAGCCCATGATTTTGTTGCTCGATTTCCAGATTTTTCAGCTTGAGGACAATCCAATTGGAAAAGGAGTGGATGCTAGGACCATGGTTTTAAAACCGCGGTTTAAACGGTTTTAATGGCTGTTTAAACTGTAACGCCCCAAGCCCATTTTTGTTAAAACCATTTAAATACGTTTTAACGCTTTTGAATTTAACGGCCATTTTTTTTTTTTTTAACGGTCGTTAAAATCGTTTAAACTGCAGTTAAAATCATTTAAACAGATGTTAAATTCTGAAAAATTTTGTGAAAAAAATGGCTGTTAAATCCTTTTAATTCTGTTAAATCCGTTAAATTTCCGTTAAATTTCATTTTTTTTAATTTCAAATTTCAAAATTTGAATTTCAGCGTCATTTTTTTCATTAAAATCCGTTAAATTTCACTTTTTTTTTTCCGTTTTTCCAATTTTTTCCATTTTTGCCCCTGGACGTTTCAATCCGCTTTAACGGTAGTTTAAACGGTAACGCCCCCAGTCCGTTTAACCGTTAAAACGGCCTCCTTTAAACCTTGGTTAGGACCATCATTAGCAATTCGGCATACAGCAAAGATTCGAAACGGGAAAAGTTCGAGTTTAATTCGGTTTCAGGATATAAAAATCCGGTCAATGTTGAAATGTTATATTCGTTTAGCCTTAAGAAGCCGGAATTTAACCAATTTTTTTCATTTTATCCGGCCATTTAATATATTTTTATTTAAAAAAAAAAACACGAAATTCATAGATTAGGCCCTGCTTGGTATCCAGTAAATATTGGTGGGATGCAAATATTTACCTCTACAAATATTTGCTTTGTAAATATTTACAGCTTCAAACATTTCTGTTGCTTGGTATTAACCCGTAAAATCAGTTGCAAATACTTTCCATTGCTTGGGTGGAGGGTGTAATGCAAATATTTTCCTAGTATTTGATGAATCCAAAATAGGAGATGGAGATCACCTACGAACAATGTCAATAAATTGGAAGATCACAACCAATTAAACAACGGAACAAATGGATGAGAATCATGAGATGGTTCAAGTAAGTTGATTTTGGGCCAGAACCCAATGATCGGTTGGTCCGAGTAGAACTTTACTGACAGCCCACAATTTGAGTACGGGGAATACTTTAGAGGGACACTGACCATATGAATGCTTGGCCAATCCCTAAGTGGACCTACAAACTAAAAATCAGCCTGATTAGTGATTTCAAACCTTTGGATCTTTGTACCCCAAATAATGCCAAATTCCACGGTTAAAATCATCCAATGAAAATGACTCCAATACAACTTTTAGAATTCACTAATCATGTTATTTTTTGGGTATAGATGTCTATCTAGGAGTATAACTTTGCTGACCCTCCACAATGATTGCCCCTATAACTGCCAACAATATGAGCCACGTGGCTCATTTGTGGAGGATGCTTATTGTATGGATGTTTGGCCAATCCCTAAGTGGATCAACAAATCAAAAATAAAAAATCAACCTGATTAACGGATTTCATTGATTGATTTTAACCGTTGAATTAAGCGTTATTGACCATTATTTGCCATTATTTGGGTACTAGGATCCAAAGATGGGTCGGGCTCGAGGGAAACCCATTTTTCACCCCCCATTTTTGACACCCATTTTGGCGTACCCACATAGAAGATGAATCAATGGCTGATTTTTGGTGAGGAAGATCTCTATGGTGAGGAGATTATCCTCGTAAAAATTCAAATCATTCTGATATTCATAGACTGGTTTAGAAGCTGAAGAATTATGGACCGTCTATTCTTACCATGTAACATGAAAACCCACATTTGATGGGATTAGAAATTCAGAATGGGCTGACTTTTTGTTGGGGTGATCTATATGGTGAGGAGATCATCCACACCAAAAATCAGCCATTGATTCATCTTCTATGTGGGTACGTTAAAATGGGTGTCAAAAACGGGGGATCCCCGAGCCCAACCCTCCAAAGATTTGAAATCACTAATTAGGCTGATTTTTGGTTATAGGCCCATCTATGGATTGACCAAACCTTGGTTTAAAAAACGGCCGTTATAATGGATTTAGACCTCCCCCGTTACGTTATGAACCATTAAAACGTTTTAAAAATAACGGCCATTATTTTTTGTTATTTTTCTAATTTAATGAAAATAAGGACCATTATTTTCTGGATTTTTTTTGTGAAAAAACATCCGTTATTTTCGTTATTTTTTGTTAATTTCCGTTATTTTCTGTTATTTTCCGTTATTGTTTTGTTTTTGAAAATTAAAATTGAAATTTCAAAATTTGAATTTCAGCACCATTTTTTCTGTTATTTATGTAATTTTCTCATTAATTTTCGTTTTTACCCATGAGCATTACAATTCGTTATAACAGAAGAACGGTAACGCCCCCAGTCCGTTATACCATTGTAACGGGCCCTTTTAAACTTGGACGAAACATCTATACGATCAGCGTCTTCTAAACATATACCACCTGGCACATATTGTGGGCAATCATCACGGGCGGTGAGTGAATTTTACTCTTCATCTAGGGGCCAAATATTATATATATTTTAAGGAAGTTCAAGCCAAAAAGCGAATGTTTGCGGCCATTTTTGGCTGTAAACATTAGCAGCTCAAATCATAAAAAATATGGACTCATGGAAAATATTTACCTACGTAAATAATTGTAGGGTGCAACCAAACACCTAGAAATGCAAAAAACATGTTGCAAATGTTTGCCAACAAATATTTATGGGGATACTGAGCAGGGCCTTAAACGCAAATAATACGTTTTTATTCAACTGCTTCCAAGGTCATCTGCATCTAAAATTTTTCACAGCACTAGTAAGAGAAAATTTAGTGAGGGAAAATTTTCCTGTGGGGCGTTTTAAACATGCAATGTGGCATATTTTTAGGTCCACTGACCAATGAATAGTTTGACTACCACTTGATAGACCTATACACCAACAATCAGCATGATTGATGATATACCCATTTGATTTAAGAACCTAAAAATTACTCAAATCCAATGACTAGAAGTCACCCCAAGAATTCGATGGCTAGAAATCATCAATCAGATTGATTGTTGGTGCATAGGTGCATCAACGAGTGGACCAATCATTTAGAAATGAGTTTTTAAAGTAAATTTTTTTCTTCCCAAAGAATCTTAGCCCTCCTCATTTAAAAAAACTATTAAAGTGCACCCTCACACCATCTATTATTCTTAGTAACATTTTTTTTTTCATTATTTGTATTCAAAGGGCCATTTTAGTCTTTACTAATCTACTTGGATGTTAAACCCGCATTAAATTTTCCTATCTCCCGTGAAAAATTTAGATTTTAACATTTTTTAAAGGGACACCCAGGCCGCATATATAAATGTCACGTGGAAACTGTTAGAGACTCATAACCGTAGGGATGTTTGAAACACCCCTAAGTGGCTTTGTAGACCAAAAATCAGCAGGATTGGTAGTATCTAGCCATTGGATTTGAATCTTTTACATCGATTGAATTTCAACCTTGGATTCCAAAATTATTTTGGGTACTGAGCTTCAATGCTTAGAAAATGCCAATCAGAATGATTTCTTGGTCTATAGGTCCATCTAAGGATGTTTCAAACATCAGTACGATCATAAATCTCTAAGAGTATCACATGATATTTTTAGGTGCGGGCTGCCTGACGCCCATATAGAAAATTCATATATATATAAAACTTCCTTTCACCCAGCCGTAGCTTTAGCCAAGGTTTAAAGGGGAGTGTTATAACGGTATAACGGATTGGGGGCGTTACCGTTTTTTCCGTTATAACGGCTGTTATAACGAAAAAAACGCTTAGGGCAAAAACGGAAAAAAATGGGAAAATAACAGAAATAATGGAAATAATGGAAAAAAAACGAAATAAATGGCGCTGAAAATTTGAATTTAATTTCAAAAATGGAAAATAACGGAAAAAACGGAATATAACGGAAACAAATGGAAAAAAACGAAAATAACGGCCGTTTTTTCTCACAAAATTTTCCAGAAAATAACAGTCATTATTTTTGTTATAACGGAAAATAACGGCCGCTATGATTTTCGTTATAACGGCCGTTATTTTCTGGGCGTTTTAACGGTCCATAACGTAACGGGGTAGGTCCGAATCCGTTACAACGGCTGTTTTTTAAACCTTAGCTTTAGCATTAGTAATGCCAAAACTTTGACGATGGACATCCATTAATGTTGATGATAGACCACAGTGTGAGCCATGTGGCACATTATTAGAGAACAATGACCATATGGATGTTTGGCCCGTCCCTAGGTAGATGTATATAGCAGAAATCAACATGATTAGTTATTTTCATCCATTGGATCTGAGTACCCCAAATAATATTCAAATTCTATGGTTGAAAACAACCCATAAACAGACTCTAGGTCCAGTAGATAGAAACTACTAATCAGGATGAATTTTGGTAGCTAGGTTCACCTAGGGATGGGTCAAACATCCATACGGTCAGTGATCTCTAATAGCGTGCCACGTGTAACGTGTAAGTGCATAGCACGAATATTTTGGATGGAGATGTTGGGGTTCCCTACTTTTCATCATTAAACAAACATAAATTTATTAATTTGGTCCGACTAAGAACACATCATTTTATTGGATTTAAGGAAACATCGTTCTATGTCTTATTAAAATAGAAAAGCACAACTCAGTCACCTCACGCCTTGTTCAACAATTTAATGCATAACGCCCCATTATTTCCAATATTGCAATCCCAATACATTCCAATCTCGTCTCCTGGATTGATATCGTTCCTTGCCTGAATCAACTTCATCCACATTAGAGCAAATGTGGAACTGTCCCTCTTCTTCAAGACGAAGTTGTACTTTTTGTTCATGTCAAGATCCGACACGTCAATAGCTACCTCCCTTTTCTCTCTCACATTTTTGGAAATGTCTACTGACCACTGCTTGTAAAGATATTTGTAGACGTAGTCGCTAGAAAACCTAAATTGTTTTTCTATGTCGGTTTTACTTAAAATTTTCTTGATCTTCCATAGGCACTCAGGGTCGCATGGTGGGGCGGGATTGTCGTCTCTTTTCTCCAACACTCGGCGTTCAACGTTGGATGGTGCGGCAGGATTGTCGTTTCTTATCTCCTCAGGGTTACATGGTGGGGCTTGATTGTCATCTATTATATGGACCACCTGACGATTACGAACCGGTCGACCATTCGCTTCATCTTCCTCTTCGGCTTTTGTCAGAAAAAATTTGTGCTCAACTACTACCTTCTTCGTCGACATTGAGTACAAAAAACGAAATATCAAAGTATAACATGTAGCTGAAATTAAGAAGTGATAGCGTATTTATAATGAGATGTGATGAGACAGCGGCTTATATGGAGTTGGAAGCAATATTATGGTAGTGATTTCTCTGTTTTAATTTGTTACTAAAAATAAAAATAAAAAGCTTTGCTTTCTTTTTTATTTTTATCTTCGGGATTTCGAGAGCATTAATTACATAGGCCAAAAAAATGAATAACCATTGGGGTAGGACCCACCCTTCAACATGTCATCAATCCTGATGAGATGGAGTTAGAAAGTTTTAAGCAAATAATGCAACTTCATAAAATTTTATTTCCAAGATTTGATTTCTACAACTTTTGACATTCTTTTTTTATTTTTATATTCCAGATTTCTGAGATATTGAAGAGAGAGGATGAATTGAGATCATACTTTACTTTCTTTTTCTATTTTATCTTTTGGGTTTTCAAAAGTAAATAACGCATAGCCATTAGCCAATGGGATGGGACCCACCCTTCAATTGTGCTACACCTATATCACGACTTTGGTTAAGATTTTGACGCTTAGGGTTTTAAAAACTATGCTAGAAATCAGGATGGGAGGAGCTGATAAGAGATTCTTCTCCCATTTAATTTGTAAATATTTCTTTTGTGAGGATCTCTTCTAGAGGTCCTCCTGCACTGCTTTGTGCGGGGTTTCCCCTTTACTATATAAACATTCTTTTGGACGGTTTAGAAGAAAAACATCTGTAAAATGTCCAAAAAAAATGTAGGATGGATCAGGTCATTTTCTTATGTAGTAGATCTCCCTGGTGGTATACCGTCTTTTTTTTCCTGAGCCTAAGCATAGAGGTCGGTACACCCTACCCGTAAATTTACAAGCAATATATTTACAACCACAAGCATGCATGTTCGTTAATTTTAATATTACAAGCATAACAGCTACATTAGGTCCATTTTCTAATTTTAATCTTAAATCCTGTGTGATATTTTTGTATTCATTAATCCAAGGTACATTTTTTAATTGTCGTTGACATCGACCGGTCTGACTCATTCCCCGATTATATAATTTTCATCATGAAAAATCATTTTAAAATACAAAAATTGTTAATATTTTTTTTTTTTGTCATTTCTTTTATTTTCTAAATCATTTTTGTTGAATTTTTTAACGCATTTTTAAATGACAAACCAGAATTGTGCTCGAACATTTCCAATATCCTAGTTTTGCCGCACTCTGAATTGCTAACTATGGGTACGCGGTACCTAGAGATTAACCAAACATCCATATGGTCAGCTTCCTCTAAAATGTGCCATGTGTCTTATATTGTGGTCGGTCAACAACTTTGCTGATTGATTTTTGGCACGTCATTGGTTCCCAAGAGGAGTAAAACTTATGTCACAACGCACAATACGAGTCATGCGGCACACTCTTAGTGGACGCTGACCGTATGGATGTTTGGCCAGTCCCTCGGTGGACCTCTAACCAAAAATCAGCCTGATTAGTGATTTCTAAGCGATTCGATTGAAGTTATTTTCATGGGTTGATTTTAACGGTAAGAATTTGAGCATTATTGAGCGTTATTTAGGTGCAAAGATCCAAAGGTTATAAATCACTAATCAGGCTAATTTTTAGTTTATATGTCCACCGAGGGACTGGCCAGAAATCCATGCGGTCAGAGTCCACTAAGAGTGTGCCACGTGGCTCTTATTTTGCATTGTGACAGAAGTTTTACCCCCCAAGAGGGTATAAAAGGATGGAATATGACGCTGTGGCTCACTCCCCTCGATGTAAATTCTCTACCGGGTAGTGTTGCTGTCAGCCCCAGCCTGGAGAACATCTAGGGAGAACGTCTTGAGAGGGGTTTCCCTCTCAATTTGCGGAAGCTAGATTTTAGTTACTCACCGCTGCCATCTGGGCCCACTAACCGCATGGATGTTTATCCCACCCCTTGGTACACATTCGTACCAAAAATCAGCTTGTTTGATGATTTTTAACCGTTAGTTTTAGTACTCAGAATTAATGGTTGATTCCAACGGCTATAATCACGCCTTAAAAAATTAGTAAAATCTAATGGCTAGAGATTACCAATCCAGGAGAGTTTTGGTGTGTATATACACAAATGGGTGGGTTGAAGTTGAACATCCATTCGGCCAGTGGGCCCAGATAGCAACGGTAACTGGTAAGTAACAAAATTCGTTCTTCCGCAAACTAAAAGGTTTCAGGCATACCTGGTTACATCTTTTTCCTTCCCTCCGCTTAAAGCTGAACGTGTGAAACCACATCAAAAGCCATGGCTTCTGTCACGGCGAATCTCTTCTTATTTCTTCTGTTTTTCTTTTCGTTTTGTTTGTATGAGAGCCATGAAGAAATAGAACAGAGGGAGTTCGATTACTTTTTTTTTTTTTTTTGAAAATGTAAAGAGCTTTATTAAAAGCTTGGAGGCTGAGTAAGCCTACCAATGCAAAGAGAAGAGAACTTACAACAACAAAGAGCTAAAAAGAAAGACGAAAAAAGAAAGAAAGAAACACCAACCACAAGGCAACTCAATTTCTCCCCAACAAGGACGACCACCCAAACACCAAATCCTCAAATCTAACACCCCTCCCTTCATCGTACAATCTGACCCAAGAAAAAACAAGCCCTCGAATTTCTAGCAAAATCGCTTCAGGGGAAGATTTTCTACCCTCAAAGACCCTACAGTTACGCTCTCTCCAAATTCCCCATAAGATAGCTAGTGGGGTTAGAGCCCACAGTCTCTTACCAACCCCTTCAAACTCTTTACATTGCCAAGCCGATAGCAAAGCTTTGAAAGTCGATGGAATAGCCCAACTGTAGCCAAAATCTCTGCTAAACTCTGACCAGATCAGCCATGCCACTCTACAATGAAGGAAAATGTGATCACTGGATTCACCACTCTCTAAGCACATGGGGCAATGATCTACCACACCAATGCCTCTCCTCCATAAGAAGTCCATAGTCTGAACTCTACCATGGGCCACACACCAAGCCAAGAAACGGACTTTGGAGGGAGCTCTATTGCCCCAAACCTTAGCCGCAGGGAAAGCTTCTATCTCACACTCTTCTAAAGCCTCGTAGGAGGACCGAACAGAGAAAATTCCTTTACGACCATGATTCCACCATCTGACATCTTCTGCTTGGCTAAGGGAGGGTGCATTCCCCACTTTCTCGAGGAAATTCGCCACTTGGGACGATTCTCCATCGTTTAGGTTCCGACGAAAGCCGAAATCCCAAGCCGGTAAAACGTCACCTGCAACCTGCATCTCACATACAGTGGCCAATTTATTGCTAGAAATAGAATAAAGATCATGAAATTCAGATTCCAGCCTAACCTCAGGACACCAAATGTCTTTCCAGAATAAAATTCTATTGCCTTTTCTTACCTTGAAAACCACCCCTTCCTCGAATTTATGCAAACCTCTCATAATCCCTCTCCAAACCCCACACCCATAAGGACCTCTAGGAATTCTACTGACCCAGCCTGTGATGCTCTCACCATACCTCCCGACTATAACGTTACGCCATAAACTATCTCTTTCTAGCCCAAATCTCCAAAGCCACTTACCTCTAAGAGCTACTTACCTCTAAGATTACCAATCCAGGGAGTTCGATTACTTCGTTTTATCTCTGCTATGGCCTGGTACTATTTGTAAGGGAACCCAACATTGTTGTTCCTCCAACGGGTGTTGCAGAAGGTATTTTCCCCTTTTTACCCTTAAATCTTGGTGGGTTTTTTCATGTGAGTTGGTTTGATTTTGTTTGGTTTGCAAGTGATGAATTTTTTCTTTTTGATGCTCTTATGATTCCTCGATGTGGGTCGATTTTTTTCTTGTGGAAAATTTAGTCTATTTTTCTAGGGTTAGATTAAAATGCATTTTCTAAAGCCTGTTTGAATTTCCAAGAAAAGATATTTTTTGCTAAAAAAAATCTCTTAAAAATATTTTTTGATCGATCCATGCCATCCATGTAGAGAGCCCAAATGTCCCGCGTAGTAGTGTAATTGCATAGTTATGCCAATTATCCAAAATGGGTCGTAGTATTTGATTACAAAGGAAAATAAAGAAGTTATAAAAAGAAAAGAAAAGAAGGGAAATATTGTAGTTTTAAGGATTTGTTGCGGCCTATGTGTCTCTGTGTAAACTGCAGTCTATACTCTTTACTTGGACCATATTGTTTGAACTTTTTTTTTTGGTAGTTAAGCCTATTTTTTAAAGTGATCAGTAACTCAGTGAAGGCGGGTTTTGAACCCAAGTCTATGGTATCATCACCCACAAACTTTACCAACTGAGCAAGCTGGCACCTTCATACTGTTTGAACTTCTACTACCTCCAATTCTGTATTAGTATTTTTTTTCATATTAATTTTTTTTAAACATAAATTCAATAATTATTTAATCTTGCTGTAGTAATTCTTGTCAAAATTCAAGTTATCTAGATAGCAATTAATTTTAATATTAATGGGGATTTTCTTTTTCCTTGTCAACTTTCTCCGGTTAAATGTGCTTTTCTCCTTTTTATTGGCACATCAATTTGTTTTTTGTTTTTTTACTACGTATTGCTTTTTGTATATTGTTTCTCTTATTATTAAAGAAAACAGCAGGTAAAATTAAAAAAAAAACCTTACTGGCATCTTTTCTTGTATATTTTTGCAGCTCTAATTCTCCGACTGAATTTACAATCCGTAAGTATACTGCTATGCATAACAAAATGCTGCTTGATTTTTGGTTGTCATTTCGGGTGGTAAATTGAGCATGGATGCTTATTAAAATCTGCTCAAAGAATAACAATTGTCTTCATCTGGTTCCAATTCATAAAATCCATTGTATGACAGATGGACTCTGGACCAATTACAATGATGGAACCTGGCCGGCATGCTGTAGTGGATCCCAATTTGATATTAAGGAGGTGCTGATTTTTTTCTCTTTTTCTTTTGGTTTGGGGAGAGTTTGAAATGCTCAGGAGTCAGAACTTCTGACTTTCTCATACTACACGTAGTTGTTTTTTTTGAGAATGACTGATATGTCCCTAGGAGGTCCCTTAATGAACAATACGATCGGTCTCAAATACCCATTTTCCCAAAGTATTGTATTGCATTTTAAGCAAATCATTTTTCAAAATCAATAATAGTTTTGAGAAATTTTTCATCTCAAATACTTCTACAGTTGATGATTTTCTTTTACTTTAGTTGGGTTATGATGATGATTATGATTTTCATTTTCATTTAAACAATCAGTATTTCAGGTGTCTATTTCTGTCGGAATTAGTACCCTAGATGTTGATCTCACTATTTGTTGAGGAAAAAAGACCACCACCTGGTGCCAATAAGATTGCATTCATATGTTTTTTCTAGAATGTATAGGTGTAAAATCCCAAGATCATGGGCTAACTAGCAACTGAATGTACGGCTTTTGCAAGTCTGGTACAACTTAGTAGAGTCATTGTGAATTGTTTTTTTTTTTTATGGGTAAAATGAAATATATTAAAAGAGGGCTGAGAAGGTCCAAAAAGCAAACAGCAGAGGCACGAAAGAACTACAAAAAAGCACTAGAACTCCCAACACCTCAACTCCCAACCCACAATTAGGAAACCAAACGATCCCACCGAGCAACAAAATCGTCAAATCTAACTTGGTTCAACTCAGAAATAGCTGACGCCCAATGATACATAGAGCTTTGACGTTCATAATAATTTCCTCAATGGATGCTTCCTTATCTTTGAAAATTCTTCGGTTTCTCTCCTTCCATATCACCCAACATATAGCGAAAGGGGTGATCCACCATAGTTTACGACCACAGGAGGAGAATGCCTTGGTGCTCCAACCGGTAAGAGTGTCAAAGACTGAAAGCGGAAAGACCCAAGACATCCCAAAAAGAGAAAGGAAGTGCTCCCAAACTTTCTTCGACACCCTACAATGGATAAGCAAATGAGTCGTGGACTCCTCTCCTTGCCTGCATAGGATACAATGACTACGAATTTGAAGACCTCATTTTCTAAGATTCTCCACTGAGAGGATCTTGTCAAGCGTGGCACATCAAACGAAAAACACTACTTTGGACGGGATGGGAGTACTCCACAACCGTTTGCCTGGGAAGGACACCTTATGAGGATCACAGAAAGAGGAATAGAATGACTTAACGGAGAATCTCCCTTTTGAGTCGTGATTCCACCACCTTCTATCCGCGACTCCCTCGACTAGTTGGACCCCATCCAACCGACTAACCAAAGCAGCCACCGTCTCCATCTCCCAGTCATTGATTCTTCTACGAAAACCTAGATCCCAAGATACGGGACTGGTATCTCTTGACGCCACCTCACTGACGCTAACCCCTTTGTGGTTAGATAAGGCATAAATGAAAGGGAAGTCCTCCGCCAAAGAAGATTCCCCGCACCACACATCCTCCCAAAATCTGACTGTAGCACCATTACCCACTTTGAATTTGCTCCATTTTTTGATTTCTTCTCTCAACTTGGATATACCTTTCCAGACCCCCACTCCATATGAGGTATTGACCTCCCCACACTCCCAACCATGATTCTCTAAACCCTGCTTAGTCGAAACCACTTTTCTCCATAAACCGTCTTTTTCCTCCCCGAACTGCCAAATCCATTTGCCGAGCAAAGCTTGATTCATCTTCTTCAATTGGCGAACACCAAGCCCCCCTTCATCTTTAGGTTTGTAAATCGAAGCCCAGTTAATTAACCAGATGCACAAGAAGTTCATGATCACCTTTTCAATACTCTTAGCCACTCCCTTAGGCATAGGAAACAAAGACATAAAGTAAATAGGCAAGTTGGCGAGCGTGCTCTTGACCAATGTAATTCTGCCCCCTTTAGATAACAAAACCTTCTTCCAAGCAGCCAATTTTCTCTGAATCCGTTAAATATCGGGTCCCATATCTTTTTCGAATTACTTCTCGCGCCTAACGGGAGGCCGAGGTATGTCGTGGGGAGCTTGCCTTTTTTACAAGACAAGCGATCAGTAATCTCATCTAAGTTCTCCACCTCCCCCACCCCGAACACTTCACTCTTAGAGAGATTAATCCGGAGACCAGACACAACTTCGAAACACCGCAAAACCCCTCGCAGAACTTGAGCTTGCATAAGAGAGGCCCCAACAAAGAACATGGTATCATTGGCAAACTGAAGATGAGATACGACGGGGCCCTCATTACCAACTTTGAAGCCTTCCAAAAAACCTCCATCAACTGCCTTAGAACCCAGCCGACTCAACCCCTCCACGACAATAATGAAGAGATAAGGCAATAACGGATCCCCTTAGCTAAGGCCTCTAGAACTAGAAAAGAACCTAGCCGGAGAGCCATTAACTAAGAGCGAAAAGCGAACTGTCGAAATGCAAATGCGGATCCATTTTCTCCACTTAAAACCAAACCCCATACGACTAAGCAAATAATCCAGGAAAGACCAATTAACATGGTCGTACGCCTTCTCCATATCCACTTTACACACCATACCCAGATTGTTCCCGCACTGTCTGTGATCAATAACTTCATTAGCGATAAGGACTCCATCCAAAATCTGACGCCCACTGACAAAAGCTCCTTGGGTAGGAGAAATAATGCTTCCCAGAACCCCTTTCAATCTCGCCGCCAAGATTTTGGCGATAATCTTATAAGTGCTACCCAGCAGACTAATGGGCCGAAAATCCGTAAGAGAGTCAGCACCTTCCTTCTCGGGGATGAGAGAAATGAAAGTTGAATTAGCCCTCCAATTAAGCCACGAATCACGATGAAATTCCTCCACCACCCGCATAAAATCCTTGCCCACGATGGACCAGCATGCGGAAAAGAAAGCCAAAGGAAAGCCATCAGGCCCTGGTGCCTTGTTACCCCCTTCGTGAACCATCAGGACCAGCATGAGGATTGAATTGAATTTTTCTCCACTTAAAATCAAACCCCATACGACTAAGCAAATAATCCAGGAAAGACCAATTAACATGGTCGTACGCCTTCTCCATATCCACTTTACACACCATACCCAGATTGTTCCCGCACTGTCTGTGATCAATAACTTCATTAGCGATAAGGACTCCATCCAAAATCTGACGCCCACTGACAAAAGCTCCTTGGGTAGGAGAAATAATGCTTCCCAGAACCCCTTTCAATCTCGCCGCCAAGATTTTGGCGATAATCTTATAAGTGCTACCCAGCAGACTAATGGGCCGAAAATCCGTAAGAGAGTCAGCACCTTCCTTCTCGAGGATGAGAGAAATGAAAGTTGAATTAGCCCTCCAATCAAGCCATGAATCACGATGAAATTCCTCCACCACCCGCATAAAATCCTTGCCCACGATGGACCAGCATGCGGAAAAGAAAGCCAAAGGAAAGCCATCAGGCCCTGGTGCCTTGTTACCCCCTTCATGAACCATCAGGACCAGCATGAGGATTGAATTGAATTTTTCAATTCAATCCTCCTTCTGAATTCTTCTCTAGAGAGAGTCTCCTCCTCTTCCTTAATGTCAAGTCTACTGATTTCCTGATTCAATTCCCCTATTTTCTTCTCAATTCTCCCAACAACTTCTATGTTCCACACCTTCAGACACTTCTTAAGACCATTCAACTTCTTCCAAAAGATGAACCCCGTCCGACCCGAGAAATTAAAAGAAGTTCATCTAGACTCGACCTCCTTCATAAAAGAAGACTCTTGCAGCCACATGAGCTCAAACTGAAAGGGAGATGGTCTGCACCTAATACCCCCACAATCCAAAACTATCGGCCAGTGATCCGACACTGGGTTATGAATGGCCGATTGAATCACATCAGGATAATGATCCTCCCAACAACTGGAAATCAGGAATCTATCCAATCTGCATAAAATTGGGTTCACATGATGATTGGACAAAGTATATTTCGCTCCAGTAAGCGGGAGATCCACCAAATCGTTTCTGTCAACAAAATTAGAGAAAGCCCTCATACTTGGGGTAACTCTGCTACCTCTACCCCCCTTCTTCTCGTGCACAAATCTGATGACATTGAAATCCCCCCCAATGCACCAGGGGAGATTCCACAAATCATGCACACCATTCAACTCCTCCCAAAGTTGACTGCGTAACGTGACATCCGTGGGGCCATACACCCCTGAAAACACCCATTGGAAGCCATCCACGGAGTCCCTACAAAGAATGGACACTGAGAATCCACCAACCCTGACATCTTCAACCTTCATAAGATCGGAATCCCAAGCCACCAAAACCCCCCCAGCTGAACCCACTGCTGGAATAGCTTTCCACCCAAGGCCCCTCTTCCCGCAGATATCAGCAACCACTCTGTCTTCCATGTCAGCTAACTTCGTCTCCTAGATATCCAACAAAATCGGATTCCATTTTTTCAACATAGACTGCACAGAAGACCTTTTATCCTTACTGCCCATCCCCCTGACATTCCAAGATACTATTTTGAGCTTCATTGAGAACGAGAATTGGCCCTGGATTTCCTAACACTCCTTGTTTGGCATTTTCCATCGTAATTTATATGACTCACCAGTTTATTTAACTCCTTACTGACTTTCCCCTTCTGTTTGCCCTTCCTGTCTGTTGTCATGACCTCCTTCTCTCCCTCAGTCTCGGCAATCTCCCCTGGTTTGTTGCCAGATGCCCCAACATCTGCCACCGATTCCAACTGGACATTCGGAGGAGTAATCTCCCTGTCAGCTTCCCTCCTTCTCTTGGAACAGATTGAATTTGCACCTATCTGATCCCCCTTATCTGACCTGCTAAAGAGTGTTCTGGTGGTACCTTCCATCCCCTCAAAAGAAACTCTGATAGCTTTACCAAAATACATAAGTCTCCCCGTAGACCAGTCGCCCTCACCTTCTGAATTGTGAACGACCAGACACAAGTTGACTTTATCAGTACAAAGTATGACTCATAATGTTGACTCAGTTTGCACATTGTGAATTTAGCCAAGTAACTAGACGCGTACATCAATAATTTCTTTTTAAAACCAACATGGCTTGCCAAGCCTCTATTGAATTCGGTTAGATTTTATCTCCTTTATAGATCTCATCATTGCTTGGAGCTCTGGAGAAGTATTGGCCAGCTTTAAGTTGTGATTCTTCATCGACTTGCCATGGTGGGAAAGGACTGTTTTGGGCCCATGAGGTGGTTATAAATTTTATAATTAGTTTGTTATTTAATTTTCCGATCTACTACTTGATTTATCCCTAACAATGTTACGTTCTCTTGTTTTCATCATGGATGACCTGGCGGGATATACATTGGCAGTGGGGTAATCATCTTACTTTACTACTGGTGTAGTATATACATTTGGTGCATATATACTTTTGTCTTCCTTTAAAACTATAAGAAGTTTTCCTTTTCCATGAAGGATGCAAATAAAGCTTTCGATCCTTGCTCTATTGTACTTACCTCCCACTTATAATTCCTCAGAATATTCAATTGTTGGGCCTCCTCTAGGATGGGGAATAGTCCCAGAGTCATACAAATCTGACGGTGACATTCCTAGTTGACTTAGTCATCCAATGTGTTTTCTTGTTCCTAGATAACTAAATCACTCTGTTTGGCTATCTAAATTTTTTGCTCATGAATGCAATGACGCATATGAAAATTGATATGATTTTTGTGTTATGGCCCATCCAAGAGGTGGCTCATTGATTTTATGTTTTCTGTTCCGTGCTACTAAATTTCTTTAGATTGAAACCTAAGAAATGCAAAATATTGGTTTAGCTGTCTAAATTTTTCTCCTCATTTTTTGCTCATGAATGCAATGAAGCATATGGAAATTGATATGATTTTTGTGTTATGGCCCGTTCAAGAGGTGGTTCATTGATTTTATGTTTTCTGTTCCGTAAATTTTTTAGATTGAAACCTAAGAAATGCCAAATATTTGTGTCCCCAAAACGTATGAATGCCTTTCAGTAAATCTACAGCTAGCCCCCATGATTCACCTCATGTTTTTCTTCCAGTGATCTTAAATCCAAGGTACCGCAAATAAGATAACATAATTTAACTTTGAGAGCACGCTGTAGATTCTAAAGTATTGTCCTAGACTCTATGGTTGACATGAGCTTAGCTGATGGGCTCTGTTTGGCCAACTATTGAGTGCTGAGTCTGTACTCCGATATTTGTAATTTGCTCACGTCAGTCAAAGTTTAAAATCAATTAATCCGTGGCTTACTAGAATCTGAAATTTTGAACATTCAAGTTAGGCTACCATGATCCATAATTATTTGACAAGGAAATCTAGGGTACCTATGTGGGTAGATTTTGTGGATGAATGACATACTAGTAGGTGCAAAATACATGCATGGAACTGGTTCCCAACATTCAATGCTTCCCAAACAAGTGATCTCGACCCCAGAAAATCAATGATCAGAAATACTCGATCTATTGCATTGTTTTGGTTTGTTAAAAAAGGATATGGTGAACAGTCACGACAAAGTTGCAAAAAAGGCTATTCCCTTTTCTACTTTAGTCTTATCGTTTTGGCACTTCATTCATGTTGCCTTTGACGTTGTTACTTGCAGAAAAGCATGGGACTTGTTCCTTCCAGTAGTTCGAGATGAGTACAACTATTTCTTATTGACCCTCAATATCTACTTCAAATATAATGTCACGGTTAGTATTGGCTTCCTTACATTTTCAGAAATATTTTGCGTTCTCCGTGGTATTTGCATTACATCATCCTCTCTTAAGATTGTGAATGGTGGTTATTTCTTTCTAACTTTCGTATGGTGCTTTTCCACCTTTTTGAAATTTTAAGCTTGCTAAACCGTGTACCATGTTTTCCATAGATGCTATATTAGATCAAGGAATAATCAGAAAAACTCGCCGAACCAATTCAATTGAGTCAAGACTCAAATTTGAATTGAACTTGATCAAGTTCTAGAAAAAACCTTATCAAGCACGCAATTGAGTTTTGATTCAAGTTTTTTTGATCTTTCAAGTCTTTCTTAAACGATGTTAGTTGGCTTAATTTTTGAAATGAAAGGTTTTTGTACCAGAAAATTCTGAATGAGGCTGGGTATGTACCTACCAATTCTGACAAATATCCATTAGGGGGCATTGTTTCAGCCATTGAGAATGCTTTCGGGGCAACCCCATTAGTGGTTTGCTCTCATGGTGCCGTGGAGGAACTTCGATTATGCTTCTATAAGGATTTCAAGGTCAGACTTTGACATCTCCCCCTTTCTGAAATCCAATTTGTGGTGTTTTTGTTATTTTAAACTCGTTTATCTTAACTAGAGGAAATCAGTGGTAGGCCTTGGGTAGATCACCAGGACAATCTACCAACAGCAGTGTTTCATACACGTAGCGGCTGGCGTAGGGCACATGCTAATTGTTGGAACACACTTCCAAGATCTCCTAAGCCAAATTTTGATCAGTTGAAATATCCTAACAATCCAATCTATCAACTTTTCTCTTGGATGATTTGTCCATATTGTGCTGACCTTCTACAAGGAAAACAATAGATTGGACGGTCTGGTTGTTTTGTGGGCCAAAGAGATTTTCAAGGGGGAACCTTTGAATGCTGGGTCCCACATCCGTGGTTGTGCCCCACTTGTATCAATAGGCTATTTGTGAATAGACAATCCCTGGCATCTATTGTGAAGTCACCTTCTAGATTTCCTCTTTGTATTGAGAATCAAAGCTCAGCCTCTTATGAAAGTTTCTTGTTTTACAGCCTCGTGATTGTATAATTGACTCTATTACTCAAGGTGACATGCTTGCTTCAACGTCTTGCCCTAAGTACATCAGCCTACCAGAATATATGCCATTGGGTAAGTTCTTTTTCCTTTCCTTGTATTGTTCAGACTTTATAGAAAGTTTATGAGAAATGTTAGCCCATTTTAGCGTTATCAGATTTCAAAAGAATCTGTGATTCTTTACTTAAATCTGCTGTTTAGAAGAAAAAAATTGTTAGCAGTGCTGTTTAAAATAGTTAATTTGATTACATTTAAGAGGCACCCCTGATATACTTTTGTACTTCCTTCTATACTTCTGAGGCTGCCAAATCTACTGAGTGGACTGATAACCGTTGGTTGACAGCAAGGCGGTACCCAGGGAAAGGGCTGTCAAACAGCTGGCTCGAGTTTTAGTTTTGAGGCCTATCTAACCTTCGGGCCCGGGCTCGAGCCAAGCTATTTAGGATTGTTGGTTTGTTAGGCAGGCCGGGCCTATAACCATGGTTTGAAGCATCATACTGTCTCATATGAGACATCAATTTATGTCTACTTAATGGAATGCGACAAGTAAATACATATCTGAAATTTTATTTCATTTCTTTTATTATCAAAGGTAGTATTATTGCATTAAACATCATATTTTTTTTCTTATCTAAATATTAAATATAATTTAGTATGATGTATCTTCGTTTCTTTGCATATTGAAGTATTATCATCATTTTCCAGTTGGGGCCACACACAAGTTTTGATGTCCAACACTAATACGAGGTGTCAGACAAACTGACCCCTACAAACCCAATACGTCAACATGTCCGTACAATTTATTCCATGTGTTGAAATAAGTGCTTTTAAAATACATCAGTTCATGTTAAGTGTACAAATGTAGAGGCGTCAAAAACCTCTTTAAATTCCTTTTTAATTGAAACTCATTTTTATGAAAACCACTGTCACAACTATCAGACCTAATGCCATAGTCTTGTAACAAAGTATAATAATGCACTACGGCATACTGAATCATACATAAGAGCAACAAAGCAAAATGAAGGCATTTTTACTTTTTTGTGTGTTTAGTTTTCTGATTTTTTTATAAATTATATTTAATGATTGTTACACAATAGCTTTTATGACTTAGGTTTGGAGCTCATAGAGCTCGGACCCAGCCCTTACATTTCAAGTTTGCTTGTTGGATTGTGGGACAACCTCGGGCTTGAAATTGAACTTCCATGGACGAGGATCGGGATTGCAGCTGTAGGCTCATCCTTGTCGGGCCAAACCTAGGCCTAGACTCAAGCATGGTAGGCCGGGCATGGGCTGATGACATGGCAGAAGTGTGAAGTTAATCATCTATATCACAAGTGACAGTGATTGTCTCCTCACTTATACCCCCTCTTATAGGATTCAGTAAAGAATGGCCGAGATCTTATCTTCCAACTGGACGGTGGATCTCAGCGCCCCCCCCGATTTTGGCAAACACTTTGTCAAGGAGTGCCCTGGGCACGGGCCACACACTAATGAAGAACAAACTAAGGAAGAAGATCATTGTCTTTTATCCGAAATAAATCCTTGAATCCCCAAGAAAGAGAGGAATTTGAACCTCAAAATAAACAACTCTTAGTAAATAAACCAAAATCCTAACTTTCGCAAAATAATAGAAACTGCTAAAAATAGAAAATTTGCTAAAAAAAGAAATTTTCCTCAATTGACTAAAATCTTGTACTTATTTTAGAATTGGTAACATAGATTTCCTGAAAAGAATTAGAAACCAAAAGAATCCTTTTAAAATAGGAAAACAGATAGTTTTTTCAAACTGTGTACCCTCAAAAAGGTGGAATTTTTCCCTGAAAAATGCCGGTTACGGTTCGTGGAACATTCCAATGCTTAGAGATCGTTAAGTTGATCGCGTGCATATGCAATGATATCAATTTTTAGCTACATTCACAAAGTTATGGTTGTTTGAAATCAGGGTGCACGTTTAGCCTTTGAAAAGGCCTTTTTCTAATCAACCCATTTCATGTAATCGTCCGCGACTTGTTCTACATCAGCTGACCATGGCCCATCCCAATGACAGACCTACAAAAAGGCTCACATGAAGAAGGTTAGAATCCACCATTTGATGGGTGCCCCAACCTTTGGGAACTCTAATGCCAGAAATCCACCGAATTAGATGAATGTAATCATCTGACTTATCACTTTCTTTTGATTAGAAGAAGAAAAAAAATCTGATGAATGTCCAGAATATAGTCTGTATAACAAATGTTTACAATGGATCAATTTGTTTTCAAGAGATCTCCTTGGTGGAACTCATCAAATGGTGGCTCAAACCCCATCATGTGTCGTTGATAAGCTGCCTTTATAATCTACCCAATTGTCACCCTAGTTTTTTTTTTGGGTAGACAACACAGTTAAGGCTGGACTACAAGACCAGTAACAACAGTGGATGGTTAATCTGTGTGATAGCATCAAGCCTATACCTGGGCCGGGCCACGTCGGATGAGTGGATTTTTACTACATGGCACAACCACTCCAAGGATGAAACCTGCCTTTGTGGGATTGAACCCACGACCTCCCACAAGAGGAGGGTACACACTAATCATCTAAGAGCTAGACAGCTATGTGTCCTTAGTTTAATTCAAGCTTATACTCTTCTCATAAATTGAATAATTATGTTTTATTTACAATCCGTTCAAACCAGTATTTGGAGTCCATTGCAATTAGTGCCTATTTTACCTTTGTAATATTATTCTTACAGCCTGAGTGATGTTTATTTGGTGTATACTTCCATGATTGACATAATAATTATTGTTTAACACGAGTCACAACGAGACACTTGTTTGCAGGGCCATTAGGTTGAAACCTTAATTTAGTTTAGAAGGAAAAATTCTAGTTTCAATGTAGGGATTACTATTTCTACAGTACATTTTATTTCTTCCAAAGCACAAATGTTCTGTTTTTTTTATCCTGTTTTGCCTCTTCTAGAGCAGATCTTGTTTCTACAAAGAGAGATAGAGAGCTTTTATGATATTATATATTCGAATATTATAAAATATGGTGACCTGACGTTAGCACGTGTCTAGTTTCATTAGGTCCTAGTGACTTACATTCATATTAGGTGCTACCGATTGTTAAGTAAATTTTTTTTCTCATTTTGAACTTACTCTGTATTGTTGCCAAAAGCACCTGTTTAACTTTTTTTTGTGTAATTCCACTTTAATCTACCTTTTTTGTAACTCTATGTTTGCAGGGCTTGAAAGTAAAACAGCAATCCGATGGCTACCTGATAATGAAGCTATCAGAACTTTCTCTGGGGTATGAGCATTGAGTGATATAAGTCTCTAATTTCTCTTTATGAATTAGTGGATAGTTCAGTAATTGGTTTCGTTATAAACATAATAATTACCAAAATTGTCTCCGTAAAAGAAAATTGTTATTTTTATGGTCTTTATCAAGGAGCTGTAAACATGACTTTTTGTGGCGAAGCTCAAGTTTTATCCAAGGTTTAAAAGGGACGGTTATCGGCATGAGGGGTAGCTGGCGTTACTGTATGCCACCCATTATGCCATTATAACAGGTCATATAATGGTCAAAATTTATCCTTTTTCTTTTGTTTTGAAATTCATTTTTCAGCTAAATGTAAATATTAGGGTTCATTATATTTAAAATAACTGCAGTTATAACTGTTAGATATTTTATAACGTTTTTAGTGTTAATTGCCACATAATGCAATGGGGTTGAAGTGTTATCATTATTATGGCATTATAACCGGTTTTTTATACCTACCGATTTGTTTGCTTGTGGATAAGTTGCATCTCAAACTAATGACGATGATGAACGAGAGGCGGAGTAATGCATCTAGTGGGAGTCTGAATTGGTCCCAAAAGCTGATAGAACCATTGAGAGGACCAAAGTGAATATCAAGCTTCACTTCACATTGAGATTGTGTTGGATATGAATGGTTCACTGTGGACACCCTCAACAAGACTTGCTCTTGTTGCAAATGGCAAATAACAGGACTTCCATATGTACATGCACTAGCTATTGTCTGAATTTAAAAATATTTAGATATTGTCTATGTTGATTGTTTCCAACAATTGTATTATACTTCTAGGATTATCCAATCTAAGAATAAGAGATGGAAATTTCTAAAATCACAAGTTATCAATACTCATGCTTATTAGTTCATTTGTTGGTTTCATTCTCAGAATTTATTGACAAATCAAGGAAAGGAACCTGAACAGCCTTCTAAGACAAGCCCTACTAAAAGGTAAAGCACCTCTAGTAGAGGCAGCGCCTGGGAGCATGTTCTATGGATCTGCTCAATTGATGCAATAGATGAGCTTTTCAAGCTCAACTAATGAATGTAGTTATTTCCAGCAACGCCAGCACTCAGCAGGGATATTGGTAGTGGGGTTGGGAGATGCAACCTTGGAGATGGGAGCTGTGGAGATGGTCATTTATCTATACAATATTTTACTGAACTTATGGTTGAAGTTGTCTATTGTATGAACCGATTTAATTTAATGAATGTATTTTAATTCTTTAGCCACAAAGAGAGCAGTTTTTCATATTTTTTGTTCATATCATGGTGTGAGATCTTCTTATAAATACACTTGTTTTGCCAAAAACTGGTCCTTGGTGTGATCAAGAGTTTTTTGTGAAATTAAGAAACTAGCTCCAATATTATGAAGTGTGATCAAGAGAGAGAGCTAAGGGTGTCAAGGGTACATTCTCTCTAGCTTTTGGTTGCAATGATGAGAAAGGGTTTCCAATAGGAAACTAAAGAATGTATAAGAACACCAAGGGGGGGATGTCTCTCTCTCTCCAACTCAAGTCATTCCAGCCCCATCGTCTAAAGTGAGGTGAGGGAAGAGGTCTCGATCTTTAAGATGGTAGTGTTTTGCATCATCCAACTTTGTTCACACTTAGACTGCCTAATCTCCAAGCCCAGATCATACCGATGTCACATAGCCAAACAACAGACCTCCACTAAACAAGTCCTTACAAACTTCCCCCCTAAGGGAGAAGCAGATGATAATCGATTCACTCGAAAATAGCTTGGTCTTATTCCATGAAGATTTGATTCTAGGTTAAGTTTTAAGAAAAATCCGACTTAGGTGGCATTTGGTAAAACTTTTTTTCAGACCTTAAGTCTGAATGGGCTGCAATTAAGTGATTTCGGTGATTAAGTGGCGTTTGGTAAACAATTTAATGTCTGAAATAAAGTGAGTTTCAGACATAAGCAAAAAGGTAGCTTGGGGTCACTTATTGCGGTAAGTGGTTTTGGTGAAAAGCATCTCCAAAATAGATTCTATTATTCTCTTTTAAATACCCATAATGCCCTTTTCTTAAAGCTTTCTCTTTTAAAAACTTAGGAAAATGTCCTAATAAACATTTCAAAATACCCACAATGCCCTTGACTTAATTTTAAGACTTAAGATCCTTACCAAGCAACACAAATCAGATATAAGTCATTAAGCTATCAGATCTTAAGCACTTTAAGCTTCTAGATCTGAAAACTTAATTTACCAAACGCCACCTTAGTTTTATATGTGAAATACAATTGTCTAGTAGATGGAGCAAAGCCAGCAACATACTTTTCAATTCGAGACACATAGCCAAGAGCTAGGGTCATTCGACTATTTTTTCCACTTTTTGAATGGTAAATATTTCTCAAAACCGGTGAGGTTTAACCTTTATTTAGTGTAGAAGTTGTTGAATTAATTTTTAACTTGCGATCTTCTTGACAAAGGCTAATTCTATATATTCACCGGGCGGAAGCATCAAGAATTGGTGCAACCAAATCTAGTATGAGTGGAGCTAACATTGGCTCAAGGCATTTTCTCTACCCTTCAAAAATTTATGTTTGGTAAATGTCTTATGTCTGAAAACTTAATATGAGGGTACAATTGAAATTATAAAATGTTTTGAAGGATAGTTTTGTCGTAATTTTATAGAGGTCACTCACATATGAGGGCATTATGGGCATTTAAGAAAAAATTATCTACAGTAAGATGCTACAATATTGCTTGTAAGTTCGATTTATTGTTGCCGGAATGATAATAGAAATCTAGAATCAATTAAAAAATGCTTAGAATAATAAAAATCATTATACTAGATCTGTAAGCAAGTGGATCATGTGCCCTACTACTCTACAATTCAGTTTACCATTGATTAGGGGCGGTATGCGCGTTGCATGTTAGTATCATAGCGGTGTGTGCTCGACCTGTGAAGATGAGCGATGATGGACCCAAGAATGAGCCTAGCTAGTGGCACACTATAGAGACCGATGACCATACAGATGGTTGGCCTATCCCTAGTTGGAGCTTGCATACTAAAATTCAACCTTACCAGTAATTTCTATATATCCATTTGGATTAGAGTCTTTTCCATGATTTATTTTTAACCATGGCTTTTGAGCATTATTTAAGGTAGTCAGATTCAAAGGTTGAAAATCAATAATCAAGCTATTTTTTTGGTATATGAATGTCTACCTATAGATAGGCCAAACATCCTTATGGTCATCATTAGTCTCTGACAGTGCTACACGGCCCAGACCATCGTCAAATATCAACGTTGATGATGGACCCAGGCGTTGATGAGCAACATGTGAAAGGTGTGTCAAGGACGTCCCCAAAGCCCAATTTTAGCTTTAAAGTAGTAATAGATGTTTGTGGTAGTCTTGTTTAAAATCACGCTCAGGGTCGGTGGCACGTACATCATGAGATTAAATAAGCATGCCAGGTTGGGAATCCACCGCCATGATTTTTGGAGTAAAACTTCGATGACAGGGAAGGAGATGACAGGGTAGCAGATCACGGCACCTGGATTTTGTACGGTTGGACCACCTCGCCCTCACCGCACACGTACACAGGTGAGTGTTTTGGCAAGAAGCACTCAAGTACTCACCTGGGTACGTGTGTGGTGAGGCCGAGGTGACTTGTCCGTACAAAATCCAGGTGTCGTGATCTGCTGCCCTGTCATCTCCTTCGATGACAGGGCCCGGTCATCAAAGTTTTATCCCGATTTTTGTAATGAGCAAGTGGGTGAGTGGGTCATCTGCCCTACCACTCCAAACATTTGTTTAAAAACATAATTTAATATAAATAAGCACGCCAGTTTGATTTTTGTCACGACCAAGTGGGTCATCTGCCCTACCACTCCAAACAGTTTGGGAATCCACCGCTTGATTTTTGTCATGAGCAAGTGGGTAATCAGCCCTGATTTTCTGGTCATCGAGGGCTGTGGCGGGCACAACAGTCGAATATCTTCCATTAAAAAAGTTTCATTGCATCGATCTTCTAGATGTCATAGGGTAGAATTTTGCTGACCGACCACAATATGAGCCAAGTGGGATATTCTTAGAGGAAGCCGACCATATTGATGTTTGCCCAACCCTAAGTGGACCTAATTAAATACCAAAATCAGCCTGATTAGTGATTTCAAACGTTTGGATCTTTGTAACCCTCCCAAATAGTGGTCTATAATGCTGAAAATAGCACGGATAAAAATCAGCCCAAGAAAACGACTCCAATCCAACATTTAGAAATTACTAATTAAACAGGTTAATTAATGGTCTGTAGGTGCACCTAGGGTTGGACCAAACATCGTTACCGTTCAGAATATGTCATGTAGCTCATATTGTGGTCAGTCGGCAAAGTTCTGCTCATCATAGAGATGTGGTACTGATCATCCGAATCTATTGAGTGTTTGCCCAAGAGAAAGCTATTCTCACCACGTCTACAGTGTATGTCTCACATGTGAAGGTACGAAGACAGTAGCAGAGTAGCTTAGTTGATGGGCCTTGATGCACCATTAAGTCCATGCATGGTACTTGGGCTAGACTTTGCATTTGGCCTAAAATTTGAGCTAAAATAAAGTTTATCGATCCGGACTAGAAACTAGCCTTGGATTGCCTCTGGGATAAAATTTTTTGGCCCATCTAAATCCTAAACCCGGTTTGAGCACAAATACTCGAGGCATGTATGTAAGTTCATGATTTTAGGGCCTAGCCCAGTCAGTTAAAAACAGCTCGATCCCATTTTCACCACAAAAAAACAGTCAAGGGGGGCGGTACGTGCATTGCACGTGAGTATCATAGGGTTCATGTGAACGACATGTGAAAGTGAGTGATGATGGACCAAACTGTATGAGATTAAATAATCACACTGTTGCCCGTCGTCAATGTTGATGATGGACGGGGACCTCACGTTGATGAGCGTCATGTGTAGGGCGGTAGGTAACTTTATGTTTAGATGTTGGAGATTAAACTGTATGAAATTAAATAAGCATGCCAGGTTGGGAATCCCCCGACATGATTTCTGTAATGAGCAAGTGGGTCATCTGCCCTAGGACTCTAAACAATAGTTTAAAAAGATAATTAAAAATAAATAAACGCGGCAGTTTGGGAATCCACCGCTTGATTTTTGTCGTGAGCAAGTGACCCATCTAAATCCTAGGCCCGGTTTGAGTCCCAATAAGACTTAAGACCTGTCTGTAAGCTCGTGATTTCAGCGTCTAGTCTAGTCCAGTCCAGTCCTTTCCTTAAAGAACTGGTTTGTTTGAACTATGGTCCTGTTTTAAAGAAAAAAGCAGATCCCATAGAAGGGGACATTATTGTTACCAATCATGGCCAGAACAACTGGATTTGGACTGACCTTGGCTGGCCCTAATTAATCGGGTTTCCAAACAGGCTCTTAGTTCATTTGTGGACTATTGGAGCCCGAAACCAACTCCACATTCATTGATTACCACTTTATCCCAGCCTAGGCCCTAAGACCCACCTCACACCACGTCTGTGCGTAAACCACTTTTGTGAGTCCATAGTCATGTTACTTAGCAAGACGTATTTTTAATAGGAACAGTCTCCAAGGACCGACCTTTTTCTGACCGTGAATTTCGAGAATCCATCGTGTTTTTTTTTTTGTTTTTTTGTACAATTGTAAGAAGAGAATCCATCGTTGAAAGCACTGAGCTGGCATTCACTTAGTGCTATCAACCAACGTTGGATTCTCGGAATCCACGGCGCCGGAGTCCGACTCCCCAGTGTGGGCTCCTCCAATTCCGAAAGCTACGTTCACATGATGCCATCAGTCTTTATATATATTGCACCATTTTCAGTTCATTCCCTTGCAAATTTCAAGTCGTTGCTGACATTTCTCTTTTTACAAAGGATGGCTGAAGCACTTCTTTCTGCTGTTGCTCAGGAAACCTTTAGCAAGTTGATCTCCAAGGCTTCCAGGGAGAGTGGTCTAGTGTGGGGTGTCAAGGGAGACATGAAAAAACTTGAAAGTTCGGTGTCTACAATTCAAGCTGCACTAAGGGACGCCCAGAAGAAGGAAGTGGAGGAAGAGGCAGCGAGAGATTGGTTGAAAAAGCTTAAATATGCAGTTTACGATGCGGTCGACATATTGGATGAGTTCGAATTCGAAGCTTTGCGACGTAAAATAGAGATCCAAAATCGCATGAAGAACAAGGTACGCAACTTCTTTTCGGTCTCCAACCAACTTGCATTTCGTTTTAAAATGGCTCGCAAAATTAAGGATATGAATCAAACCTTTCATGAACTTGAAATGGAGGCGGGTACAATAAAACTTATAGCGGAAACTGTCAATAAAAGTGGTACATCGGGAACTGTCAACACAAATCCTGAAAATAGAGAGGACAGAGAAACCACATCTTTTGCTGATGTTTCAAAGGTTGTTGGAAGGGAAAATGATAAATTGGAGATAATAGAAAAGTTAATTAACTCCAGCAACGAAGAGAATGCTTTCGTTGTCCCCATTGTTGGTATGGGGGGTCTGGGCAAGACAACTCTTGCTCAATCAGTTTACCATGATAATTCTGTGATGGGGCATTTTGATATAAAAATATGGGTTTGTGTAGCTGACGATTCTGATGGAAAAAGTTTTGACGTCAAGAGGGTTTTAAAAGAGATCATAGAATCTTATACGGGAAACAAATGTGATGATAACTTAAGCAAGGATGTCCTGGTGCGTACTCTTCAAGAGAAGCTAAGCGAGAATCGATTTTTGCTTGTACTAGATGATGTCTGGAACGAAGATTATAAGAGGTGGGATGAGTTGAAAACTTATCTAGGATTTGGCATTACTAAGGGAAGCAAAATCATTGTAACCACACGTAGTGATAAAGTTGCATCAATCAAGGGCCCACTTCTTATGCACCGATTGCCACCATTATCCGTAGATGAGTGTTGGTCTATATTCGAGCAAAGAGCATTTGCCGATGTAGTAGAAAGGACTCCAAATTTGGTGGTAATAGGAAGGGACATCGCGAGAAAGTGTGGAGGTGTACCACTAGCAGCAAAGACTCTAGGGGGTTTGTTGTCATGTGAAAAGGAGGAACGGGAATGGGTTTCTATCCAAAAGAGTGAAATTTGGAATCTTCATGAAGGGGCAAGTGAAAAAGAAGGTCAAAATCAAATCATAAGGGTATTAAGGTTGAGTTATGATCATTTGTCATCAAATTTAAAACAATGTTTCTCATATTGTTCTATATTTCCCAAGGATTCTGTGATCAATAGAGAAATGTTAATTCAGTTATGGATGGCAGAAGGATTTCTGATGGAGGAGGATATTGGTAACAAATATTGCAATAGCTTGTTGCATAATTCCTTCTTCCAAGACGAGAGGAGAAACGAATGGGGAGATATAGAGGCATTCAAGATGCATGATCTTGTACACGATCTTGCACAATCTGTTGTTGGGAATGAGTACTGCTCAATTATGGAGGTTAGTCAGTTAGAACATATTTCTGACGAAGTTCATCGTTTGAGGTTGGATTTTGATAAAGAAATGCCAACAATTCCAGAAGCCTTGTCTAAAGCAAAGAAATTGCGCACGCTTTTTGTACAAATAAAGAATAACATCGAGAAGGTCTCTAACAATATGGACGTGTGGTTTAACTTCAAGTGCTTACGTGTGTTAGAGTTGTGGAAGATCAAAGAGTTACCACCTTCAATTGAAAAGATGAAACATTTAAGGTACATCGACCTCTCATATAATGATATTGAAGTAATACCCGAGTCTATCACTAGCCTCTACTTTTTGCAAACCTTGAATCTCCATTATTGCGATAAACTTAAAGAGTTACCACCTTCAATTGGAAAGTTGAAACATTTAAGGTTCCTTGACCTTTCACGGACTGATATTAAAGTATTACCCGTCTCTATCACTTCCCTCTGCAATTTACAGACCTTGAACCTCAAAAAATGCAATAAACTTAAAGAGCTTCCCAAAGATATGGGAAAGTTAATCAACCTGAGACACCTTATAATCAGCGAATATGGAGACTGGATGAAAAAGCCGCCTAAAAAGTTAGGACAACTAAGTCGCCTTCAAAAGTTATCGATTTTTGCTGTGGGTAAGAAGAGCGGATGTAGCATCACAGAATTTCATGGCCTAAACCTTCTCAGAGGTGAATTAAAGATTTATAAGTTGGAGAACGTGAGAAATGGAAAAGATGCTGAGGTGGCAAATTTAAAGGGCAAGCAATACCTTCGTGAATTGGAACTATATTGGAGTTCAAGACCGAATGATGGTGATAATTATGATGATGCTGTTGATGATGTGTTGGAAGGCCTCCAACCTCACCCTAATTTGGAAAAATTACATATTGAATGCTTTGCCGGTGTGAAATTTCCCACATGGATAATGAGCAGTACTGCGCTCCCCAATTTGGTCCATATATCACTGATTCACTGCGATAGATGTGAACATGTTCCGATGCTTGGTCAGCTCCCCTTCCTTAGGGTTCTATACCTTCGGAGAATGAGTTCCGTGAAGTGTCTTGGCCATGATTTCTATGGCAGCAGTAGTGGTACTAGAGGAGAAAAGGTAGAAGCAAGAGCATTCCCTTCGTTGAAAGAACTGTACATATATGAAATGAAAAATTTAGAAAAATGGGTGGAAGTGGACCCACTCTTGTTCCCTTCTTCTTTCCCTTGTCTTGAGGAATTGGTCATCTCACTCTGCCCTACGTTGACAATCACGCCAACTCTGTTTCCCTCTCTTAAGAAATTGGATCTTGGAAAGAGCAATGGCATGGGAATAAGGTCGCTGACAAGCAACTTAACATCTCTCACCTCCCTTCGCATAAATAATTCTCCAGAATTTATGTTTCTGCCACAAGCGTTGTTACAAAACAATAAGCTTCTCAGATATCTAAGCGTTAAAGATTGCCCCACGTTTGAAGCTTTTCTTCCAAAGGAGGATGAGGGACTGCAAGGCCTCCTCAACAGCTCTCTCGAGACCGTGGAGATATCGAAATGCCATGTTCTAACATCTGTGTCAGATGTACAAGGCATGACTTCTCTTCGAAAATTAGTTATTACAAATTGTGAAAAATTGAAATCTTTACCGGAGGGACTGCAACGCCTCTCTACCCTTGAGGAATTGGAAATTGGTGTGTTTTCAGAGGAGCTGGATTATTTTCCTTTTCCTACAAAGGTTGAACAAGAGGGTACCATCACCCAACACTTTATCTCCATTCGGAAGTTAATAATTTGTGGTTGGTCTACGCTCAACTCTCTGCCTTACCAACTTCAACACCTCACCACACTACAAGAACTACTAATAATGGGCTTTGGTGGTCTAGTGTCTTTACCGGAGTGGTTGGATAGCCTTGCATCGCTTCATTCCTTGAAGATTTATTCCTGCAAGAATTTGAAGTATCTACCAATTAAAGAAGTGATGCAGCGCCTCACTGCACTAAAAAAGTTGGACATTTTTAGTTGTCCCCTTTTGAAAGAACGATGCACTAAGGAGAATGGCGAGGAGTGGTATAAGATATCCCACATACCAGAAATCCGGATCGACTATGTTACGGTTCAAAATCTCAAATAACAGGTTTATTTCATTTCTAATCCCCTCATCTCTCTTTGCTCAACTCTTCTTTTCATTTATTTTGATTGTCTACTATTTGTTGATTGCTGTATTTTAAAAACAGGATGTTCACCAAGTTATCAATGTGGCTCTCTATGTTTGGTTGATAAAGATCTTTTCGGGACGCTGTTCTTGTTCATGAATGGGTTTGGAGTTACCATAGCACGGATATGTCGATTCTGGTAATCTTTTCTTTCACAAAAATCACTATATGTTGTTCTATTTAACTTATATTCATTTAATTTACTTTCCATTCCCCTGTTTCAAGATTGAATTCTTTTTCTCAAAATTCATTTTCTTTTGGTGGTCTTTTTCTCCAACATTTACCTATTGCTGTTTATTTCATTTCCTTTTTCTCTTTCACCTTAAACAAATTGTTTCGACCTAACTTTTTACCTGACCCACCAAGCCGATGATTAATTATTCAAAATCGGACGTTCATTACTAAAATCTAATTGGCGACCACATTTATTTAAATGCATGAATTGGGATTCGTGTTTCACAAGAAGGTCCCACTTCTTTCCATTGGATGCTAACCATCTGATTTTTTTCTGGTTGGGGGTCACTCTAGTTAAGTTGTGGGTCTTGTAAGAACACTTGGCACACTTTCGGACCCACTGACATGGTGGATGTGTGGTCCATCCCTTCGCGAACCTACACACCATAGAAATCTCTAAGAATATGCCACATGACTCATTATGGTTGGTCAGCAAAGTTCTACTACATAAAATTACTTTCCTTCTGGCCAAGCTTGTATTTTCTTTTCTCAGCTGACTTTACTGTCTTGCCGCGCTTAAATCTTAGACCTGCAAACCAAGTATCAGCTTGATTAGGGGGCGTTCGAGTAAAAGCACTTCTACTTGTAGTAGAAGTTCCAAGTTGATTTCTTACGTCTGAAAAAAGTCATAGAAATTAAAATGTCGGGAGACATTCTATAATTTTTGAGAAGTACCTTCTCTTAGAAGTTAAAAGTTAAAAAATTTAACTTCAGTTTTAAGTTAATTTTTAACTTTTAAAAGTGAATAATATGGAACACATCCAAACTAACTTTTTTACTTTATGGCTTATAGAAGTCAATAAGTTACTTATTTTTGTGTTGCCAAACGCCCCCTTAGTGATTAAAAACTTTGGATCTTTGCACTCAAACAAAGCTCAATAATGCTCAAATTCCTACCGTTAAAATCAACCCATGAAAATAACTTCAATCCAATGCTTAGAAATCACTAATCAAGTTTATTTTTGGTTTTTAGGTTCTCCTAGTGATTGGCCAAATATCCTTATGATCAGCGTCCACTCGTATTGTGGGTTGCAAAGGGCTTCGATCGTTGTGACCGAACTTCTCACATAAAAAATCAGCTTAATTGTGATCTCTAATGAGTAAAACCATGGTTTAAAAAATGACTATTATAAAGAAAATAACAGCCGTTATAACAGATTCGGACCTCCCCGTTACCTTATGAACCGTTAAAATGCTGAAAACATAATGGCAATTATTTTCGTTATAACGGCCATTATTTTACCGTTATAACTAAAATAACTACCGTTATTTTCTGGACAGGATAAACAGCCACGTGGCACACTTTTAGAGGATGCTGACCATATGGCTGTTTGTCTTGTCCAATCCCTAGGTGGACCTACAAACCAAAAATCAGCCTGATTAGTGACTTCAAACCTTTGGATCCTTGAACCCCAAATAATGTCAATAAAGCTCAAATTTCCACTGTTAAAATCAACCCATGAAAATGACTCCAATCCAACGCTTAGAAATCAGAAATCAGGTTGATTTTTTGTTAGTAGGTCACCTGGAGATTGGCCAAACATTCATTCGTCAATGCCCTCTAAAAATGTGCTCCATGGCTTGGGCGTTCAGCAGCTTCACTGACCGTCAACGGTCAGCCAGAAAAGTTTCACTCATTTCGAGCCATGAATTTAAGCATTTAATTGGGTGGTTTCTAACCGTTGGATTTTAGGTTTATTATTTGTGCTAAATTTAACTGTTCGAATTACCAATATTGATCAAGCTGAATTTTGGTGTGTAGGTCCACGAAGATGTGTGCTAAACATCTACAATATCTCATTGGGACCGAAAGAGTGCTCCATGTGGCATTATAGGAGGGGGAGACTTCAAACTTTGAAGGCTTCTGAGACGCCAAATTTATTCCCTTTATTCAATGGACTCTTAATTAAAGCCGAAACTGTGCATGAAAGAGTAGAACAGAGAGAGTTCCATTACTTCGTTTTATCTATCTTATGGCCTGCTACTATCTGTGATGGAACTCGACATTGCTACTCCTCCAATGGGTGTTGCAGAAGGTATTTTCCCCCCTTTACCCTTTATTGTTGGTGGTTTTTTCATGTGGGGTTGGTTTGATTCTGTTTGGTTTTGAAGTGTTGGATTTTTCTTTTTGATTCTCTTATGATTCCTTGATGTGGGTCGATATCCTCTTTGGAAAATTTAATCTATTTTTTTTTTCTTCTTTAGTTGGATGAAAATGTATTTTCTAAGGCTTGTTTGAATTTCTAGGAAAAAAATATATCTTTTGCTCAAAAGAATCTCTTAGAAATTTTTTGATGGATCCATCCATGTGGAGAGTACAAATGTCCTGTGTTGTTGTATATTTACATAATTGCTCCAATTATTCCAAACGGGTCACGGTATCTTTTTTTTTTTTTTTGTAAGCAGCAGTATCTGATTACAAACTAAAAGAAATAACTGATCAAAGAAAAAAAAATGAAAAGATGTGGTTTTAGCAATGCAGGTATTTGGGAAAATATGGTAGTTTTAAGATTTTTGCGGCCTATGTATCTATTTGTAAACTGCACAATATATATACTATGTACTTTGACCATGCAATTCCCACCTCAAATGTTTTTATTTTTTATTTTTTATTAAAAGTCTAGATAGATATATTAATGGAGGGATCGGGGAGATCTCTAAACGAGCAAAACAAAGGAGAACACCAAAAGATGGTAACACCCTCCTCTCACCTCAATATCTCCTCCAACCTGAACACCAACACCCAATCCTTCACCTTGAGGATGCCCTCCCAAAATCCGCACTCGAAAGGATACCTAGAAAGCTTTGAGACCCAGCCTCCTAGCTCCTCTCCTAACTTACCATAGATCACTCTACGCCATAGAGCTTTCTTCTCCCTCTCGAACCTCCAGATCCATGTGCCCACTTTACTAGGTGATTCCTCGAGTGATCTTCCAAATCTTTCCACAAGAAATTCCTCATCAACCTCTCAATTCTTCTCTCGACACTGACTGGGATAGAAAACAAGGATAGAAAATAGATGGGGAGGCTGGATAGGGAGCTTTTGATGAGAACCATCTTCCTCCTTTCGACAAATACTTCCCCTTCCAACCTGTCAGTCTTCTACGTACCCTCTCAACAATCAGGTCCCAAATTGATCGTGCTCTATATGGGTCTCCCAAAGGTAGGCCGAGGTAGGAAGATGGAAGAGAAACAGTAATGCATGACATAATCCCAGCCAAATTAAATCTTCTAGATCCCCTACCTCCCCTACGTTCATGATTTTACTTTTTGTAAAGCAATTTAACAGACACCTTAGGAACACCACTTGCTCTATAGACCCGGAAATGAACACTAATGTGTCATCTGCAAATTGAAGGTGGGACACCACCACTGCTCTAAAACCCGACAGCTCTCCTAACGAAACTCCTTTTGAGATCATTATCCCCAAAGCTTCAACAACCATGAACATGAATGGAGATAAGGATCACCTTGTCTCAGACCTCTTGTCCCTTAAAATAGCCAGACGGGGAGCCATTAACAATTTCTGAAAAGCGAGATGACCTAACAAACCTCTCCACTTTGAACCAAAGCCCATTCTACCCATCAGATAATCCAAGAATTCTAGTTCGTATGGTCGTAAGCCTTTTCCATGTCTATCTTGCAGACGATACCTGGCTCCCCCAATTTCCTTCTCAAGTCGATGCATTCATTGGCAATAAGCACTCCGTCAAGAATTTGCCTGCCTCTCACAAATTCCTACCTCAAATGTTGTATTAGTACTTTTTATATTAACTGTTTTGAAAATAAATTTAAAAATGATTTAATCTTGTTATGGTATTTCTTTGCCAAGAACCAAGCAATCTAAAAGCCGATATTATGATTTGGGCTATCTTTGCTTGCCTTATTGTCTTCCAATTGTGGTGTTGCTTGGGCTCTTCTTTTTTCATTTTCACTTTCTGGTGTTAAATGCGTTTCTCTCATTTTTATGGGCATGTCAACAATTTGCTTTTTTCCTTTTTTACTTTTACACTATGTATTGCTTCTCTCTTATTAGTAAAGAAAGCAACAAAAAAAATTAAAAATAGAAACCATACTGTTATCTATATATTTTTTGCAGGTTTAATTCTTTAAATGAATTTACAATCCGTAAGTATAATGCTGTGAGTATCCTTCCTTTAAATCCCCATCTAGACCACTAAAATCAGTTGTTATTTTGCAACGTATAGCGAAAAGTTATATTTTTTTGTTCCATGATTGTTATTTTGGGTAGTAAATTAAGCAGGTATACTTACTAAAATCTGTTGTATATGCTAAATCTGCTTAAAGAAACACAATTGTCTTCATTTGCTACCAACATAAAAACCCCTTGTGTGACAGATGGACTTTGGACCAATTACAACGATGGAACCTAGCCGGCTTGCTGCAATGGATCCCAATTTGATATTATGGAGGTGTTGATTTTTTCTCTTTTTCTTCTAGCTTGGGAGAGTGTATTTAAACAAGGGAGTTCTCTTTTAAAATGCTCAAGAGTCAGAAGACTCAGAACATCTGACTTTCTTATACTTATGTTTGCCTTAAACTTAGTGTCGCAACTCGCAAATACCCATTTTCCCAAATTATTTTCAAAAGTCTTGTAATGCTTTTAAAGTAAATCATATTTCAAAATGAATAATAGTTTAAGAAATTTACCATCTAATCAACTACTTCTATAAAGTAAATGATTTTCTTTTACTTTAGCTGGGTGATGATGATGTCTATGATTTTCTATAAAAAAATCAATGCTTCAATTCGGGTGTCTATTTTTGTTTAAATTGGTATTCTAGATTTTTTTTTGTACACAATGCATAAAATTGGTATCCTAGGTGTTGATCTCACTGTTGTTGATGGAAAAAGACCACCTCCTAGTGCAAATTAATCATTTTACCAAGGAAGTTATCTCATTAATTGTATGAGTAGTTGAGATGACTTGTAGTTTTGTCAAGCAAGTACTACCTTGGGCAAATTGAGGGGAACTTTCTGTATGCTTTTGGAAAAACTCTTTATTCTAGAAATTGATATGTTATTTCAAGGATCTCTAGGTGTAAAATCCTAAGATCAAGGGCTAACTGGCAACTGAACGACTTTGCAAGTCCTGGTATGACTTAGCAGAGTTATTATGAATTGTGAACTAGCAGACATAGGCTAACTTCATTAGTACAAAGTTTGAGTCTTGGAGTTGACTCGATTGGTACATTCAGATTTCAGTAGAATCACTAAACACATAAATCAATAGTTTCTTGTTTAAACCAACATGTCTTGCCAAGCTCGTAATGAATTTGATTAAATTTTATCTCCTTTATAGATCTTGTCATTGCTTGGAGCTCTGGAGAAGTATTGGCCAACTTTAAGTTGTGATTCTTCATCGACCTGCCATGGTGGAAAATGACTGTTTTGGGTCATGAGGTGTATATAAATTTTTAGAATTGGTTTGTTATCTAATTTTCCAGTCTAAAATTTGATCTTTCCCTAACAAAGCTAAATTCTCTTCTTTTCTCATCATGGCTGACTTGGCGGGATATTCATTGACAGTGGGGTAATCATCTTACCTTATTACTGGTGTAGTTTATACTATTATTTAAACTTAAAAATACAAGAATTTTTCCTTTTCCGTGAAGGAGGCAAAAGTTCTCTATCCTTGCTCAAATGTACTCACCTCCCACTTATAAATCATCAAAATATTAAATTGATGGGTCGCCTCTTTGATGGGCGATGCCTTGTCATATAGATAGGCTATCCCGACATTCCTACTTGACTTAGTCATCTAATGTGTTTCTTGTTCTTAGAATACAAAACCACTTTGTTTAGCTATCTAATTTTTTCTATTCATTTTTTTTGCTCATGAATACAGTGAAGCATATGAAAATGGTTGTGATTTTGTGTTATGGCCGTCCAACAGGTAGCTCATTGATTTATTGTTTTCATTCTGTTATGCTAAATTTCTTCAAATTGGAACCTAAGATATGTCAAATATCCTTGTCCCCAAAAAGTAAGAATGGCTTTTAGTAAATCTAGCGTGAGCCCATGCTTCATTCGCACGTTTTCCTTCCAGTAAAATCCAAGGTGCCACAAATAAGATAACAGAATTTAATTCTGAGAGCACGATGTAGACTCTAAAAGCATTGTCCTGGACTCTATGCTGGATATGAGCTTAGCTGAACAGACTCTATTTGGGCAGCAGCTTTCAAGTGCTGAGTCTGTACTTCGATATTTTGTAAATTTGCTCACATTGGTCAAATTATAAAATCAATCAATTTGTGCTTACTAGAATCTGAATTTTTGAACATTGGTCTTGAGCATAACAATCAAGTTAGGCTACCAAGATGCATAATTATATGATAAGGAAATCTGGGTAGACTATGTGGATGAATGACCTACTAGTAAGTGCAAAATACATGCATGGGACCGTTCCCACCATATAATGCTTCCAAGATAGGTGATCTCAACCCCAGAAAATCAATGATCAATTTTTTTGATCTATTGAATTATTTTTTAGTGTCAAAAAAGAATATGGTTAACAGTCAAAACAAAGTTGCAGAAAAGCATGTTCCCTTTTCTATCTTAGTCATATCTTTTAGGAACTTGAGTCCTGTTTCTTTGACACTGTTACTTGTTGAAAAGCACGGGACTTATTCCTTTCCAGTAGTTTGAGATGAGTATAATTATTTCTTATTGACCCTCAATGTCTACTTCAAATATAATGTCACGTTTAGTATTGGTTGCCCCACATTTTCTTCGCATTCTCTGTGGTATTTGCATTGCATCATGCTCTCTTAGGATAGTGAATGGTGGCTATTTTTTCTACTTTCATATGGTGATTCCACACACTTTTGAAATTTTAAGCTTGCTAAACTTTGTACCATAGTTTCCATAGAAGCTATACTAGATCAAGTAACAATAAAAAAAACTCACGGAACCGATTCAGTTGAGTCAAGATTCGAACTTGAATTGAATTGATCAAGTACAAGAAACTGATCAGGCACGCAACTGAGTTTTGATTCGAGTATGTCTCTAAAGTAGAATGTTAATTGTTTTAATCTTTGACATGAAAGAATTTTGTATTAGAAAATTCTGAATGAGGCGGGATATGTACCTACCAATTCTGACAAATATCCATTGGGAGGCATTGTTTCAGTCATTGAGAATGCTTTTGGTGCAACCCCATTGGTGGTTTGCTCTCATGGTGTTGTGGAGGAACTTCGATTTTGCTTCTACAAGGATTTCAAGGTTAGGTTTTGACATCTCCCCCCTTCTAAAATCCAATTAGTGGTGTTATGTTGTTGTTAACTAGTTTGCTTAACTAAAGAAAATAGGCCTTGGGTAGATCACAAGGACAATCTATCAACAGTAGTGTTTCATACATAGCAACAAGCGTAGCACACATGCAAATTGGTGGAATACACATCACGAGATCTCCTAAGCCTAATTTTGATCATCAGTTGAAAAATCTTAAAGAAACATAAATTTTGATATCCAAATTTTGAATGCTAGGTCCCACATCCCTACGTGAGCAGACCAATTGTATTGCTAGCCTATTTGTGGATATACAATCTCTGGCATCCATTGTAAACACGCCTCAGAGATTTCCTATTCGTATTGTGAATCAAAGCTCAACATCTTTTGAAATTTTCTTGTTTTACAGCCTCGTGATTGGATAATTGGCTCTGCTAGTCATGGGGACATGCTTGCTTCAAGGTCTTGCCCTAACTACATCAGCTTACCAGAATATATACCATTCGGTAAGTTTCTTTTTCCTTTTCTTGTATTATTCAGACGATATCAAAAGTTTTTGAGAAAAGATAACCCATTTGAGCTTTATGAGATTTCAAAAAGAATCTGTGATTCTTTACTTAAGTCTGTTGTTTAGAATTATTTGTTTTATTTTTTGGTTACACTGCTGTTTAGAACTATGATGCCCGGATACGGATACGGACACGGATACGGGAAGCGGGGATATGACACGACTTTTTCCAAAATAAAGGACACGGATATGGATACGAGTATCCTATTTTGTAGTTCAAACTTTTTATTTTTTCTAATTTTTTCAACTTTTTATGAAGGATACGTGGGGATACGTGTCGGTAGAGTGTCCGGTGTCTATATCCGTGTCGACACGACACGACACTGGTACAAGGCACTAGTACAGGTATCCAGGTATCATAGGTTTAGAATGGTTATTTTGATTAAATTTAAGGTATCTAGTGGATGGACTGTGAGGACTGTTTGTTGATAGCAAGGCAGTCCACGCAAGGCAAGCACTATCAATTGGCTGTCTTAGCTGGCTCGGGTTTTAGTCGTAGGTCTGTTGGGTTCAAGCCAAGGTCTTTAGGAATATTGGTCTGTTAGGCTGACCGGGCCTATAACCACGGTTAAAGTATCGTACCGACTCATATATATGAGACCTCTCATTTTGTCTAGTTACTGGAACACGACAAGTTAATACATATCTGAAAATTTATTTAATTTATTTTATTATAAAAGGTAGTATTATTTCATTAAAGATCATATTTTTTGCTTATCTTATTATTAAGTATAATTTTGCATGATGTATCTTTGTATCTTTGCATATTGAAGCATATCATCATCTGAATATTAATTTTCCAGTCAATGTAACAAGGACACGCACAACTGTCGATGTTCAACACCAAAGAGGTGTCAGACACTTTCACCCTTGAACATCAACACATCGTACAGCTTATTCTATACGTTGAAATAAGTTCTGTTAAAATTCTTTAGTTAATGTTATGTGTACAAATGTAGAGGCGTTGAAATTCTCCTCAAATTCCATTATAATTAAAACTCATGTTTTTGATGAAAACCACTATCATGACAATCACACCTAATTCCATAGTCTTCTAATAAAGTAATTTATACTCTATGGCATACTTAATCATATATAAGATCAACAAATAAAACTGAAGGCACTTTTACTTTTTTATCTGTTTTACTTTTTGATTTTGTTATAAATTATACATAATGATTCTTGCACAATAATTTTTAGGGTATTTTAGCATCATCCCCTTGAAATCTGAAAATAATTTATAGTGACCTAGTTTAATGGTGGTTAATTGACTTATGTTATAACAGACTTGAATCACACTCGCTTGGCATTGTACTAGCAATATTTTGATCCTTTCATGGGTGCATTAGCAAGCGCATGATGCATGTCACGTTTTAACGTTAGTAAAATGATGATTTAACTTGGTCAAGGGGGGTAATCCTAAAGTCTGAAAGTATAAGGGGGTACTACAAATTACTTTCAAATTTTAGGGGGGTGTTGCTAAAATACCCTACTTTTTATGACTTAGGTTTGCAGCTCATCTATAGCCCAAACCCTACCCATACATGTGAAGTAGATCTATTGGGTTATGAGTCCAGCTCAGGCTTGAAATTTAAGTACCTTGGACCACGGTCGGGATTGCACTTGTAGGCTCATCCTAAGCTCAGGCTAGAGCTGGGCCTAGACTCAAGCATGGTAGGCCGGGCCTTGGCTGACCATGCCCAACCCGATAACATCCCTACAAAACGCTCACATTCAGAGGACTAGAATGCACCAGTTGATGGGTCCCCCAACCTTTGAGAACTTTAATGCCAAAAATTCACCCAATTAGTTCAACTAATCATCTGATTTATTGCTTTCTTTGGTTAGAAGAAATAAAAACCTCATGAATGTCCAGAATATAATCTGTAGAACAGATGGTTATGATTATCCGAATGGATCGATTTTGTTTTAAGAGACCTCCTTGGTTGAACCCATCAAGTGGAGGAATCAAACCCTTGCATTTGCATTAGTTGTAGCGGTATACCATTGATAAGTTGCTCTTATAATCTATCCAATGGGCACCCAAGACTAATTCAAGTTTTATAGTCTTCTTGTGCATTAAATGATCACATTTTATTTAGGCTCTGTATGGTGATCAACAAAACGTTTTACAGAAAAAGATTTGCATGATAGATAGTGTTGATATAGAAAACATTTTATGACATTAATTAATATGCAAAAGTCATTTCTAGAAAGCTTATTCCGGGCAGCCATACAGAGCCTTAAAGTCAGTTCAAACGAGAATTTGAAGTCTATAATAATTGGTGCCTGTTTTGGTGTACACTTCCATAAGGTGACCTGACATGCTAATGTGTCTAGTTTCATTAGGTTCTAGTGTTTGACATTTATATTAGGTTCCACTGATCGTTGAACAATATTTATTTTCTACCAACATTCATATTTAGGTCCCAATGTTTAAAAATACTTTGTAATGTTGCCAAAACACATTTTAACATTTTTTTGTAACCCCACTTTAATCTACCTTTCCCTACTATATATGCAGGGCTGGAATGTAGATCTTGTTTTATTTGGCAGTTGCTCCAAGATAAACTCCCCACAGAAGATCAATTGCGTAGTAGGGGATGCAACATTGTCTCTTGTTGTTGCCTTTGTCCTACTCTATGGTGTCCAGAAACCACATCTCATTTATTCTTGGAGTATGATTTTGCTAAGTCTATCTAGAATTGGATGTTTGATAAATTGGGAAATCAGTTGCTTTAAACACATCCATTTCAGATTTGGTGAAGGAAGCTACTGGTAATAAAGTCAAGTTGGTGAACTTTGGTTGGTTTCTATCATTGCTGGTTTATGGGCCATTTGGAAAGCTCGGAACCAATGAAAATTCGAAGACGAAGCTCCATCCCTTTTCAAATGGACCAAAAGGATCCAGGTTTGGATTCAAAATGCGGGTAAGGAATCTAGTGGTAGCATGAGAAACTCTGTTCAGATTTATCCATCCTTTATCGACACAACATTGTTGGCCGCCCTCGACGTGCCCGTAGGATCAAAGAAGTCATTTGGTCTCCTCTCCTTCTGGGTTGGATTAAATTCAACTCAAATGGAGCAGCTAGAGGAAGCCCAGGGATTGCTGGATGTGGAGGTATTTTCAGAAACAGTAGAGGTTTAGTTGTGGGTGCTTTTGGTAGTGGTCTTGGCAACACCACAACCCTTCATGCGAAAATCTTGGCGATTATTACAGGTATTGACATTCTATTTGGTTAGAAAGTGATTGTGAGTTGGTGATCCATCTTATTACGAAGAAGTCTGATGATGTTCCTTGGAGACTAAGAACTCAATGGCTCAACTGCTTGTACATCAGCAAAATGAACTTTAGATGCTCTCATATATTTCAAGAAGGCAACAGGGTTGTGGACATACTTGCTAACTGGGGCTCAAACACTGATGGTTCGGCTATTTTTTGGGGGAACTCCACGCCTTCTTGTGCAAATCAAGAAGTTCTTTCCAACATTATGTGCCCATCGGCTTATAGGTTTTTTATTTTGCTAGGGGCTCGAGTTATCTTGATTTTAACTGGGATAAATGATTTTCTTGGGATTTCTAGTTTGGCTGTGTTGGAATTGCTCCAGGATAAGTGAACTTGAGATCTTAAGGTGATATCCCATTAAATCCTTTCCTTGATTCTTGGCTTCTTTCTTTTCTCTAGTATACTTGGTTGTATTCTGATTTTTCAATCAATATACATATTTTCTTCTTAAAAAATTAAATAAAATAAAAGACAACAATCCCATGGTTACCTGATACTGAAGCTATCGGAGCTTTTTTCTGAGATATGGGTGTTTGGTGATGTGAAGTCTCTAATTTGTATTTGAGGTTAGAGGAAGGCTGAGTAATGGGTTATGTTATAAACATAATAACTACAAAAAATGTGTCGATTAAAGAACATTGTGTATTTTTATGGTTTTTGTCAAGGGGCTGTAAACATTGTGTATTTAGGAGAAAAAATGTTTATTATTTTTCTTTCTTTTTCACTATTTTAATATATTATTTTACTATTATATAATTTGAAAATTTGAGTAAAGAACTAGTTGAAGAGAGAGAGAGAGAGAGAGTGAGTGCTTTTGGCCTTTTATATATGGCACAGGCTCTGGGGACAGGCCTGTTTTGACAGGCTCCCGGGTCTTGGCCTTTGGGGCGTGGATTCCGAGAATCAAATGGTGGTTTTGTATGGCAAAAAGTGATGCTAGTTTTGCGCTAGCTATCACCACCATTGGATTCTCAGAATCCACGCCCCAGAAGGCTTGTCCCTAGAGCCTTAGGTGTTGGAGAATAGATCTAAGCTAGCTTTTAATTGAAAGGAGGGATAGCAAAACTAGATGTAATTTGATAAATTGCATTATGGAAAGTACTGTGGTATCATTGTCCCTAAGTCTGGACCGTTGAATGGTCTTCGAGATTGGATTGGTACAAGCATGGTTTTAAAAACGGCCGGCTGTTTAATCGGTAACGCCCCAAGCCCGTTTCCGTTAAAACCGTTTAAAAGTGTTTTATAGGTTTTGAAAAAAACGGCCATTTTTTTTGTTTTAACGGCCGTTAAAATCGTTTAAACAGCCGTTTAATTTTGAAAAATTTTGTGAAAAAAAAACAGCCGTTAAAACCGTTTAATTCCGTTAAAATCCGTTAAATTCTATTTTTTTTTTTAATTTTCAAATTTCAAAATTTGAATTTCAGGCGCCACTTTTTCCGTTTTTTTCCGTTAAAATCGTTAAAATCCGTTTAATTCTATTTTTTTCCCATTTTTGCCCGACCGTTTCAATCCGTTTTAACAGCCGTTTAAACGGTAACGCCCCCAGTCCTTTTAACCGTTAAAACGGCCTCCTTTAAACCTTGGGTACAAGTCTCGGGGACCATAAACGGTCAGGAGCTGAAAGCCACCAGGGATGATTGTAACACGACTCTATCATATTGGGTTTTAAAATTGTAGAGTTTTATGCATTTCCTCCTACCACACCAAAAAGTTTTTGTACAAGTACCTGGGTAATGTTACCTTTGAATGATAGGTCCCACATCCCTGCTTGAGCACACCAATGGTAATGCTTGCCTATTTGTGGATAGACAATCTCTGCCATCCATTGTAAACACATCTTATAGATTTCCTATTCGTATTGAGACTCAAAGCTCAGCCTCTTCTGAAATTTTGTTATTTTACAGCCTTGTACGTGATTGTATAACTGGCTCTACTACTCAAGGTGACATGCTTGCTTCAAGGTCTTGCACTAACTACGTCAGCCTACCAGAATATATACCATTGGGTAAGTTTCTTTTTCCTTTTCTTGTATTATTCAGACGATATCGAAAGTTTTCGAGAAAAGGTAACCCATCTGAACTTTATGATTCTTTACTTAAGTCCGACGTTTAGAATTTTTTATTTTATTTTTTGTTAACATAGCTGTTTAGAATGGTTGTTTTGATTAAATTTAAGGTATCTATGGAGTGGAATGCGAGGGCTATTTGTTGACAGCAAGGCAGTCCACGCAAGGCAAGCACTGGCAATTGGCTGGCTCAGCTAGCTCGGGTTTTAGTCTTAGGCATGTTGGGTTCGAGCCAAGGTCTTTAGGAATGTTGGTCTGTTAGGCTGGCCGGGCCTGTAACCATGGTTAAAGTATCATACCGTCTCATATGAGACATCTCATTTTGTCTAGTTTCTAGAACACGACAAGTCAATACATATCTAAAAATTTAGTATTCTTTTATTAAAGATCATATTTTTTTGCTTATCTAAATATTAAGTATAATTTTGCATGATGTATCTTTGTATCTTTGCATATTGAAGCATATCATCATTTTTCAGTCAATGTAACAAGGACACGCACAAGTGTCGATGTCCAAAACTAAAGAGGTGTCCGACACATTGACCCCTACAAACCATGTACGTCAACATGTCCGTACAGTTTATTCTCTATGTTGAAATAAGTTCTTTTTAACTACCATGGACCATGGTTAAGATTTCACTTGCAGGCTCATCCCTTGTTCGGGCCAGACCTGGCCCTTGACTCAAGCATGGAGGACGGGCCTGGGTTGACCATGGCCAACCCAATAACAGCCCTACAAAAGGCTCACATGCAATGGGTTAGAACCCACCAGTTGATGGGTCCCGCAACCTTTGAGAACTCTAATGCTAGAAATCCAACCCAATTAGATGAACTAACCATATGTATTATCTCTTTAGTTTTTGTTAGAACCCATCAAATATTAATGGTGGGGTCAAACCCCTGCATGTGCATCAGTTGTAGCAGTATACCATTGATAAGTTGCTCTAATAATCTATATCCAACGGGCACCCAAGACTAATTCAATATTTTATACTTGTGCATTCAATAATTACAATTTATCTAGGCTCTGCATGGTGATGATCAACAAAATATTTTACAGAAAAAGGATTTGGATGATAGAAAATGTTACATACAGAAAACGTTTTATGACATTTAGGCCATGCTTGGTATCCAATAAATAATATTTTACGTACCTCTACAAGTATTTATTGTCGTAGATGTTTGCAACTTCAAACATTTTATGTTGCTTCGTATCAACCCATAAAATCTGTTGCAAATACTTTCCACTACTTGGGTGGAAGGTGCAATGCAAATGTTTTCATATTTTTTGAGTCTTTGATGAATTCAAAATAGGAGATGGAGATCACCTATGGACAAGGTCAATGGATGATCACAACCAATCAAACAACCGAACAAAGGGATGAGAATCATGAGATAATCCAGGCAAGTTGATTTTGAGCGGGTTCCAATGATCAGTTTGTCCGAGTAGAACTTTGCCGACCGCCCACAATTTGAGGCAGGTGGAATAGGGACACTAACTGTATGGATGTTTGACCAATCCCTAAGTGGACCCACAAACTAAAGATCAGCCTGATTAGCGATTTCAAACCTTTAGATCTTTGTACACGAAATAATGTCTAATTCCACGGTTAAAAATCAAACCATGAAAATGACTTCAATACAACTTTTCAAAATCACTAATCAGGCTATTGTTTTGGTCTAGATGTCCATCTATGAGTGAAACTTTGCTAACCCTCCACAATGACTGCCCCCCATAGCCACCCACAATATGAGCCACATGGCACGTTTGTGGAGGATGCTGACCGTATGGATGTTTGGCCAATCCCTAAGTGGACCAACAAATAAAAAATCAACCTGATTAGTGATTTGTAAGTGCTGGATTGGAGTCATTTTTATGGATTGATTTTAACCGTTGAATTTGAGTATTATTGACCATTATTTGCCATTATTTAGGTACTAGGATCCAATGATTTGAAATCACTATTTAGGCTGATTTTTGGTTTGTAGGCCCATCTAGGCATTGGCCAAACATCAATATGGTCGGTGTCTTCTAATAGTGTACCACGTGGCTCATATTGTGCGTAGTCATCATGGGAGGTGAACGAAATTTTACTCTCCATCTAGGGTCAAATATTATATATTTCAAGGAAGTTCGAGCCAAAAAGTGAATATTTGCAGCCATTTTTGGCTGCAAACATTAGCAGCTCAAATTGTAAAAAATATGGACTCACAGTAAATATTTACCTACGTAAATAATGGTGGCGTGCAACCAAGCACCTAGAAATGCAAAAAATATATTGCAAATGTTTGCAAACAAATTAATATTTGCGGTGGCGATACCAAGCAGGGCCTTATATGCAAAAATAATTTCTAGAAAACTTATTCAGTGCAGCCATACAGAACCTTAAAGTCTATTCAAACTGGCATTTGAAGTCAAGTGCAATTGGCACCTACTTTGGTGTATACTTATGTATCATTGACATAATTATTGTTGTTTAGCATGAGTCACAGAGAAAATTGTCTACAGGGCTAGAGCAGATTTTGTTTCTACAAAGAGAGAGAGAGAGAGAGAGAGAGAGAGAGAGAGAGAGATCTGGAAATAACAATTCCTTGATGTATGTCTATTTATCTAGATTTATATTTTAGTTATTTTGTATTTTATGATATTATTTATTCAAATATTATAAAATAAGGTGACCCGACATGCTAATGTGTCTAGTTTTTCAATAGGTCCCAGTGTCTGACATTCATATTAGGTGCTACTGATGGTTGCGCAATATTTATTTTCTCATTTTTAGCTTACTCTGTATTGTTGCTAAAAACACATTTTTTAAAATTTGTTAATCCCACTTTAATATAAATTTTCTTATTTCTATGTTTGCGGGGCATGAAAGTAAGACAACAAATCCCATGGTCACCTGATACTAAAGCTATCTGTGCTTTTTCTGGGATATGGGTGTTGGGTGATATAAAGTATAATTTCTCTTTGAAGTTAGAGGATGGTTGATTAAAATGGGTTATGCTATAAGACCATTGTGTATTTTAAAAGTAAGAAAGTTATGTTTACATTGTGTATTTTGGCGAAAAGAACATCTATTATTTTTCTTTGAAATTTTAAAGAGCTAGTTGACACTAGATAGAGAGAAAGAAGAAGCCCCTGCAATCATGCACGTACAACGCACGAGAATTGATCTGCTGATTCGGTTTACAGACCATTTCTTTTGGTTGTCCCCTCATAGTTCACACTTTTTTAGTCTCTCGCTAAAGAAAATCTCTACCTCTCTCATCTCTCCTCCACAACCGAAATCACCACTGAGGAGCCCTAGATTGCCGTCGTCGTCGAATCCTCAGGTGAGCTGTGACGAGAAGCCCTAGTTTGCCCCCGTCGTCGAAGGTTAGGTTCTGCTACTGCACCCCCCCCCCCTGCGCAACCCTTTCGCTCCCTTCATCTGCTGCCATGGGTTAGAACTTCTTTGGAGTAGGAAGGAGCCCTAAATCGCCGTCGTAGTCGAATCCTCAGGTGAGCTGTGACAAGAAGCCCTAGTTCGCTGCCGTCGTCAAAGGTTAGGCTCTGCTACCGCCCCCCCCCCCCTACCCTCTCGCTCCTTTCATCTGTTGCCATGGGATAGTATCCGTCCTTGAGATGGATCTGTCTGTTTTTGAAGCTCCGGCTGTTGTGACTTCGAAGGTGGGGTGTGAAACTAAGATTTTTCCGCGTCGTTGGTTACGGAAACCCTAATTCCAACAAAATTTGTATCTTTTCTGATTTAATTCCTGCAAAAATAGTAATTCTTGCACAGTGGGAAGTGTCGGATGTCGATACGCACTCGAGGTTAGTTTGCACGGCTCAAGAACATAAAATGATGAATTTTTCTCAGAAAAGCATGGAGGGGTGAGAATGGCGAGATGGATTTTTAAAATAGGATTTTGTGATTTTTAGAGAGAGGAACTACCGCAATGAATAAAAGCATAAAAGAAATTAAAGAAACAACTGCTAATTAAATTCATTAATCTGAAAAATTCTTACAAGGCTTGAATTAAATTATGCAATAATCAAAACTACACTAGAAAGCGAATAGAGAGACTAGTAAGGGAGAGAAGCTAGTGAGAGAAACAGTAGATTTAGAGAGAGAAAATTAAAACTACAAGATTTTTAGAGAAAGAAATGGATGGAGAGAGAGATGAATTGAGAGAAAGACAACCTAAAGAGAAAAATCAAGAATAAGAGAGAGAAAATAGAGAGAGAAAGTGAGGAAGTAGAGAGAGAAAATAACCTCACCGTTGGATGCTTGAAGGATGAAGAGAAGGCTGTGGGGACATCGGCCAATGGATGAGCCATTGAGGAGTGTTGTAGTTGACTGTGGGTGCTTGGAGAGGTGCCCGAACCGTGAGAGAGTACGCACTGTAAGCTGTAGATGGGGAGAACGGCCAAGTTGCAGGCGTGCAAGAAGGTGGGATGAATGAGAGAGAGGACGGTGATGTGAGGGAGAGGGGTGTTGACGGCTTGAAGGGGGAGAAGTAGCAGTAGGGGGTGCTGCAAATAGGAGCACGAACGGCCGGAGTTGCAGGCGCAACTCCGGTGAGGAACGTGAAGAGGAAGACAAAGAGGATGGAGGAGAAGAAGGTGAAAGAAGGCGAGAGAGAAGAGGAAAACGTGGGGAAGGGTTTTTGGGAGAGAAAGGAGAAGAAATGAGGGGGAGTAGGGTTCAAACGAACCCTTCTCCTTCCCCTTTTAAAGCTTCCTATTTCCTTTAATGGAAATAGGGATTTTTTGAAAATAAAAAAATAAGAAAAATAATTTTTTTTTTTTTTTTAAAGTAAAACACTACTTTTCTTTGGGGAATTTCCCCATTTAGTGGACCCCCAATTTTTTTAAAATTTAATTGAATTATTTTGAAATTCACGGGGTCCACTAAATGGTCGGACAGCGGGTCGATGATGATGGGCCCGGCTACTGGCCCACATGGATTGATGATGTCCATCGTCTCACAAGATGATGTGACAGACAATCTGATGGCGATCGGATGGATGGTGACTTGATTGGGACCCAGATTGGTAGATTGACGGATCTAGAGAGATCCAACAGTCTGGTGGGAGATCCAACGGTCCGATTGAAGATCCAACGGTCAGAAAGCAAAGGGAGATGAGATAGAGCCGATGGGCAGGAGTTCTGGGGTTAGGTCAGTAGATTCGAGGACCGAGAGATGAAGAGAGAGAGAATAAGGAGAGATGAGAGAGAAAATATCAGAAAATGGAGATAAAAGTATTGGCAGAGGGTCTGGAACCCTGGTCTTCACTGTGACCATCCTCACGCTTCTCCAGTAGAGTAGACTATCATTCCTTGCTGACTCATGTGGCTTTAAACGCTTTGGTCCGTCCCTTGGTCATTGGCTCCCCTACTCTCTTCGTTCTTTGGGCCAGCTTTTAAGTCTTCTTATTCAGCCCATATTTGGCCCATATCTTCTAGTCATAACATGTGGGCTCTTTAAGCTTTGATAATGGGCTTTCTTGATCGATGTGGGCTCGCAAGTCTCGAGAATCGTCCTATCGGGGTTTCCTGCGACAGAAGAAGCGCGTAATGAGACTCTATCAGAATGACTTCATGTCTAGACTTTCGAAAATGTGTTTAATGCATGCAAATATACCATTTCGTCCAGAAAAGTGTGTTCTACGCAATAAAAGAGACTCTTACATAGAAAAGTAGATAAATAGAGCATTTTAACGTAGGAGAGTGTGAAAACGCTTAGAAGATAACAGTAGAAAATACGCACTTTTAAGCGAATATCACAACCCCCAACCAGCATATTGCCAATCATTGGCAATTAGTGCGAAATAAATGAGCTTAAAAGGGCTCTGCACATGCTGCACACTTTTTCATATTAGCTCCGGGAAAACGCCATTCGTCAAATCATTGAATGGATGCAAAGACAGTTACATGCTAGCGAAGAGTTGGAAAGTTTTGGCAAGACTACAGACTGATAATCATGACCCAGAATAGTCAGACTCTGCGTGTGTGTGTGCTCAACATTCTCATCATCTGACAGTAAAGATTTCCAGATCACCTCTAAGTTTTTATGCCTCGACCTCAAATCTCACATGTTTAGCACTCATCATAGAATCACATAAGAAGGGTTTTCTTCTTTTCTCTCAATTTATATGTGAGGAGATGTGTTGATATATGAAAGCAAAGATCTCACATATGTATTATTTAAAGGAAGGACATCTTTAACAGTAGAAGATCTCATGATTGGAATACCACTTCACTCGGGAACGTCAGATCAAACTCTATAGCTTCCCTTTCTCCAATCTCCACATTTTATGATCGTACTATCCTAGAATCAAGTAGGACTTTCCTGGGTTGTAATGAGGCTTAGGTCAGGTGTAGAGAGATAAAGGGATACAGGATTTCAAAGATCTTAAGAGGATATTGTCATTTTCTTGCATTTTTCCAGCGGTGTAACACCATTATCTGATTTTTTTTCCTTTTTTCGTATTTTTCTCTTTTTCTTGATATTTCTGAGACTGCTCAATTTCTTTTCAGCTCTTTTTCATACTTTCTTTCCATATTTTGTTTTCAGCTTGAACCACTTTTTTTTTTTTCACGGTACACCTATATCAGTTATTCTTTTGTCCATCTCAAAATAAGGGTAGCCAGTCATGCTTCGTAGCTGGACTGGATTTTAGGTTGATGGGTTTACAAAGAAATGGCTTTTATAGAAGGGCTCAAGGGGTTTCTAGTGAAGTATAATTCAGGTAAGTAAAAAGGCTGAATGGTTCAGAAAAATGGCCTAAATCATGTTCTAGGGTTTGCACTATCATGTATACTGTCTTGACTGGATACAGAGAAGGTTCTGTTGTAGTAATCCATTTTTGATGTCGTTCCGAGTTCCATGATCAAATAAAAGGGTAATGAGATCTCTCAACGAATATTGCGGGCAAGAAGAATAGTGAGTCATCTTGTGACTCAGAATTGTTGTATAATGCTCTGAATTAATTAAAGGCTCGAAAGCTCACTGGGTTAGGTCTCCACAATTATTCTCATAGGATCTCCAGAATTTCTAAACTTAGGATGACTCTGATATTGATAGTGTACAATTGTGCCGAATATGAGTTTTTCTGAGTTTTCAAACCTACTGTAGTCACGCCTGACTTGACTCGATAACATTAAACAAAAATTGACATCCTCAATACCGACTTAACGGAGGTTTTTAGCTAATCAAAGTCAGGATATTTGACACATTTTTGAAATTCTAGAAAACTTTTGGAGAACATCGAAAATCACCCCAAAAACGATTTTTTTTTTTTTATCAAAATGAAGACATGAGTTTTTGGTAAATACCCACCCCCAACCAAAATACAGCACCGTCCTCGGTGCTCATGACCGGGACATAAAATGATAAAAAATCAGTGATGATGAAGCAAAGATTCAGGGAGGATGTTACCCAGTCGGCAGAACTCGACAGTGTGTGGTACCTGATGATAGGAAGAATGAATGTACCTGTATTTTCAGAGATATAACAGTAATATAAATGCATGAGACTCATGTACTCTAGGAATACCGAAATTATCTTTCCGAAAGTGCTAAGTTTTACGTCTTCAGCCAGACATGACGGGGGTGGTAGGCACCCCCAACCAAGTTGGAGCACAGGAGACTGAGTGGATCATCAGTCGACATAGACAGGATCGATGAGATCAATCTCAAAAGTCTGAATGAATGACACATCAAGTTCATGAAATTGCTTTAGACGCTGGCCGTTTACCTGGAATGAGGAGTGATCCTTGGGATCCTCAATAGTGATGGCCCCAAAGGGTGTGACTGCGGTGACCGTTTAAGGACCGGTCCACCTAGATTTCAGTTTCCCAGGGAAGAGATGGAGACAAGAATTATAAAGAAGGACCTTCTGTCCTGGATGGAACTCTTTCCTGAGTATGCTCTTGTCATGTATCCACTTCATCTTTGTTTTGTAATTCTTGGACAAGTTATAGGCATCATTTCTGAGTTCTTCTAACTCATTCATTTGAAGTTTCCTCTCCTCCCCTGCAGTTTCTAGGTCGAAGTTAAGCTTCTTAATGGCCCACAAGGCACGATGTTCAATCTCTACCGGAAGATGACAGGGTTTCCCGAAGACCAGACGATAGGGAGACATATTGAGTGGTGTCTTGTAGGCGGTTTTGTACGCCCATAAAGCATCAGTGAGATGAGTAGACCAGTCTTTAAGTGTGGTATTGACTGTCTTCTCCAAGATCTGCTTGATCTGACGATTAGAAACCTCTACTTGACCACTAGTCTGCAGATGATAAGCTAGGGCAACCTTGTGGGTTACCCCATACTTTTTCATTAATTTCTCGAATATCCTATTGCAGAAATGGGTGCCCCCATCACTAATGATGGCCTTAGGGGCACCGAATCGGGCGAAGATGAACTCCTTTAGAAATTTGACCACTACTTTGTGGTCATTGGTCTTGGTGGGAATGGCTTCTATCCATTTGGAGACATAGTCTACCGCAAGGAGAATGTACTCAAAACCATAGGAAATCGGAAAGGGACCCATGAAGTCGATGCCCCAAATGTCAAATATTTTATCAACCTGGATGGGAGTTAGGGGCATCATGTTGCTCTGGGAGATGCGGCCTAGATGCTGGCAATTAGGACAGGTTTTGCTGTAGATGTGGGCATCTTTAAATAATGTGGGCCAGTAGAATCTGCATTGCAACACTTTTTCTGCAGTCTTCTTAGTGCTGAAATGACCGCCACAAGGTTGGTCATGACACGAGGACAAGATATTGAGTTGGTCCGACTCAGGGACACAAAGACGAATGATCTGGTCAGGACAGTATTTATACAAATAAGGGTCATCCCAAGAGTAGTACTTAACTCTTGCTAGGAATTGGCTTTTGTCCTGTTTTGACCAGTGTGAATGTATTTATTCGGTGACAAGGTAGTTGACAATGTCAGCATACCATGGATGAACGGAGATAGCGAACAGTTGTTCGTCTGGAAAGGTCTCAAGGATGGGCTGGGTGTCGAAGGATGACTCTAAAGTCAGTCTAGACAAGTAATCAGCCACTACATTCTCAGTTCCTTTCTTATCCTTAATCTCGAGGTCGAATTCCTGCAGTAAGAGAATCTATCGAATTAATCGAGGCTTGGTTTCCTTTTTCGACATGAGATAACGAAGGGCTGCATGATTAGTGTACACGACCACCTTAGTGGCTAAGAGGTACTGACAGAATTTATCAAGGGCGAAGACTACCGCCAGGAGTTCTTTCTCAGTGGTGGAGTAATTCATTTGGGCAGAGTTAAGAGTTTTGCTCGCGTAGTAGATCACGTGTGACCTTTTGTCAAATCTCTGCCCTAGAACGGCTCCTAAGGCGTAGTCAGAAGCATCGCACATTACCTCGAAAGGTAGAGTCCAGTCCGGGGGACGGATAATGGGCGCAGTAGTGAGCTCAGATTTGAGACGCTCAAATGCCTTGACACAGTCAGCATTAAAGTCGAAAGGACTATCTTTAGCCAAAAGATAGGACAGAGGTCGAGCGATTTGAGAGAAGTCCTTGATGAATCGCCTATAGAATCCTCCGTGTCCCAAAAAGGACCGGATGTCACGTACGGACTTAGGAATGGGCAAGGTCGAGATGATATCGATTTTAGCTTTGTCGACCTCAATGCCCTTATGGGAAATGACATGTCCCAGAACTATGCCTTTCTTTACCATGAAGTGACATTTCTCCCAATTGAGGACAAGTCGCTTGTCCTGACAACGTTGAAGTACAAGCCCTAGATGGTTCAGACAGTTATCAAAGGATGACCCAAAGACTGAGAAGTCGTCCATAAAGACTTCGAGGAATTTTTCCACCATGTCAGAGAATATGCTCATCATACACCTTTGAAAGGTTGCGGGTGCATTGCAGAGGCCAAAGGGCATGCGCTTGTAGGCAAAAGTGCCAAAGGGACAAGTGAAGGTTGTCTTCTCGTGATCCTCAGGGGCGATGGGTATTTGATTATACCCTGAGTAACCATCAAGGAAGCAGTAATATGAGTGACCTGCTAGTCTCTCCAACATCTGGTCTATGAAGGGTAAAGGAAAATGGTCCTTCCTAGTGTTGGTGTTGAGTCGTCTGTAATCGACGCAGACTCTCCACCCTTTCTTCAGGCGCTGGATGACCATTTCCTTGTTCTCATTTTCCACAACTGTGAATCCTGCCTTTTTAGGGACTACATGAATAGGACTCACCCATTTGCTATCGGAGATGGGGTAAATGATACCTGCATCTAACAGTTTAAGTATCTCGTCTCGGACTACATCCTTCAAGACGGGGTTCAACCTCCTCTGGTGTTCTCGAGAGGTTTTGGATTCATCATCGAGATAGATGTGATGTTGACACACCGAGGGGTCTATGCCTCGAATATCATCTATAGTCCAACCTATCGCAGATTTGTGCTCGTTGAGCAACTCGAGAAGTTGCTTACATTCACTCTCAGACAAAGCGGAAGCAATAATGACAGGGTAGGTTTCCTTAGGACCAAGATAGGCATAGGAAAGATCTGTTGGAAGTGGCTTGAGCTCCAATGTTGGAGCAGATGGAGTTGAAGTAGGTGTCACAGAAGACATGGATTAAAGAGGTTGGACTTCAGTAGGTAACGGAAGGATGGGTTCTCTGGCCGTGGTTATCAGAGGCTCGAACTCGATGAGTGGAGCGGGGATCTCTAGCAGTGGAGCAGTCTCCAAAAGATTATTGAGATCAGAAATGGCTGACTCTGTGGCAAAGTCAGCTCCAAAGTGTTCTAGACACTACTTAAGAATATCTTCGGTGGAGTCCGGGATTAGACTCTCAATGGCACACATTTCATCGGTCACTTCGCGATCGGCATCCTATTGCATTAAACGAAAGATATTGACCTTAGCTTTGAGGTTTCCGAAAGCAATGGACATGTTTCCGTCCCGGCACCCGATGTGTGCATTCGCGGTGGCAAGGAATGGACGGCCTAAGATGATCGGAATGCGGTTATCCTGACACGGCTCAGTGTCGAGAATGATAAAGTTCACAGGATAATAAAAGTCAGCGACTTTTACTAGGACATCTTCAATGATTCCTCTTGGAATCTTGATGGACTGATCAGCCAATTTCAGGGTGACATTGGTAGGCTTCATATCTTTCAGTCCTAACTGCTGATATACCGAGAATGGTATGAGGTTAACGCTAGCCCCTAAATCTAGCAAGGCAGTGCAGCTAAAATTGTCTCCAATTTTGCATTGGACAGTTGGGCTACCTGGATCCTTGTGTTTGATCACACTGTTGAGTTGAATGAACACGGTAGCTTTTTCGGCCAAAAAGACAGCTTTGGGTACATGCGTACGCCGCTTAACTGTGCACAAGTCCTTGAGGAATTTGGCATATGTGGGGATTTGCTTGATAGCAGAAAGGAATGGGATATTGATCTAGACGTCTTTAAAGACGTCTAAGATCTCTGAGAATTGCTGATCCTGCTTATCTTGGACAAGTCTGTCCGGGAAGGGAGGCTTTACTCGACAATGAGTCACCCAGAAAGATCCCCTTAGCTTTCTCAGCTTCTAAGTTACCTAGAAGTTGCTCTAGACGAAGCATGGATTGTTGTTGCTGTTGCTCTAGGCGTTGCATAGATTGAGTAATGAGTTGAGCTAGAAGATCCTCGATACCGGGTTTGGGGGCCAACTGTTGGGGGGCAGCTAATGGGAGTTGAGGCACCAATTCGCGACTCGAGCTCATCGGGGCATTATAGTTATAGGCTGGAGAATTAGTTGGGACAATCTGTTGGTTCTGAAAGTTCTGAGGAACTCTTTGTTGATTCTGAAATGTGCTCAGTTGTCCAGAGTATTGACTCTGTTGGAACTGCTGGTTTTGAGTAGATGGGTACTGACTCTGCTGGTATTGTCCCTGATTGAATTGCCTATTGGGTTGATTGAACCTAGGAGGATACATGCCCTGAGGTTGACGCGGAGGTTGAGCTGGCAGTTGAGTAGACTAAGGCCTCCAAGAGAAGTTAGGGTGATTTCTCGTGTCAGGATGATAAGATTGACTATACGAGTTCTGAGTGGGTGGTTTTTATGTGTTGAAAGCACAAACTTCTTCCTGAAGAGGATTAGACCATCCTTCATTCAAAGGACAATGCTTAGTAGTATGGGAGGGTTGCAGACAAATGGTGCAGGATTCCATAGGGCTCTCGTGTCCCACATGCATGACTAGGGTAGATTGTTGAGTAGGCTTTTGTACTGACACAGCCAGTGCCGAGACTGACTTGCTCAACTCTTGAATGACAGATCGAAGCTCAGTATCAGCTGTAGCATCATGTCCCATGGTTGTCCTTTGGACCGAAGTGGTTCGACTGAACTCTGAGTCAGTCGTCCAATGTTGAGAGTTTTCTCCTAACTCTCCCAAGAATTTGTATGCATTGGTCGGAGTTTGGTGTAGGAATTTTCTCTGGCACATTGACTCTACCATGGTCCGGGACTCATCAGTAAGTCCTTTATAGAAGACGTGGACAAGATTGCCCTTGTCAATGCTATGGTGGGGACACTTAGTCAGGTAGTCTTGGAATCTATCCCACGCTTCGAAAAATTTCTCATCGGACTTCTGTCGAAAGTCCTAGATGAGTTACTTCATTTGGTTGGTCCGAGTCATGGGGTAGAATTTAGACATGAATTTGCCCACCAACTCTTTCCAACTACTGATGGAATCAGCGGGTAAGGAGTAGAGCCAATCTGAGGCTCGGTCTTTGAGCGAGAATGGAAAAACTCGCAGACGCATATTGTCATCATCGAGGTTCTGATTCTTGAAAAGTAGGATGACATGTTGGAATTCCCTAATATGGGAATATGGGTCTTCTCTTGGGAGACCACGAAAGGTTGGTAGCATTTGGATCGTCTGCGGCCTGATCTCAAACTGTACCGCCGTAGTAGGTGGGAGAATAATGCAAGTGGGCAGATTAGCAGAGATAGGGGCGAACGTCTCGATAAGAGGTCGTTCGACTGCCATGACTACAAAGGTAGTAGTACTGGGGGAGGCGGGTGGGGAAAGAGATGGGAAAGAATTCAGTAGAGGATCCACTGTAGGTACGTGATTCTCAGATCGAATCAAGCGCTTGTTCGGACGAGTCCAAACGGGCATACGCTGATGAGGCAAGCTCTATACTTGGCAAAAAGTTGCCAGAGAGGAACACTATCCTAAATGATGCACACCAAGCACAGATAATCCTATTGTAAGCAATCAGGATATTTTTTAAGAATTATCTTTGTTAGTTTTGGGGCTAGAGTAGATTATGACAGTGGGCGGACCACTAGTTTATCTTTTAACCGCCGGACTAACTGTTTTGTACTCAGAGGTTCTCACCAGGCTACACTCTTCAGAGTGAATCCTTTAGTACTAACTCTAGTTAACAACAAGGCAATCCGAAGCCTAGACAGACGTGCGGCACAATGGCTATCTTAAGTACGTCCCAGACTACCCAGATTGGTCAAGTGGAGAAGAAGAGTGTTCCCTCGGGTTAAGCTAGGGTTGATGCGTGTTCCTAGTCCACACGCAACTAACCGCCGAATAGTCCAAGATGCCACGTCGAGCTCAGTGTACTTGAGTAGCAGGGACTTATGGGTGTGTTAGACAACAGGGACCCGCGCTCGTGGTCTTATTTCGATTGGATGTCAATCGGATTCGCTTTGTGTGGATTTTTCCTCGAACACCGGGCTAATTGGCTCTACTTCTTGATTCTTTTTAATTAAATGGAGCCTTGGGATCAAATCAGTTGGAATGATGAGGTGGGTGATGAAATCCCACCAGTTTCAATTTGGAGCTGGGTCTGCTCTCTTATAGTTGATTGATTAACGGTCACGCCACGCAAGTCGAGTAATATGTATGCGAAAGTAAATAGACACGCGGCAATGAGTCACCCAATAACACCGTATCGCACTCAAGGCGAGGATAGAGACTTACCTCCCGTGGGCCACGCCACGGGGTCGCCTCCGTGGGTTAGGGAGGGGTATCCCAATGGGCTTGGGCCCGACTCCACCTCTTTGAGCTTTCGCTCCCTACCCACACTGGATCGTGTTCCTGCAGAAACAGTTAGATCGCACGATCTATGTATTTGGGATTCTATTTGGAAGATCCTTGCCTTTTTAGGGTTCACTGAACAAGCACTGGATTTAGGCAAGTTTTTGAATTAGTTTCCAAATTCGAGATGGGTTAAAATTTAGGAATTCCCAGATTGGAAAATACCTAGATTGGAAAGTTTCCCGAACTGGGGAGATCTTCCAAGAAAGATTTGATTGCAAGATCCCTTACAATTTTGAGAAATTTTCCAAAATTGAAATTCTGCTCGATTTGGGGTGTTTCCTTTTGCAGACTTTTCCAAATTCGGAAGATTTCTAAAGATAGAAATTCTTCTAAAGAGGAAACTTCTAAGAGGGGAAACCCTAATTAAGCAGAGTTTCAAGATATTGGAATCTTTCCAAAAATCGCAAATCCTTGATTGGTGATTTCTAAAAATCTGCAGAATATAAAACCCTAATTTTTTGAATTTTAATTTTTTTCTTTTTTTGGTATTTTCCACTTAATCTAGGGTTTCTAAAAAACCCTAGAACAAGATCTAGCAGTTATATGGAAAGCAGTAAAATTTCTAAATTATTAGAAATTGCACTCGGCCGTCCGATGCATTAAAAATAGTAACTTAAAAACTGCTAAAAATCACTAAAAATTAAAAAAATAGAAAGTTTCCCGAAAAGGTCGGGTTGTCCAAATTGAATAGCTTTTCGCTTCAGTAACTTTCCAATTCCGTCTTTACGTCCTTTTTTGCACTCCCGAACACCCGAGCGGCAGCGGCGCCATTTGAAGCTAAGATTTTTCCACGTCGTTGGTTACGGAAATCCTAATTCCAACAAAATTTGTATCTTTTCCGATTTAATTCCTGCAAAAATAGTAATTCTTGCACAGTGGGAAGTGTCGGATGTCAATCCGCACTCGAGGTTAGTTTGCACGGCTCAAGAATATAAAATGATGAATTTTTCTCAGAAAAGCATGGAGGGGTGAGAATGGCGAGATGGATTTTTAAAATAGGATTTTGTGATTTTTAGAGAGAGGAACTACCGCAATGAATAAAAGCATAAAAGAAATTAAAGAAACAAACTGCTAATTAAATTCATTAATCTGAAAAATTCTTATAAGGCTTGAATTAAATTATGCAATAATCAAAACTACACTAGAAAGCGAATAGAAAGACTAGTAAGGGAGAGAAGCTAGTGAGAGAAACAGTAGATTTAGAGAGAGAAAATTAAAACTACAAGATTTTTAGAGAAAGAAATGGATGGAGAGAGAGATGAATTGAGAGAAAGACAACCTAAAGAGAAAAATCAAGAATAGGAGAGAGAAAATAGGAGAGAAAGTGAGGAAGTAGAGAGAGAAAATAACCTCACCGTTGGATGCTTGAAGGATGAAGAGAAGGCTGTGGGGACATCGGCCAATGGATGAGCCGTTGAGGAGTGTTGTAGTTGACTGTGGGTGCTTGGAGAGGTGCCCGAACCGTGAGAGAGTACGCACTGCAAGCTGTAGATGGGGAGAACGGCCAAGTTGCAGGCGTGCAAGAAGGTGGGATGAATGAGAGAGAGGACGGTGATGTGAGGGAGAGGGGTGTTGACGGCTTGAAGGGGAAGAAGTAGCAGTAGGGGGTGCTGCAAATAGGAGCACGAACGGCCGGAGTTGCAGGCGCAACTCCGGTGAGGAACGTGAAGAGGAAGACAAAGAGGATGGAGGAGAAGAAGGTGAAAGAAGGCGAGAGAGAAGAGGAAAACGTGGGGAAGGGTTTTTGGGAGAGAAAGGAGAAGAAATGAGGGGGAATAGGGTTCAAACGAACCCTTCTCCTTCCCCTTTTAAAGCTTCCTATTTCCTTTAATGGAAATAGGGATTTTTTGAAAATAAAAAAATAAGAAAAATAAATTTTTTTTTTTTTAAAAGTAAAACACTACTTTTCTTTGGGGAATTTCCCCATTTAGTGGACCCCCCATTTTTTAAAAATTTAATTGAAATTATTTTGAATTCACGGGGTCCACTAGATGGTCGGACAGCGGTTCGATGATGATGGGCCCGGCTACTGGCCCACATGGATTGATGATGTCCATCGTCTCACAAGATGATGTGACAGACAATCTGATGGCGATCGGATGGATGGTGACTTGATTGGGACCCAGATTGGTAGATTGACGAATCTAGAGAGATCCAACGGTCCGGTGGAAGATCCAACGGTCCGATTGAAGATCCAACAGTCAGAAAGCTAAGGGAGATGAGATAGAGCCGATGGGCAGGAGTTCTGGGGTTAGGTCAGTAGATTCGAGGATCGAGAGATGAAGAGAGAGAGAATAAGGAGAGATGAGAGAGAAAATATTAGAAAATGGAGATAAAAGTATTGGCAGAGGGTCTGGAACCCTGGTCTTCACTGTGACCATCCTCACACTTCTCCAGTAGAGTAGACTATCATTCCTTGCTGACTCATGTGACTTTAAATGCTTTGGTCCGTCTCTTGGTCATTGGCTCTCCTACTCTCTTCGTTCTTTGGGCCGGCTTTTAAGTCCTCTTATTCAGCCCATATTTGGCCCATATCTTCTAGTCATAGCATGTGGGCTTTTTAAGCTTTGATAATGGGCTTTCTTGATCGATGTGGGCTCGCAAGTCTCGAGAATTGTCCCATCGGGGTTTCCTGCGATAGAAGAAGCGCGTAATGAGACTCTATCAGAATGACTTCATGTCTAGACTTTTGAAAATGTGTTTAATGCATGCAAATATACCATTTCGTCCAAAAAAGTGTGTTCTACACAACAAAAGAGACTCTTACGTAGAAAAGTAGATAAATAGAGCATTTTAACGTAGGAGAGTGTGAAAATGCTTAGAAGATAACAGTGGAAAATACGCACTTTTAAGCGAATATCAGGGTGCTTAAGTTCTGGAGCAGCTAAACCATCGTCGAGGCAGGCCTCATATGCAGATGTAGCTCGTAAGAGAGATCTTAACCCCGTAGACATTGAATCCTTGCCCACCCTAGGGAAAAGAGGGGATTTCCCTTCCATCAAAATTCCTCTAGATGCCTACGAGAAGGGGTTCGAAAACTGTAAGTTCTGCCTAATCGGTAGGCTGGATTTCCAGAAAGTGAAAGTTGAAACGGTGATCAAAATAGCGCAAGTTCTCTGGAATCCTATAGGGGACTGGAAAATCATCCCCTTGGGGAGGGGTTTTTCACTATCAGATTGGAGAATGAGCACGACATGAGCAAAATTTGGACTGGTGGTCCATGGATGATCGAGAACCAAATTCTGAGGTTTCGCAATGGTCACCCAATTTCAACCCAGGTACTCAAAGGAATTGTCGAGCCCTAGTTTGGGTTTGGTTCCCGGGCTTGAGTATTGAGTATTGGGAAACCAAGACCTTAATGTCCATGGGCAGGGCCTTGGGGTACCCTGTTCATGTGGACTCCAAAACCCGCAACAGGGAATTGGGTTATTAGGCTAGTGTGTCAGTAGACATGGACCTGTCCTAGAAGATGCCGGACAAAATCTTGGTGGAGGTCAAAGACTTTGACTTCTAGCAGCCTATAGTCTTGGGCAAGCTACCCAAGTTCTGCAACCACTGCAAAATGGTAGGCCACCAGGTGACTAAGTGCAGGGCTATCAAAGGAGTTATGGAATTGAACAAAGGGAATGGCATCCCCGGTGACATTGATAATGCCACTCTGAATGGGGCAGCTGGAGAGGGGAATAGCAAAGGGAGAAAGAAGAAGAATAGGAAGAAGCACAAGAGGAGTGCGGCAGACACAATCACTAAGGGGCCTGAGACCACTTCGGGGAATGAGGTGTTGATTCAACCTTCAGCTGGAGGGGAGGCTAGGCAGCAAGTAGATTCATCAGAGCTGGCCAACTCGCAGAACCAAATCATAGAGGTAGTACCTTACAAAGGTTCGAAATCGGAGCATAGAGCTTCACCTCTTGCTAGGTTGCATCCCCCAGAGGCAGTCCATTCAGCTCTTGTTGTCCCCAACCAGGGCCCTCTTTCTTTTGCCCAGAGATTCTTGGGTGAGGTCATTAGTGATGTTGAGATTCGGCATGCTTTTTGCTCCCAACCTAATAGCCCCCAAGCCCCTCTGTTCCCTATTGATCTCTTGTCTGATGAGGTGGTCCTTGACACCCAAGCTCAGAGTATTCCAGTGCTACAGGTTGAGATTGAAGCCTATAAAATCCTTAGCAAGGGCCAAAAAGGAATAGAGGTAGATGACCCAGAGAGTGAAGATAAATCTAAATGCCCAGACGAAGCAACTAAAACCATTGAAGATGAGACATCGGTCTCAATTGAAGAAGGGGAGGTTGCTATAGGAGAATGGATGGTTCAGAATCATAAGAAAACAAAAGAAGAATTTGGTTCAGGGAAAGTGGACTCCTCCAGTCACTCGATCCCAGAACACAAGGCCATCCACCATTGGTCCTAAATGAAGGTTTTGTTTTGGAATGCAAGGGGAGTGAGCAATTTGAGGACCATTGCTCATCTCAAATCCCTTGTTAAAGACAATGGTCCTGAGTTAATTTGCATAGCTGAGCCGTTGGTAAAGCCTACGGATAAAGTCGTGATAAAGATGGGTCTTAAAGACTTCAATACTAACATCCTCCATAATGATGCAGATTGCAGGCTGGGAAACCTTTGGGTTTTATGGCGCACAGAACTCCAAGTGCAACTCATAAATTATACTGACCAACAAATCACTATTTCTTGTTTGAATTCCAAAATTACATTTGTGCACGCTAGTTGCCTTCGATTGACTAGATGTAGCTTGTGGCATTACCTTATTCATATGCAGGATGGAAACACCCATTGGCTTGTGTTGGGGGACTTTAATGCTATCCTGTCATCAGCAGAAAAGAAAGGAGGTAGAGCACCAAATGCCACAGCTATGAATGAGTTTTCAGCCACAGTGAACAGTTGTGACCTATTAGAGAGTCCCTTCACCAGCTTCAAATTTACATGGTGTAACAAGCAGCAGAACTCCAAGAGGATATTCAGCAAAATTGACAGATGCTTCTTCAATCATGCTTGGTAAAGGGAGTTTGCGAATTGGAGCTACAAAGTACTGCCTAGGTGCTCTTCGGATCACTCCCCTCTCTTCGGATGGAGTGTCAACATCACCAGGGCTGCCATTGGCCTTTCCGCTTCAACAATGCATGGCTACTGCATGAGAATTTCTTGGCAACAGTTAAAGGGAGCTGGGATATGGAGATGCATGGTTCTCCTTTCTTTAGAGTTACTCAAAAGTTGAAACGTCTCAAAGAGGTCTTGAAGACTTGGAATAGAGATATATTTGGCAACATTGAAAAAAAACATTAAAGGCCTTCAAGAAGAGCTGTCCACCTACCAGGAGTCACTTGAAGAGGATGCCACAAATGATCATATAGCAGCCGAAGTGGAAGCTAAGGAGCTCCTCCTCAATAAAGCGATACTGGCTCAAGAGATATTTTGGAGACCGAAGAGTAGAGTTAAGTGGTTGGAAGCTGGGGACAGAAACATGAGGTACTTTCACTCCATCTGTCAAGTGAAAACTAGTAAGGCTATGCTCAAGGAGCTAAGCAGGGAGGACAACGTTTTGTTGACTTCTCAACAAGACATTAATTAAGGAGTATGTTGTCGACTATTTTAGTCGAAAATTTCAGGCTACTCAAGTCACTCGAGACGAAGATCTGTTGAACCTCATCCCTTGTAAGGTGGAAGAAAGGAACAATGACTATCTTACTGCTCTTCCATCACACCAAGAGATCAAACTTGCAACCTTCAGCCTGAACACTGACAGTGCCCCAGGACCAGATGGCTTCCAAGGGGCTTTCTATCAGAATTGTTGGGACATTATTGGGGAGGATGTTTGCATAGCGGTGCAGTCTTTCTTTGTGAGACACACCTTACCCACGGAGTTGAATTCCAACTTCCTTGTTCTAATTCCCAAGAAGGCCAATGCCAGCAACATCACCCAATTCCCGACCTATATGCCTAAGCAACTTTCTCTTCAAGATCATTTCCAAACTCCTGACCACTAGGCTTCGAGGCATTGTGTGGAAGATCATTTCTCAATAGCAAAGTGGGTTTATTCAAGGCAGAAATATCCAAGCCAACATTGGTTTAGCTTCCGAAATGGTTAATGAGATGAAGACCAAAAGACATGGAGGGAATGTTGGAATCAAGGTGGACATCTCTCAAGCTTATGACACGCTTAGCTGGGATTTCCTTTTTCAAATCCTCGACAGGTTTGGTTTCTCCCCTACGTGGGTTGGGTGGATTAAGTCTGTTGTTAACAGTGCCCGTATCTCGGTCATCATCAATGGGGGTCCTTGTGGTTACTTTCCAGTTCATAGAGGTCTCAGACAAGGGGACCCTCTATCCCCTCTCTTATTTGCCTTGGCAGAAGATGCTTTAAGCAGAGGCCTTAATTCCTTAAGAGATCACAGGTTAGTCAAAGCTATGACAGCTAACCCTTATACTCCTTCACATCTTCTCTTCGCAGATGATATCTTCATCTTTGCCAATGGAAGCGTTAAGGGGCTGCGCAGGATAGCTGAACTTCTTCAAAGATACCAGGCAGCCTCTGGCCAATCTATCAATAGAACCAAGAGCAAGTTGTTTGTGAGTCACATAGGCCCTCCTCGAAGGAATATTGAGGATGTTCTTGCTATAAAATCTGGCGAGCTCCCGGATTGGTACTTGGGCGTTCCCCTTATCCAAGGAAGGGCTTCGAAAACCACCTTTATGCCTTTGATGGAGAAGATTAAGAAAAGAACGACCAGCTGGTTTGGCAAACTTCTTTCTTTCCAAGGAAGAGTGACCTTGGCCAAATCTATCCTCAATAGCATACTCATCTTCAACATGTCCATATATAAATGGCCCACTCATATTACTCAAGAGTATGAGAAGGATATCATAAATTTTGTGTGGATAGGGGACCCTAATCAGAGGAAGGCGGTGACGGTTCATTGGGACTATTGTTGCAACCCCACAAAAGAAGGGGGTCTTGGCCTGAGACGGTTTAGAGAGTTAAACCTAGCCCTTCTTATGAAGCTAGGTTGGCACATGCTTATAGGAGATGACACCTTTGCCTCTTTCCTTAGGCATAAATTCTCTATGAAATCAGGGGAGCTCATCCAGTATCACAAGAAGTCCACTATTTGGCCAGGAATCAAGTGGGGCCTAAAGCAGTTAATGCCCTATCTCGGATGGTTCATTGGCAACGGGAAGGCTATAGATCTATGGAGAGATAACTGGTGTGGAGCAGGGGCTATTAAGGACTCCATCCATGCTAGCCCCAGCGTTTGGCATCACTGCAAAGCCAAGCTTTCTTCCTTGCTTGAGGCGGGCAGATGGAGATACCCACCTCGGTGCATCTTGTCTTTCAACAAGCGGGCATCAGTACCCTTCCTTAATCGAATAGCCACCTGAAAGACTATAGGATTTGGAAACCGGACCCCAAAGGTACCTTCTCAGTGGCTTCAGGTTTTGAAGCTATCAGATCCAAGAAGGATCAAGTATGGTGGCACTCGTGGGTTTGGAGAGCCTCTAACCATCCTAGAATCTCAACTAACATTTGGAAGATCATGCATGGATGCGCCCCGACGGACTTGAAAGTCAAAACAAAAGGTATTCATCTGGCGTCTAGATGCTATCTTTGCCATTCAGACGAGGAGACACTTGACCACTTGCTTTGGGGGTGTAGAGCAACCAACCCTCTTTGGGTTTGGCTTGCCACAACTTTTCAAAGTTGGGCTAACTTTGTTAACATCAAGGAAGCAATTTCAGTGTGCAATAGCTTCAGCCCTCTGCTTAAAGATCTTTGGTACTTAGCTGTTTTCAACACCATGGTTACTATTTGGTTCACTAGGAATGAAATAGTCTTTGAGGATGGTAGATTTGTGATTGATTTATGCAAAAGGATAATCCTTAGGGGGGTCAGCCATACGGGAAAGCTCTCTAAGAAGGTCATGCACAACTCCGTATTTGATCTTTCCATTCTTAAAGGCTTGCGGGTGGCATGCAAACCAGGGAAGGCTCCAAGCATTAGAGAGTGCAAGTGGTCTCCTCCTATAGAAGGCTTCATCAAGTTGAACTGCAATGGAGCAGCCAACGGCAACCCTGGCCCAAGGGGGCTAGGCGTGATTTTCAGAGACCACTTAGGCTCTTTCAAAGGAGCTATCTGCAAAGGCCTCGGGGTGACCACAAACTTCCTAGCTGAGTGTTGGGCTATAGTGGGGGGAGTTGCTTGGGTCACTTCCTAGGGATGGTTGAACCTGTGGATCGAGTCTGACTCTAGAGCTGCTGTACAAGCTTTTGGATCCCGTGTGCCTCCATGGCAAGTGCGATCTAGTTGGAAATCAGTTCTTTAGTGCACCAACCATTGCGTCATTACTTTGACTTGGAGAGACACTGCCAAGTTTGGCACCAACCTAGGCCAAAACATCCGGAATACCTATGTAGATAGGCCTCCGTTCTTGTTGAGAATAGAGAACCCCTATGCATCTTATTTCAGGTTCGATTAGTTGTATTTTTTCTTGGGCCTAAGGTCCTTCTCTCTTTGGTTTCTGGGGTGCCAACCTAGTTGGGATGCCAGGATCCTTAGGAGCCCCTTAGCGCCTTGCTTACTTCCTTCTTGCTTTCAATAAATTCATTACTTAGCAAAAAAAAAAGATAGAGAGAAAGAGATGATCGTGATGATGAGAGGTGAGAGCTTCTGGTTTATATTAGGGTCAGGCTCAGCAGAAACATATATTCACATAAAAAAATGGTCGGGGGCCAATATAACTTAGAAGTGTTGGAATGAGATTATTTTTGGTGAGAATGGTCTCTATAGTGAGGAGATCACCCTCACAAAAACTCAAATCATTCTGATATTCATAGCATGGTTTACAAGTTCAAGAATTATATGAACCATCTATGTTTTACCCTTAACTTGAAACCCACATTTGATGGTGTTAGAAATTTCAGAATGGGCTGATTTTTGTAGGGGTGATCTATATGGTGAGCAGATCATCCTCACCATATTAGAAGTATTTATATGGGTCAGGATAGGGAACAAAATTTTTGGTAACAATTTTGGCGTACCCACCTGGAAGATGAATCAATGGCTAATATCAGAATGATTTGAATTTTTGTGAGGATGATCTCCTCACCATATGACATGCCCTACCTATCTATTGGACAAATCTAATCTGCAACTATTTGCAGACTTAGAAGTATGAAACAGTGTATCCACCATTGAATGCTCCTTGAAAACGTGTTTTTAATTTAGAAAATATTATTTTTTGATAACATTGAAATAACACATTTTTCGAGGGACATCCAACGGTACTGAAAATGTGGCATAGTGAGCATGGCTCAAATGGGTGGAAACCTGCAAATCAGTGGACCTGAACTGACATAGCTTGATTGGTAATCCATCACCTTGCTTATAGTTAAAATTTGCTTCCTAGCACTTCATTTTAATCAAATGGGTCTGAGATTGATGTAGCATAAAAAATTTCAACGAAACATTAGAAATTTAGGGCTAAAATTTTGGTTTCGGGCTGGACCAAAATCGAAATCCCCCAAATTTCACCCTATGTTTAATAGTTCAATATTTGAAGAGAACTTCTCTATTAGGCCTTCGTTCTCTTATTAATAGCACAAATTGAGGTTCCCTCATCTTACAAGAGATTATAAGAGAAAGAGATGAGAATTTGTTTCCATAAACAAAGGATATTAATTTATCATCTATAATTTTTCATGATTTCAGTGAAATTTCAAAATTTAACCCGAAATATCGGTTTAGTCGTGGACCAAAAACCCAGGTCGAAATTGAAATTTCAATACTTAATGTAAAGCCACTCTTGTAGTGAAAGTAGACATCGAAAGCAGAACACGAAATAAGTAGGGAGAAAATGGAAAAAAATAGTGAATATGGAGACTAAATACAAGAAAATAAGCCTACCGCTTGAAGAATATCTAGAACACATGGCTCCTTTTTATTTTTCAAGGAATATCTTTTGCTGGGGCCTGCACAGAAACCAGCAAAAAAATATAACAAATGAAATTAAAAGATATCCCTCGGTCTATTAGTGAACTATCTCTCCAGGGATTGTGAAAGATGCTCCACTAGAAATATTCTTGTTATTGCTTCGACTCATATTCCGTATACATACATACATACATACATATGCAATATTCCTAGCTGCAATTTGCGAGTTGAACAGTCCAACCACAATTTGCCTTGTTCGATTGCAATCATCATCAATGGCCTGCAGAAGCACAAGATCCATACACCATGATACACTAAATCAACATATCGTAATTTTTTCCTTCAAAAACCCATTCAACTACATAAACCACCAAACCCAACACAATAAAAATACCATGATAGGCTGTCCGATTCTAGTGATTAAACCCTAACTGTTGGATTAAATAACAGATTAATAAATCAAAATTTGCATGTGTGAGATGTCTCAAGTCAGATATGGTCCCGTGTTGGTGCCCTTTTAAGTATAAATGTATTGTACATTATTACAGTAATTTTGTCATTTAAAAAAAATGTGACAACAGACCTTCGGATAAAATATTTTCCAGCTGGACTGGGATAAGTCAAAGATCATGGGATGCAAGTCAAATATTTTTAAATCCAGGGATGCCCAGTAATAGAGAAGTGCTTTGATGTTTACGAGGCTATTTTTTTTTTTTGTTGGTAAGCATACAAGGCTATCTTGTATGGTGTTTTTCATGCCCCTGAATATTCTGCCATTTCTCTCCAGCCAAATGCCCCACATGACTGCACAAGTGACCATTCTCCACAGAATCTTCTTTCTACCCGAGAATGTTAACTTGGGCCAGCTTTAGAGTAAATCCCCAATACCCGGTACCAAATATTGACACAATATGATACTGATACGACAATCATATTGAAGTATCTGGGTATCTTAAGTGGTATGTGTTAAGCACATCAAAAGTCCAATAAAACCATATTTTACTATACGATGTTCGTATTGATGTGACCAAGCCTATTAGGATGGCCCAACTATTGGGCCCATTCCATCCATATATTGGCACCAGACGTGCAGGGTCGGTTCACACTTAATTAGACAATCTAACTTGTGGGCCCAATACAAAATTTTTATTATTTCCTCATCCATTATGTTGAAAGTATGAACACATATGATGGTGACCCTTAGAGTAGACTACCCAATTCATTGACCCAGTCTTTGTGTACTATCTTACATATGGGCCCATGTCCTAGCAATCTGACATGTGGAGCTGGTCTGCACTAATTTCACACCTCCCGCCCACTCTATGCATTTTTGGAATACTCGATATGTGGGCCCACTCCAACACTAATTGAATTGCTCGACTTCCGAGGCCATGTTTATTTGGACCGTCCAACTTGTGGACCCCTCCCGGTCTACAAAAAAATTGAACCATCAAATTTGTGGCTCCGCTCCTTATACCAATTTGAACCACTCAATTCATGGCTTGTACTATACGTAGAGATGGTTTAATTATACGAGCTACGCAAATTGTGAGTCCAGCCCATACTGATATTCATACCAATTAACTTAAGGGCTCGACCTAGACTATATCTCTTTAGGTCATTCGAACTGGAGCCTTGTTTAATTATGCTTTTATGGACCCACCTTAACGAGGGCCCAATCCATTCCCAATTCTTAAATTACCTATTGCATGGACCTAGCTCGACACGACTATATATTGCTATATATATAGACCATTTAATTTGAGAGCCCAGTCTAAACGTACTTAGAATAGCTAATTAACCTCGTATTCTATTAAAAAAACACAATGGGTCTAGCTCGATGCATGATCGACTTGACCCAAGAGCTTGTATCACGCATCTAGCAAATTCTATGAGCTCAATCTCACTTAAAATTAATCACTCATTGAAAGGGCCTCAATTCACATATTTTGCATCATTCGACTTCGTTCACACTTGTAAGAATGCCTAATCTCCAAGCCCAGATCATACCGACATCACATACCCAAACAACAGACCTTCCCTATATAAGTCCTTACAAACTTGCCCCCCAAGGGAAGAGCAGATGATAATCGATTCACTTGAGAATGGCTTGGTCTTATTCCATGAAGATTTGATTCCAGGTTAAGTTTCAAGCAAAGCCAGTAACATACTTTTCAATTCGAGAAACATAGCCAAGAGCTAGGGTCATGACAATTCATGAGAAGCCGAATCTTGGTGGAAGAACACGAAGAGCCTAAAAAACGTATTTAATCACTTTATTCGACTATTTTTTTCACTTTTTGAATGGTAAATATTTCTCAAAACCGGTGAGGTTTAGCCTTTATTTAGTGTAGAAGTTGTTGAATTAATTTTTAACTTGCTATCTTCTTAACAAGGGCTAATTCTATACATTCATTGGGGGGAAGCGTCAATTCCCATGCAAATGCTCAGATGTTGTAACGTAGCTAGTAAAAAAACCGGTGCAACCAATCCAGTATGAGTCAAGCTAACATTGGCTCAAGGCAATTCCTCTACCCATTTTTACCCTGTTGAAATAGATCGAGATACCTTCATTACGAATCTCCACGCTCTTTAGCGCGAGAATTTGATAAGACAACGATTTTTTCCATCGTTCAGAAAATAAAAACAACGAATCTTCGCATCTCACAGCTCATCACAATTTCCAATTATGAATTTGGGTTACACAAAGTCGGATAAACCTATAGACTGCCTAAGCCCACTTTGGTTAACATACTATATTCTAGCTTTAGGCTAGGTGCGAAAATTTGGAGATGCTTAACCATCCATAACGTTCAATTTACCTGATGAGGACAAAATGCATTTCGTCATCTATACAGTATATCTCAGAGTTGGAGCAAACATCGCCATGAAAAACTAATTACGCGAGAATATATGGTCAAAGTGCGTGGCATAGGATGCCTTACTTGGGTGCAACCGATTTGATGCCTTCTTCGTAGTGTATATATTGGCCTTGGCACATAAAAGAAGTCTATAGCCTAAGAGGTAATAACAACCCGAACCATATGACTTAAAGAGCCAAAAGAGCGTTCAACTCAGCCTCTCAACCAAGCTGTCGGGCCAAAAGAGTTTTCAACTCAGACCCCAAACACACTAAAAAAAAGTCTAGTGCGCACCACCTCCTTCTATGGAGCTTAAAAATACATTTTTTTTGTGTACAGTAGAGCAGGTTCCCCAATTTTTAGAGTAGGACTAGCTGTCAGCTAAAACCATTGACCACCCACAATATGAGCCATTATTAGATATTTCTGACGGTATGGATGTTTGGTTTGGTCCAACCCTATGACTAAAAATTAGTCTGATTAGTGATTTTTAAGCGTTGATTGGAGTCATTTTCATGGGTTGAGTTTTAACCGTGGTATTTGAGATTTATTGACCATTATTTGGGTTACAACATCGAGCACAATGTGCTTTCATAATCCACCATTAGTAATATTTTGTATTTATGTGAAGGTTTTCTAAAGGACACAATCCTTACACTCTTAGGCAACTGGTCTCCAAACTATAAGAGTGGCCACTCAACTGTAAAAGGTCTACCCGTAAAGTCATATTAAACTTTAATGTGTTATATAAATCAAGACTAAAGATTGTTGGGTGTTTGTTTTCTATTTGAATTAGTTTTCTAAAAACCCTTAATGGTCCTATACAAAAAATGTTTTCTAAATAGGGTTAATGTATTACCTAGTGACTATGTGACTATAAGGTTCCCACCTGACATGTAGGGCTAGGACACGAAATGAGTTAAATCCAGGTCGAATATAGTTAGATTTGGATATGAATTTGCTTTGAATAGTATGATCAGTATTTGGATCTTGATTTGGCTCGGATCTATGAAACATTAATCAAATCCCAAACCATAAACCAAATGGGGAATTTTAGATCCAACCCATTTGTAAATATGGATCGGATATAGGTCAAATCCACTGGAAAATGAGAAGTTTTTAGTAAGGATCCATATGTCCCAAACCCAAGATCCAATTCGATTCGAATACATAATACCATATCTGAATTTGACCCAAACTCGAATCAAATTAATCTAACATGGATCCTTATCCAACACGTTTTTATTCGTATCACATCTTAATGATCCAAACTTACTAAATACTAGTTTGAAATAGGTAAGATCTTGGGTCTAACCCACCCCATTTCATGCCTTATGTGTGGCCCACCTAGCATGTCACGGCCCGAAATTCGTACATCAGAATTTTCATTAGTGAAATTTAATGTAAAAGACTTTTTTACCCTTTAATGTATTTAATAACTTAATAACACATGGTTATAAGTTTAAGATATAGAAAAGGTATTTTTTTTTGGAGAATTTTTGACAAAACCAACTGTCAGTAACAAATAACTCCAGCATTTTGGACCTAGGATGGTACTCTTCGACAGTTTGCGCCAGCATTTTGGAAGTTTCAAAGTCTTTTGCTTATTTATCTTTTAAATTTGCTTGACGTACCTGTATCTAATTCTGTACACATATATATTATTGCCCAACGGGCAACTCTCTGCTTTCCCTACCCTATGGAATTCTGAGCCCCCCACCCCCACTTGGCTTCATTAGGCCATGAAAAGGGACAAAAATCTCAGTAGGGATATGAGGTATTTTGTTTTGTTGGTGGTTTTAATAGTAGCTGCTTGCACAAAAAAAAAGTAACAAACAGCTCCCATTCTCATCGAAAGTTGTACAGACTGAGTTTTAGGGTACGTTTTTGTTTTCTTTTTGTAACAACTCCTTGATAAATCTTCAATATTATCGATCTCCCTATTTTTCATTTTTTGGTCTCGCTCCTTAGACTACTTTTGACTAGCATTTACTGAGTAAGAAATATTAACCCTATTACCCAAAACAAAAGACTGTATTTTGGTTCTGTTAGTTCTTTAATTTCAATGTTCAAGTGATGGGGTTAATGTTCTGATCCAGTCTGTGACTAAAAAAAAAATAGTCAAGGGGCACAATCAAAAGAATGAAAACTCAAGTAGCTGTTGCAATAGAACCCAAAGTTTTATCTAAAATAATAAATTTTTGAACCTATATCTTGGTGTTGTTTGTTATAATAAGTGTTCAGCACTTAAAGCTTAAAGTGGTTCAAGTGACGAAACATTTCTGTTTGGTAAATGTCGTATGTCTGAAAACTTAATATGAGGGTACAATTGAAATTATAAAATGTTTTGAAGGATAACTCACATACGAGGGCATTATGGGCATTTAAGAAAAAATTATCTACAATAAGATGCAACAATATTGCTTGTAAGTTTGATTTATTGTTGCTGGAATGATAATAGAAATCTAGAATCAATTAAAAAATGCTTAGAATAATAAATATCATTATACTAGATCTGTAAGCAAGTGGGTCATGTGCCCTACTACTCTACATTTCAGTTTATCATTGATTAGGAGCGGTATGCGCATTGCATGTTAGTATCATAGGGGCGTGTGCTCAACGACGTGTGAAGATGAGCGATGATGGACCCAAGAATGAGCCTAGCTAGTGGCACACTATAGAGACCGATGACCGTACGGATGCTTGGCCTATCCCTAGCTACCTGGACTTACATACTAAAATTCAACCTTATCAGTAATTTCTATATATCCATTGGATTAGAGTCTTTTCCATGATTTATTTTTAACCGTGGCTTTTGAGCATCAAAGGTTGAAAATCAATAATCAAGCTATTTTTTTTGGTATATGCATGTCAACCTATGGATAAGCCAAACATCCATATGGTCATCATTAGTCTCTAAGAGTGTGCTACACGGCTCACACCATCGTCAAATATGAACGTTGATGATGGACCCAGGTGTTGATGAGCAACATGTGAAAGGTGTGTCAAGGACGTGCCCAAAGCCCAATTTTAGCTTTAAAGTAGTAATAGATGTTTGTGGCAGTCTCGTTTAAAATCACGCTCAGGGATGGTAGCACGTACATCATGAGATTAAATAAGCATGCCAGGTTGGGAATCCACCGCCATGATTTTTGTAATGAGCAAGTGGGTGAGTGGGTCATCTGCACTACCACTCCAAACATTATTTTAAAAAGATAATTTAATATAAATAAGCACGCCAGTTTGGGAATCCACCGCTTGATTTTTGTCATGAGCAAGTGGGTAATCTGCCCTGATTTTCTGGTCATCGAGGGCTGTGGCGGGCACAACAGTCGAATATCTTCCATTAAAAAAGCTTCATTGCATCGATCTTCTAGATGTCATAGGGTAGAATTTTGCTGACCGACCACAATATGAGCCCAGTGGGATATTCTTCGATGTTTGCCCAACCCTAAGTGGACCTAATTAAATACCAAAATCAGCCTGATTAGTGATTTCAATTGTTTGGATCTTTGTAACCCTCCCAAATAATGGTCTATAATGCCGAAAAGAGCATTGGTTAAAAATTAGCCCATGAAAACGACTCCAATCCAACATTTAGAAATTACTAATTAACCAGGTTAATTATTGGTCTGTAGGTCCACCTAGGGTTGGACCAAACATCGTTACGGTTAGAAATCTTTAAGAATATGTCATGTAGCTCATATTGTGGTCAGTCCGCAAAGTTCTCATCCGAGTCTATTGAGTGTTTGCCCAAGAGAAAGCTATGCTCACCACGTCTACAGTGTATGTCTCACATGTGAAGGTACGAAGACAGTAGCAGAGTAGCTTAGTTGATGGGCCTTGATGCACCATTAAGTCCATGCATGGTACTTGGGCTAGACTTTGCATTTGGCCTAAAATTTGAGCTAAAATAAAGTTTATCGATCCGGACCAGAAACTAGCCTTGGATTACCTCTGGGATAAATTTTTTTGGCCCATCTAAATCGTAAGCCCGGTTTGAGGCTCGCTACCAAACACAGCCACATATATCATTGGTCCCCAAAGTTTTCATATTTTGGTCTTCTTCCTTAAACTATTTCTGACAATCATTGACAGAGTCAGAAATAATAACCCTATTAGCCCATACTAGAAGATTGTGTTGTAAATCTGATTATCTTTCCATTGATCAACACACATATATATAGCCCTTGATCGGGACGTTACAAAGTAAATGCTAGGACGTTACAAGGTAAATGCTGAACCGTTTCAAAGTAAATATTGATAGTGTAACTGACGCCACATAAGCGGCGGTCAACCATCGGTTACAACCGTTACGTTTACAACAGATTGTATTTTATTTCTATTAGTTCTTTCAATTTTCAGGTGATGGGAGTTAATGTTCTGATCTAGTCAATGACGGTAACAAACAGTCAAGGGGGGCACGACCAAAAGAATGAAAACTTAAGGGGTTATACTAATAATATAGAAGATTTATCAAGGAGCTGTTACAATATTGCCTGTAAATTTGATTTATTGTTGCCGAAGAGACGATAGAAATCCAGAATTAATTTAAAAAATGCTTAAAATGATCAAAATCATTATATTAGATCTGGAAGCAAGTGGGTGATCATGTGCTCTACTGCCCTACATTTCAGGTTATCGTTGAGTAGAGGGGTGGCACGTGCATTGCACTTGAGTATTGTCGGAGCGCGTGAAAGACATGTGAAGGTGAGTGATGATAGACCAAACTGTTTGAGATTAAATAATCACACTGTCGCCCGTCATCAATGTTGATGATGGACCTCACGTTGATGAGCGTCATGTGTTTTTTTGTACAATTGTAAGAAGAGAATCAATCGTTGAAAGCACTGAGCTGGCATTCACTTAATGAAAAAAGTAAATGCCAGAAAAAAGTGAATGCCAGCTCAGTGCTATCAACCAACGTTGGATTCTCGGAATCCACGACGCCGAGTCCGACTCTTCAGTGTGGGCTCCTCCAATTCCGGAAGCTACGTTCACATGATATCATCAGTCTTTATATATACGGAAAATTGCAGAAAAGAAAACAAACTTTAATTTATTTACAAAAAAGAATACAACTTTTCGGAAATCCCAAAAAAGAAAACGAAACGCATTTTCAAAGGGCGTTTCGTCTGTTGTCAGTCCAATCAGTCCCCGACTGACTAACGAATGACTGGGACTGATTGACGAATGACTTATGGCTGACACGTCTGACAAACGCCCTTTTAAAGGGCGTTTATTCCTGAGAAATTTTAAAAAACGTCCCATAATTCCTCAACTTCTAAACCAATCTACGAATATTGGAATGATCTGAATTTTTGTGAGGATGATCTCCTCACCGTAGAGATCATCCCCACCAAAAATCAGCCATTGATTCATCTTCTGGGTACGTCAAAATGGGCGTAAAAATTGGGGTATCAAAAAACGCCCTTTAAAAGGGCATTTGTCAGTAAAAAACGCCCTTTAAAAGGACGTTTTCTACTGACACACGCCCTTTAAAATAACGTCTGTCAGTTGTCAGAGGTCTGACAGACGTTTTTTAAAAAGGCGTCTATTACTGAAAAATGCACTTTAAAATGTCGTTTTTTACTGACAAACGCCCTTTTAAAGGGCATTTTTTGATAAACATGTGCCACGTAATGAAACGCCCTTTGAAAGAGCGTTTCGTTTTTTTTTTTGGGATTTGCAAAAAGTTGTATTCTTTTTTGTAAATAGATTAAAGTTTATTTTCTTTTTAGAAATTTTCCGTTATATATATTGCACCATTTTCAGTTCATTCCCTTACAAATTTCAAGTCGTTACAAAGTGTTTGCTGCCATTTCTCTTTTTACCAAGGATGGCTGAAGCACTTCTTTCTGCTGTTGCTCAGGAAACCTTTAGCAAGTTGATCTCCAAGGCTTCCAGGGAGATTGGTCTAGTGTGGGGTGTCAAGGGAGATATGAAAAAGATTGAAAGCTCGGTGTCTACAATTCAGGCTGCACTAAGGGACGCCCAGAAAGAGGAAGTGGAGGAAGAGGCAGCGAGAGATTGGTTGAAAAAGCTTAAATATGCAGTTTACGATGCGGTCGACATATTGGATGAGTTCGAATACGAAGCTTTGCGACGTAAGATAGAGATCCAAAATCGCATGAAGAAGAAGGTACGCAACTTCTTTTCGGTCTCCAACCCAATTGCATTTCGTTTTAAAATGGCTCACAAAATTAAGGATATGAATCAAACCTTTCATGAACTTGAAATGGAGGCGGGTACAATAAAACTTATAGCGGAAACTGTCAATAAAAGTGGTACATCGGGAACTGTCAACGCAAATCCTGAAAATAGAGAGGACAGAGAAACCACATCTTTTGCTGATGTTTCAAAGGTTGTTGGAAGGGAAAATGATAAATCGGAGATAATAGAAAAGTTAATTAGCTCCAGCAACGAAGAGAATGCTTTCGTTGTCCCCATTGTTGGTATGGGGGGTCTGGGCAAGACAACTCTTGCTCAATCAGTTTACCATGATAATTCTGTGATGGGGCATTTTGATATAAAAATATGGGTTTGTGTAGCTGACGATTCTGATGGAAAAAGTTTTGACGTCAAGAGGGTTTTAAAAGAGATCATAGAATCTTATACGGGAAACAAATGTGATGATAACTTAAGCAAGGATGTCCTGGTGCGTACTCTTCAAGAGAAGCTAAGCGAGAATCGATTTTTGCTTGTACTAGATGATGTCTGGAACGAAGATTATAAGAGGTGGGATGAGTTGAAAACTTATCTAGGATTTGGCATTACTAAGGGAAGCAAAATCATTGTAACCACACGTAGTGATAAAGTTGCATCAATCAAGGGCCCACTTCTTATGCACCGATTGCCACCATTATCCGTAGATGAGTGTTGGTCTATATTCGAGCAAAGAGCATTTGCCGATGTAGTAGAAAGGACTCCAAATTTGGTGGTAATAGGAAGGGACATCGCGAGAAAGTGTGGAGGTGTACCACTAGCAGCAAAGACTCTAGGGGGTTTGTTGTCATGTGAAAAGGAGGAACGGGAATGGGTTTCTATCCAAAAGAGTGAAATTTGGAATCTTCATGAAGGGGCAAGTGAAAAAGAAGGTCAAAATCAAATCATAAGGGTATTAAGGTTGAGTTATGATCATTTGTCATCAAATTTAAAACAATGTTTCTCATATTGTTCTATATTTCCCAAGGATTCTGTGATCAATAGAGAAATGTTAATTCAGTTATGGATGGCAGAAGGATTTCTGATGGAGGAGGATATTGGTAACAAATATTGCAATAGCTTGTTGCATAATTCCTTCTTCCAAGACGAGAGGAGAAACGAATGGGGAGATATAGAGGCATTCAAGATGCATGATCTTGTACACGATCTTGCACAATCTGTTGTTGGGAATGAGTACTGCTCAATTATGGAGGTTAGTCAGTTAGAACATATTTCTGACGAAGTTCATCGTTTGAGGTTGGATTTTGATAAAGAAATGCCAACAATTCCAGAAGCCTTGTCTAAAGCAAAGAAATTGCGCACGCTTTTTGTACAAATAAAGAATAACATCGAGAAGGTCTCTAACAATATGGACGTGTGGTTTAACTTCAAGTGCTTACGTGTGTTAGAGTTGTGGAAGATCAAAGAGTTACCACCTTCAATTGAAAAGATGAAACATTTAAGGTACATCGACCTCTCATATAATGATATTGAAGTAATACCCGAGTCTATCACTAGCCTCTACTTTTTGCAAACCTTGAATCTCCATTATTGCGATAAACTTAAAGAGTTACCACCTTCAATTCGTAAGTTGAAACATTTAAGGTTCCTTGACCTTTCACGGACTGATATTGAAGTATTACCTGAGTCTATCACTTCCCTCTGCAATTTACAGACCTTGAACCTCAAAAAATGCAATAAACTTAAAGAGCTTCCCAAAGATATGGAAAAGTTAATCAACCTGAGACACCTTATAATCAGCGAAGATGGAGACTGGAAGGAAAAGCTGCCATCAAAGTTAGGACAACTAACACGCCTTCAAAAGTTATCGTTTTTTGCTGTGGATAGGGACATGGGATGTAATATCACAGAATTGCAAGGCCTAAACCTTCTCAGAGGTGAACTAAAGATTTATAAGTTGGAGAACGTGAGAAATGGAAAAGATGCTGAGGGGGCAAATTTAAAGGGGAAGCAATACCTTCATGAATTGAAACTATATTGGAGTTCAGAACAGAATGATGATGATAATTATGATGATGCTGTTGATGATGTGTTGGAAGGCCTCCAACCTCACCCTAATTTGGAAAAATTGCATATTCAATACTTTCCAGGTGTGAAAGTTCCCACATGGATAACTAGTAGTGCGCTCCCCAATTTGGTCGATATATCACTGACTGACTGCGACAAATGTGAACATGTCCCGGCGCTTGGTCAGCTCCCCATTCTTAGGGTTCTTACCCTTCGGAGTATGAGTTCCGTGAAGTGTCTTGGCCATGATTTCTATGGCAGTAGTAGTGGTCCTAGAGCAGAAAAAGTAGAACCAAGAGCATTCCCTTCCTTGAAAAAACTCTACATATATGAAATGAAAAATTTAGAAAAATGGGTGGAAGTAGACCCACTGTTGTTCCCTATTTCTTTCCCTTTTCTCGAGGAATTGGGCATGTCACTCTGCCCTAAGTTGACAATCACGCCAACTCTGTTTCCCTCTCTTAAGAAATTGGATCTTTCTAAGAGCAATGGCATGGGAATAAGGTCGTTGACAAGCAACTTAACCTCTCTCACCTCCCTAGGCATAAACAATTCTCCAGAATTTATGTTTCTGACACAAGCGTTGTTACAAAACAATAAGCTTCTCAGATCTCTAAGAGTTGAAGATTGCCCCATGTTTCAAGCTTTTCTTCCAAACGAGGATGAGGGATTGCAAGGCCTCCTTAACAGCTCTCTCGAGACCTTGAAGATATGTAAATGCCCTGTTCTAACATTTGTGCCGGATGTACAGGGCCTGATTTCTCTTCGAAAATTAGTTTTTAAACATTGTGAAAAACTGAAATCTTTACCAGAGGGGCTGCGATGTCTCACCACCCTTGAGGAATTGAAAATTAGTGGTTGCCCTGTTCTAACATCTGTGCCGGATGTACAGGGCATGACTTGTCTTCGAAACTTAGTTATTACAAATTGTGAAAAACTGGAATCCTTACCGGAGGGGCTGCGATGTCTCACCGCCCTTGAGGAATTGGTAATTGGTGGGTTTTCAGAGGAGCTGGATCATTTTCCTTTTCCTGCAATGGCTGAACAAGAGGGTACCATCATCCAACACTTTATCTCCCTTCGGAAGTTGATAATTTATGGCTGGTCTACGCTCAACTCTCTGCCTTACCAACTTCAACACCTCAGCATACTACAAGAGCTAGAAATAGAGAAATTTGATGGTCTAGAGGCTTTACCGGAGTGGCTGGGAAACCTTGCATCCCTTCGATCCTTGAAGATTAATTATTGCAAGAATTTGAAGTATCTACCGACTGAAGAAGTGATGCGGCGCCTCATTGCACTAAAAGAGTTGCACATTTTTGAATGTCCCCTTTTGAAAGAACGATGCAACAAGGAGAATGGTGAGGAGTGGTATAAGATATCCCACATACCGGAAATCTGGATTGACTATGATAGGGTTCAAGATCTGGAATAACAACAGGTTGGTTTCATTTCCAATCTCCTATCTCTCTTTTTGCTCAACTCTTCTTTTCATTTATTGATTGTCTACTAATTGTTGATAACTGTATATTAAAAACAGGATGTTGACCAAGTTATCAATGTGGGTCTCTATGTTTTTATTGATAAAGATCTTTTCGGGACACTGTTCTTGTTCATGGATGGGTTTGGAGTTACCATAGCATAGCATGGATATGTCGATTCTGGTAATCTTTTCTTCTCTGTACTTTCACAAAAATCACTATATATGCTTTGGTTCTCTGATATTCTACGTATAAATCTCCCCGATTTATATGTTGTTCTATTTAACTTATATTCATTCTATTTTCTTTCCATTCGCCTGTTTCAAGAGTGAATTCTTTTTCTAAAAATTCATTTCCTTTTTCTCTTTCAACTGAAACAGATTCTCAATTCCTTTTTTTTTTCTTGTATTTTAGGATGGGTCGGGAATGGGGGACAAAATTTTTTACCTAACTTTTTACCTGACTCACCAAGCCGATGATTTATTCAAAATCGGACGGTCATTACTAAAATCCACATTTATTTAAACGCCATGCCACTTGAGGCCAGGCCACTTTGATTCTACCACGTCTTCTCCTCTTGAAAACCCATGAATTGGGATTCGTGTTTCACAAGAAGGTCCCACTTCTTTCCATTGGATGCTAACCATCTGGTTTTTTTCTGGTTGGGGGTCACTCTAGTTGTTAATTTGTGGGTCTTGTAAGAACACTTGGCACACTTTCAGACCCACTGACATGGCGGATGTGTGGTCCACCCAATCTCTAAGAAAATGCCACATGACTCACATTATGGTCGGTCAGCAAAGTTCTACTCCGTAAAATTGCATTCCTTCTGGCCTTATATTTTCTTTTCTCAGCTGACTTCACTGTCTTGCCGGGCTTAACTCTTAGAAGCCCGATTTTGTTGTACCCTGGAGACTTCAAAAATTGAAGTTCCCCTCCAAAAATGCCACGTGGTTCACTCTTTCGTCTTACAAGTAAAAGGTCGGTCACAACCCACAATACAAGCCATGTGGCACACTCTTAGTGGTCGGCGCTGACCGTATGGCCAATCCCTTGATCGGAAGACCTGCAAACCAAAAATCAGCTTGATTAATGATCACAACCGTTGGATCTTTGCACTCAAACAAAGCTCAATAATGCTCAAATTCCTACGGTTAAAATCAACCCATGAAAATAACTTCAATCCAATGCTTAGAAATCACTAATCAGGTTTAGTTTTGGTTTTTAGGTCCACCTCGTATTGTGGGTTGCAACGGGCTTCGATCGTTGTGACCGAACTTTTCACACCAAAAATCAGCTCAATTGTGATCTCTAACTAGTAAAACCATGGTTTAAAAAATGACTGTTATAACGAAAATAACAGACGTTATAACAAATTCGGACCTCCCCCGTTACATTATTAACCATTAAAACGCTAAAAAAATAACAGCCATTATTTTCGTTATAACGGCTTTTATTTTCCGTTATTTTACTGTTATAACGAAAAAAACGACCGTTATTTTCTGGCAACTTTTGTGTAAAAAGGCCGTTATTTTCCTTTTTTTTTTTTTTTTTTTTTTTTTTCTGTTTTTTCCGTTTTTGAAAATTTCAAAATTTGAATTTCAGCACCATTTTTTCCGTTATTTTCTATTATTTTCATTTTTACCCCTGAGTGTTACAATTCGTTATAATGGAAAAAAACGGTAATGCCCTCAGTCCGTTATACTTATACCATTATAACGGCCCCTTTTAAACCTTGATTAAAACTTCACTGACAAAACCCGAAGGATGTTCTATGATTATCAGAGATGGATGTTCTATGATTGTCAGAGTACTATCCACATTTTTTTTTCTTCTTTATTTTCCTTTTGTTCACGGAGAATGCTATCCACATAGCCTCCCAGTAGGTCTTCCACAAGAGAACAAAGCATTTATAAGGGGACTGCCACTTTCTCAGGAAAATGTGATTGCCGGAATCATCAGCGGTCAGCAAAGCTAGTGACTGCCCACAATATGAGCCAGTAGCACACTTTTAGAGGATGCTGACCATATGGCTATTTGTCTTGTCCAATCCCTAGGTGGACCTACAAACCAAAAATCAGCCTGATTAGTGACTTCAAACCTTTGGATCCTTGAACCCCAAATAATGTCAATAAAGCTCAAATTTCCACTGTTAAAATCAATCCATGAAAATGACTCCAATCCAACGCTTAGAAATCACAAATCATGTTGATTTTTTGTTCGTAAGTCACCTGGAGATTGGCCAAACATTCATTCGGTCAATGTCCTCCAAAAATGTGCTACATGGCTTGGGCGTTCAGCGGCTTCACTGACCGTCAACGGTCAGCCAGCAAAGTTTTACTCATTTCTAGCCATGAATTTAAGCATTTAATTTGGTGATTTCTAACCGTTGGATTTTAGTTTTATTATTTGTACTAAATTTAACTGTTAGAGATTTCCAATCAAGCTGAATTTTGGTGTGTAGGTCCACGGTCCACGAAGATGTGTGCTAAACATCCATAAAATCTCATAGGGACCGAAAGAGTGCTTCATGTGGCATTTTAGGAGGGGGAGACTTCAAACTTCGAAGGCTTCTGAGAGGCCAAATTTATTCCCTTTATTCAATGGACTCTTAAAGCCGAAACTATGCATGAAAGAGTAGAACAGAGAGAGTTCGATTACTTTGTTTTATCTCTCTTATGGCCTGCTACTATCTGTAATGGAACCTGACATTGCTGTTCCTCCAACGGGTATTGCACAAGGTATTTTCCCCCCTTTACCCTTTATTGTTGGTGGTTTTTTCATGTGGGGTTGGTTTGATTCTGTTTGGTTTCGAAGTGTTGGATTTTTCTTTTTTGATTCTCTTATGATTCCTTGATGTGGGTCGATATCCTCTTTGGAAAATTTAATCTATTTTTTTTCTTCTTTTAGTTGGATGAAAATGTATTTTCTAAGGCCTGTTTGAATTTCCAGGAAAAAATATATCTTTCGCTTAAAAGAATCTCTTAGAATTTTTTTTGATGGATCTATCCATGTGGAGAGTACAAATGTCCTGCGTTGTTGTATGTTTATATAATTGCTCCAATTATCCCAAACGGGTTGCGATATCTCTTTTTTTTTTTTTTGTAAACAGCGGTATCTGATTACAAAGGAAAATGAAAAACTGATCAAAGAAAAAAAAATGAAAAGATGTGGTTTTAGCAATGCAGGTACTTGGGAAAATATGGTAGTTTTTAAGATTTCTTGCGGCCTATGTGTCTATTTGTAAACTGCAGTCTATGTACTTTGACCATGCTATTCCCACCTCGAATGGTTTTTTTTTATTATTAAAAGTACAGATAGATATATTAATGGAGAGATCGAGGAGATCTCCAAAGGAACAAAACAAAAGAGAACACCCAAAGATGGTAGCACCCTCCTTTCACCTCAATATCTCCTCCAACCTGAACACCAATACCCTATCCTTCACCTTGAGGATGCCCTCCCAAAATTCGCACCCGAAAGGATACCTACAAAGCTTTGAGACCCAACCTCCTGGCTCCTCTCCTAACTTACCATAGATCACTCTACACCATAGAGCCTTCCTCTCCCTCTCGAACCTCCAGATCCATTTTCCTAGCAAGGCAACATTCATGAGGCTGATATTCTTGAACCTTAGACCTCCCTCCTTCTTAGGCAAACAAGCATGTGCCCACTTCACTAGGTGATTCCTCGAGTGATCTTCCAACTCTTCCAAATCATTCCACAAGAAATTCCTCATCAACCTTTCAATTCGTCTCTCGACACTGACTGGGATAGAAACACAAGGCTAGAAAATAGATGGGGAGGCTGGATAGGGAGCTTTTGATGAGAACCATCTTCCTCCTTTCAACAAATACTTGCCCTTCCAACCTGGCAGTCTTCTATGTACCCTCTCAAAAATCAGGTCCCAAATTGATCGTGCTCTATATGGGTCTCCCAAAGGTAGACCAAGGTAGGAAGAGGGAAGAGAAGCAGTAATGCATGACATAATCCCAGCCAAATTAAATCTTCTATATCCCCTACCTCCCCTATTTTACTTTTTGTAAAGTTGATTTTGAGCCCTGAACACACTTCAAAGCAATTTAACAGACACCTTAGGAACACCACTTGCTCTCTAGACCCGGAAATGAACACTATTGTGTCATCTACAAATAGAAGGTAGGACACCACCACACCCCTAGAGCCTCCTCTAAAACCCGACAGCTCTCATGAAACTCCTTTTGAGATCATCCTCTCCAAAGCTTCAACAACCATTATGAACATGAATGGAGCTAAGGGATCACTTTGTCTCAGACCTCTTGTCCCTTAAAATAGCCTGACGGGGAGCCATTAACGATTACCAAAAAGCGAGATGACCTAACAAACCTCTCTCCACATAGAACAAAAGCCCATTCTACCCATCAGATAATCTAAGAATTCTAGTTTGTATGGTCGTAAACCTTTTCCATGTCTATCTTGCAGACGATACCTGGCTCGCCCAATTGCCTTCTCAAGTCGATGCATTCATTGACAATAAGCACCCAGTCAAGAATTTGCCTGCCTCTCACAAATTCATACCTCAAATGTTGTATTAGTACTTTTTATATTAATTATTTTGAAAATAAATTTAAAAATTATTTAATCTTGTTATGGTAATTCTTTGTCAAGAACCAAGCAATCTAAAAGCAGATATTATGATTTGGGCTATCTTTGCTTGCTTTATTGTCTTCCAATTGTTGTGTTGCTTGGGCTCTTCTTTTTTTCCTTTTTCACTTTCTGGTGTTAAATGTGTTTCTCTCCTTTTTATGAGCATGTCAACAATTTGCTTTTCTCATTTTTGCTTTTACACCATGTATTGCTTCTCTCTTATTAGTAAAGAAAACAACAAAAAAAAAATAAAAAATAAAAACCTACTGTCATCTATATTTTTATATTTTTGCAGGTCTAATTCTCTGAATGAATTTACAATCCGTAAGTATAATGCTGTGAGTATCCTTCCTTTAGATCCCCCATCTAGACCACTAAAATCAGTTGTTATTTTGTAATGTATAGCGAAACGTTGTTTTTTTGGCTCCATGATTGTCATTTTGGGTGGTAAATTAAGCAGGTATACTTACTAAAATCTGTTGTACACGCTGAATCTGCTTAAAGAAACGCAATTGTCTTCATCTGCTACCAACATAAAAACCCCTTGTGTGACAGATGGACTTTGGACCAATTACAATGATGGAACCTGGCCGGCTTGCTGCAGTGGATCCCAATTTGATATTATGGAGGTGCTGATTTTTTCTCTTTTTCTTCTGGCTTGGGAGAGTGTATTTAAACAAGAGAGTTCTCTTTTAGAATGCTCAAGAGTCAGAAGACTCAGAACATCCGACTTTCTTATACTTCACGTGTCAGCTTCCTGTGGGAATGACTAATTTGTCCCTAGGAGATTCGTCAACTATAAAATATATCTCAGATACATTTCCATTTTTCTGTGTGCCTTAAACTTAGTGTCACAACTCGCAAAAACCCATTTTCCTAAATTACTTCACAAAGTCTTGTAATGCTTTTAAAGTAAATCATATATCAAAATGAATAATAGTTTGAGAAATTTTCCATCTCATCAACTACTTTTATAAAGTAAATGATTTTCTTTTACTTTAGATGGGTGATGATGATGTCTATGATTTTCTATAAAAAATCAGTGCTTCAGGTGTCTATTTCTGTTTAAATTGGTATCCTAGATTTTTACATTTATATTTTTTTTGTGTACACAAGGCATAAAATTGAAAAAAGACCACCTCTTGGTGCTTCATTGGCTGACTTCATTAGTACGAAGCTTGAGTATTGGAGTTGGCTCGATTGGTACATTCTGATTTCAGTTGAATCACTAAACACATAAATCAATAGTTTCTTGTTAAAACCAACATGTCTTGCCCAGCTCCTAATGAATTTGATTAAATTTTATCTCCTTTATAGATCTCATCATTGCTTGGAGCTCTGGAGAAGTATTGGCCAACTTTAAGTTGTGATTCTTCATCTACCTGCCATGGTGGAAAAGGACTGTTTTGGGCCATGAGGTGGATATAAATTTTAGAATTGGTTTGTTATCTAATTTTCCAGTCTAAAATTTGTTCTTTCCCTAACAAAGCTAAATTCTCTTCTTGTCATCATGGCTGACTTGGCGGGATATTCATTGACAGTGGGGTACTCATTTGACCTTATTACTGGTGTAGTTTATACTATTATTTAAAGTTAAAAATACAAGAATTTTTCCTTTTCCATGAAGGAGGCAAAAGTTCTCTATCCTTGCTCAAATGTACTCACCTCCCACTTATAAATCATCAAAATATTCAATTGATGGGTCGCCTCTTTGATGGGGGATGCCTAGTCATACAGATAGGCAATCCCAACATTCCTAGTCAACATAGTCATCCAATGTGTTTCTTGTTCTTAGATTACTAAACAACTTTGTTTAGCTATCTAAATTTTTCTATTCATTTTTTGCTCATGAATTTAGTGAAGCATATGAAAATGGTTGTGATTTTGCGTTATGGCCATCCAAGAGGTGGCTCATTGATTTAATGTTTTCATTTTGTTTTGCTACATTTCTTCACATTGGAACCTAAGATTTGTCAAATACCCTTGTCCCCAAAAAGTACGGATATCTTTTAGTAAATCTAGCTTGAGCCCATGATTCATTCACACGATTTTCTTCCAGTACTATTATATCCAAGGTGCCACAAATACGATAACAGAATTTAATTCTGAGAGCGTGATGTAGACTGTAAAAGCATTGTCCTGGACTCTATGGTGGATATGAGCTTAGTTGAACGGGCTCAATTTGGGCAGCTTTCAAGTGTTGAGTCTTTACTTTGATATTTTGTAAATTTTCTCACATTGGTCAATTATAAAATCAATAAATCCGTGCTTACTAGATTCTGAAGTTTTGAAGATTGGTCTTTGCCATAACAATCAAGTTTGGCTACCAAGATCCATAATTATATGATAAGAAAATTTGGGGTACCTATGTGGGTAGACTATGTGGATGAATGACCTACTAGTAGGTACAAGATACATGCATGGGACGAGTCCCACCATTTAATGCTTCCCACACAGGTGATCTCAACCCCAGAAAATCAATGATCAATTTTTTTGATCTATTGAATTATTTTAGAGTGTCATAAAAGAATATGGTTAACAGTCGAAACAAAGTTGCAGAAAGCATGTTCCCTTTTCTATCTTAGTCATATCTTTTAGGAACTTGAGTCATGTTTCTTTGACATTGTTACTTGTAGAAAAGCACGGGACTTATTCCTTTCCAATAGTTCGAGATGAGTATAATTATTTCTTAAATATAATGTCACGGTTAGTATTGGTTGCCCCACATTTTCTTAAATGTTTTGCATTCTCTGTGGTATTTGCACTAATTCATATGGTGCTTCCACACATTTTTGAAATTTTAAGCTTGCTAAACTTTGTACCATAGTTTCCATAGAAGCTATACTAGATCAAGTAATAATAAAAAAATTCACAGAACAGATTCAATTAAGTCAAGATTCAAACTACAATTGACTTGATCAAGTACTAGAAACTGATCAGGCACGCAATTGAGTTTTGATTCGAGTCTGTGTCTAAACTAGAATGTTAAACAATGTTAATTGCTTTAATCTTTGACGTGATGAAAGACTTTTGTACCGGAAAATTCTGAATGAGGCGGGCTATGCACTTACTAATTTCGACAAATATCCATTGGGATGCATTGTTTCAGCCATTGAGAATGCTTTTGGTGCAACCCCATTGGTGGTTTGCTCTCATGGTGTTGTGGAGGAACTTTGATTTTGCTTCTATAAGGATTTCAAGGTTAGGCTTTGACATCTCCACCCTTCTGAAATCCAATTGGTGATGTTATGTTATTTTAAATTAGTTTGCTTAACTATTGAAAATAGGCCCTGGGTAGATCACAAGGACAGTCTACCAACAGTAGTGTTTCATACACAATGACAAGCCTAGCGACATGCAAATTGGTGGAACACACTTCACGATATCTCCTAAGCCAAATTTTGATGAGTTGAAAAATCTTAAACAAACATAAATTTTGATATCCAAATTTTGAATGCTAGGTCCCACATCCCTACTTGAGCACACCAATTGTATTGCTAGCCTATTTGTGGATAGATAATCCCTGGCATCTATTGTAAAACACCTTATAGATTTCCTATTTGTATTGTGAATCGAAGCTCAACTCTTCTGAAATTTTCTTTTTTTACAGCCTCATGATTGTATAATTGGCTCTACTACTCATGGTGACATGCTTGCTTCAAGGTCTTGCCCTAACTATGTCAGTCTACCAGAATATATACCATTGGGTAAGTTTCTTTTTCCTTTTCTTGTATTATTCAGACGAGATCGAAAGTTTTCGAGAAAAGGTAACCCATTTGAGCTTCATGAGATTTCAAAAAGAATCTGTGATTCTTTAATTTACTTAGTCTGTTGTTTAGAATTATTTCTTTATTTTTTGGTAACATTGTTGTTTAGAATGGTAATTTTGATTAAATTTAAGGTATCTAGTGGGTGGACTGTGAGGACTGTTTGTTGACACAACAAGGCAGTCCACGCAAGGCAAGCGCTGTCAATTGGCTGGCTCAGCTGGCTCGGGTTTTAGTCTTAGGTCTATTGGGTTCGAGCCAAGATCTTTAGGAATGCTGGTCTGTTAGGCTGGCCGGGCCTATAACCATGGTTAAAGTATCATACTGCCTCATGTGAGACATCTCATTTTCTCTAGTTATTGGAACACGACAAGTCAATACATATCCGAAAATTTATTTACTTTATTTAATTATAAAAGGTAGTATTATTTCATTAAAGATCATATTTTTCGCTTATATAAATATTAGGTATAATTTTGCATGATGTATCTTTGTATCTTTGCTTATTGAAGCATATCATCATTTTCCAGTCAATGTGACAAGGACACGCACAATTGTTGATGTCCAACACAAAAGAGGTGTCAAACACATTGACCCTTGAACGTGAACACATCCGTACAGTTTATTCTATACGTTGAAATAAATTCTTTTAAAATACTTTAGTTAATGTTATGTGTAGAAATGTAGAGGCGTCGAAATTCTCCTCAAATTCCATTATAATTGAAACTTATGTTTTTATGGAAACCACTATCACGACTATCACACCTAATTCCATAGTCTTCTAACAAAGTAATTTATACTCTATGGCATACTTAATCATATATAAGAGCAACAAATAAAACTGAAGGCACTTTTACTTTTTTTATGTGTTTTACTTTTTGATTTTGTTATAAATTATACATAATGATTCTTCCACAATAGTTTTTAGGGTATTTTAGCATCACCCCCTTGAAATCTGAAAGTAATTTGTAGTACCCCCTTATACTTTTAAACTTTAGGATTACCCCCCCTTGAATTAGTTTAACAGTGGTTAATTGACTTATGTTATAACAGAGTTGAATCACACTTGCTTAGCATTGTACTTGCAATATTTTGATCCTTTCATGGGTGCATTAACAAGTGCATGACGCATGCCATGTTTTAACGTTAGTAAAATGATGATTTAACTTGGTCAAGGGGGGTAATCCTAAAGTCTGAAAGTATTAGGGGGTACTACACATTACTTTCAAATTTCAGGGGAGTATTGCTAAAAATACCCTACTTTTTATGACTTATGTTTGCATGCAGCTCATCTATAGCCCAAACCCTACCCATACATGTGAAGTAGATCTATTGGGTTATGAGTCCAGCTCAGGCTTGAAATTTAACTACCTTGGACAATGGTCGGGATTGCACTTGTAGGCTCATCCTAAGCTCGGGCTAGACCTGGGCCTAGACTCAAGCATGGTAGGCCGGGCCTTGGCTGAACATGGCCCAAACTGATAATATCCCTACAAAAGGCTCACATTCATAGGATTAGAACCCACCAATTGATGGGTCCCCCAACCTTTGAGAACTTTAATGCCAAAAATCAACCCAATTAGTTCAACTAATCATCTAATTTATCACTTTCTTTGGTTAGAAGAAATAAAAACCTCATGAATGTCCAGAATATAATCTGTAGAACAGATGGTTATGATTATCCGAATGGATCGATTTTGTTTTAGGAGATCTCCTTGGTTGAACCCATCAAATGGAGGAATCAAACCCTTGCATGTGCATTAGTTGTAGCGGTATACCATTGATAAGTTGCTCTAATAATCTATCCAATGGGCACCCAAGACTAATTCAAGTTTTTATAGTCTTCTGGTGCATTTAATGATCACATTTTATTTAGGCTCCATATGGTGACCAACAAAACATTTTACAGAAAAAGGATTTGAATGATGGATAGTGTTGATACAGAAAAAGTTTTTTGACATTAATATGCAAAAGTCATTTCTAGAAAGCTTATTCCGGGCAATTGAAGTCTATAACAATTGGTGCCTGTTTTGGTGTACACTTCAATAAGGTGACCCGACATGCTAATGTGCCTGGTTTCATTAGATCCCAGTGTTTGACATTCATATTAGGTGCCACTGATCATTGAACAATATTTATTTTCTACCAACATTCATATTTAGGTCCCGATGTTCAAAAATACTGTGTATTGTTGCCAAAACACATTTTTAACTTTTTTTTGTAATCGCACTTTAATATACCTTTTCCTACTATATATGCAGGGCTAGAATGTAGATCTTGTTTAATATGGCGGTTGCTCCATGATAAACTCCCCACAGAAGATCAATCGCGCAGTAGGGGATGCAACATTGTCTCTTGTTGTAGCCTTTGTCCTACTCTATGTTGTCCAGAAACCACATCTCATTTATTCTTGGAGTATGATTTTGCTTAAGTCTATCTGGAACTAGATATTTGATAAATTGGGAAATCAGTTGCTTTAAACACATCCATTTTAGATTTGGTGGAGGCGGCTAATGGTAATGAAAGTCAAGTTGGTGAACTTTGGCTGGTTTCTATCATTGCTAGTTTATGGGCCATTTGGAAAGCTCGGAACCAATGCAAATTCGAAGACGAAGCTCCTTCCCTTCTCAAATGGACCAAAACGATCCAGGTTTGGATTCAAGATGCGGGTAAAGTATCCAGTGGTAGAATGAGAAACTCTGTTAAGATTTATCCATCCTTCATTGTTGGCCGCCCTCAACTTGCCCGTAGGATCAAAGAAGTCATTTGTTATCCTCCCTTTTCAGGTTGGATTAAATTCAAATCTAATGGAGCCGCTAGAGGAAGCCCGGGGATTGCTGGGTGTGGAGGTATTTTCAGAAACAGTAGATGTTTAGTTGTGGGTACTTTTGGTAGTGGTCTTGGCAACACCACAACCCTTCATGCAAAAATCTTGGCTATTATTACAGGTATCGACATTGTCTGGGCTAAGGTTGGCATTCTATATAGTTAGAAAGTGATTGTGAGATGGTGATCCATCTTATTACAAAGAAGTCTGATGACGTTCCTTGGAGACTAACTCAATGGCTCAACTGCTTGCACATCAGCAAAATGAACATTAGATGCTCTCATATCTTTCGAGAAGGCAACAGGGCTGCGGACAAACTTGCTAATTGGGGCACAAACAATGATGGTTCAACTATTTTTTGGTGGACTTCCACGCCTTCTTTTGCAAATCAAGAAGTTCTTTCCAACATTATGTGCCCGTCGGCTTATAGGTTTTGGTTTTGCTAGGAACTCGGGTTATCTTGGTTTTGACAGGGATAAATGATTTTCTTGGGATTTCTAGTTTGGCTGTGCTGGAATTGCTCCAGGATAAGTGAACTTGAGATCCTAAGGTGATATCCCATTAAATCCTTTCCTTGATTCTTGGCATCTTTCTTTTCTCTAGTATACTTGGTTGTATTTTAATTTTTCAATCAATATACATATTTTCTTCTTAAAAAAATAAAATAAAATAAAAGACAGCAATCCCATGGTTACCTGGTCATGAAGCTATCTGAGCTTTTTCTAAGATATGGGTGTTGGGTGATGTGAAGTCTGTAATTTGTATTTGAGGTTAGAGGAAGGCTGAGTAATGGGTTACGTTATAAACATAAAAACTACCAAAAAAGTCTCGGTTAAAGAACATTGTGTATTTTTATGGTCTATTATATAATTTGAAATTTTGAGTAAAGAACAAGTTGAAGAGAGAGAGAGAGAGAGAGTGGGAGCTTTTGGCCTTTTATATATGGCACAGGCTCTCGGGACAGGCCTGTTTTGACAGGTTCTCGGGTCTTGGCTTCTGGGGCGTGGATTCCGAGAATCCAACGGTGGTTTTGTATGACAAAACCTGATTCCAGTGTAGCGCTATCACCACCATTGGATTCTCAGAATCCACGCCCCAGAAGACTTCCAGAGCCTTATGTGATGGAGAATAGATCAAAGCCAGCTTTTAATTGATAGGAGGGATAGAAAAACTAGATGTAATTTGATAAACTGCATTATGGAAAGTAATGTGATATCATTGTCCCTAAGTCAGGACCGTTGAATGGTCTTCGAGATTGATTGGTACAAGTCTTGACGACCATAAACGGTCAGGAGCTGAAAGCCACTAGGGATGATTGTAACACTACCCAATCATATTGGGTTTGAAAATTTTAGAGTTTTATGCATTTCCTCCTACCACACCAAAATGTTTTTGTACAAGTACCTGGGTTTTCTGTCCACCCCTTAAAAATCCATGTGGCATACCCGTTGGCACACCGTCCTATGACGTTTGGCCTACTCGTTGGCAGACGTACATACAAAAGTCAACCTGATTAGTGATTTACCTCATTTTAGACATACTAAAAATCTTCTACATGAAATTATCAAATGTTTACTGAGTTATAACGATCATCATAACGGGCATAACAGTAATGTTACCTGTTCATTATATATTCCATTTAAAACCTCGAATTTGATTATTAGTGGGTTACTTTGGAAATTTTGATATATTTAATAATAAATGGGATGGTCTGGTTGTTTTCTAGACCAAAGAGATTTCCAAGTGGGAACCTTTGAATGGTAGGTCCCACATCCCTGATTGAGCACACCAATTGTAATGCTAGCGTATTTGTGGATAGACAATCCCTGCCATCCGCTTATAGATTTCCTATTCGTATTGATACGAATCAAAGCTTAGCCTCTTCTGAAATTTTGTTATTTTACAGCCTTGTGATTGTATAACTGGCTCTACTACTCAAGGTGACATGCTTGCTTCAAGGTAAGTTTCTTTTCTTTTTCCTGTATTATTCAAACGATATCGAAAGTTTATGAGAAAAGGTAACCCATTTGAGCTTTAAAAGGTAACCCAACACTAAAGAGGTGTCCAACACGTTGACCCTTACAAACCATGTACATCAACACGTCCGTACAGTTTATTATCTATGTTGAAATAAGTTCTTTTAAAATACTACTTCTGTTAATGTTAAGTGTACAAATCTGTAGAAGTGTCGAAATTCTCCTCAAATTCCATTATAATTCAAACTAGTTTTTGATGAAAACCACTGTCACAACTATCACACATAATTCCATAGTTTTCTTACAAAGTAAATAATACTCTACGACATACTCAATGCGATTCTCACAATTATTCTTAATGATTGTTCCACAATAGTTTTTATGACTTAGGTTCGAAGCTCATCTATAGCCCAAACCCTCCCCATACATGTGAAGTGGGCTTGTTGGGTTATGAGTCCAACACGGGCTTGAAATTTAACTACCACAGTTCATGGTTGGGATTGCACTTGTAGGCTCATACCTTGTTCGGGCCAGACCTGGCCCTGGACTCAAGCATGGAGGCCGGGCCTGGGCTGACCATGGCCCAACCCAATAATAGCCCTACAAAAGGCTTAGATGCAGTGGGTTAGAACCCACCAGTTGAAAAGTCCCCCAACCTTTGAGATCTCTAATGCTAGAAATCCACCCAATTAGATGAACTAACCATATGAATTATCGCTTCTTTTTGGTTTGAACCCATCAAATGGTGGGGTCAAACACATGCATGTGCATCAGTTGTAGCAGTATACCACTGATAAGTTGCTCTAATAATCTATATCCAATGGGCACCAAAGACTAATTCAAGTTTTTATACTTGTGCGTTGAATAATTACATTTTATCTAGCTAGGCTATGCATGGTGATCAACAAAACATTTTATAGAAAAAGGATTTGCATGATAGAAAATGTTACATACAGAAAACGTTTTATGACAATTAGGCCCTGCTTGGTATCCAATAAATATTTGTTGGATGGTCCGAATAGGATGGTCCGAGTAGACTAATTAAAGTTGATTTTGAGCGGGTTCCAATAGTCAGTGGTCCGAGTAGAACTTTGCTGACCGCCCACAATTTGAGACAGCAGCAATACTTTAGAGGGACACTAACTGTATGGATGTTTGGCCAATCCCTAAGTGGATCTACAAACTAAAGATCAGCCTGATTAGCGATTTTAAACCTTTGGATCTTTGTACACTAAATAGTCAAATTCCACGGTTAAAAATCAACCCATGAAAATGACTCCAATACAACTTTTAGAAATTACTAATAAGGCTTTTTTTTTTGTATGGATGTCCATCTAGGAGTGAAACTTTTTTGACCCTCCACAATGACTGCCACCATAACCGCCCACAATATGAGCCACATGGCACATTTGTGGAGGATGCTGGCCGTTTGGATGTTTGGCCAATCCCTAATAAAAAATCAACCTGATTAGTGATTTGTAAGCGCTGGATTGGAGTCATTTTTATGGATTGATTTTAACCGTTGAATTTGAGTATTATTGACCATTATTTGCCATTATTTAGGTACTAGGATCCAAAGATTTGAAATCACTAATTAGGCTGATTTTTGTTTTGTAGCCCGTCTAGGAATTGACCAAAACATCAATATGGTCGGCGTCTTCTAAAAGTTTACCACACGGCTCATATTGTGCGTAGTCATCATGGGTGGTGAATGAAATTTTACTCTCCATCTAGGACCAAATATTATTAGTTTCTTACCGACGCGTGAATCTTATAGATTCGGGGTCACTCGCATTGTCTTTGACAAACTTTAAAAATCGATCAATCCCATCACTATATTCCTATGATCATCTAAGATTTATCCATTATGTTAGACCTTAACAAGTATTACACGATTCTTGAAATATATCGTGTACATCGAAACAAATTGAGATAAAAAATAATATGCATGTGTTTGGACATTTATCCTATTTTTTTTTAGTCTCTATCTAACTTTGCTAACTCTAAAGTTTTCTAACCCAATCAAGAACTGATATTGCTTCTTATTGGTCATATATATGTAGTGTCCATATTAGTTTAAAATTCGACAGCATTTCCCCGTACTTTTTCCTATAAGTTTATTTTAGGTTGATTTTCATGTCAATCCAACTACCAAAGTAGTCGAGATATTAAAATCAACAAAAAATAGTATATAAGAACAAGATTTGGTGAAATCATACCGAATTTTAAACTAACACGGAGACTACATATATATGAGTAATAAGAAGCAATATCAGTTCTCAAAATGTCTACACTAGACAATTCAAAAATCACAATTTGTATAAGCTACAGTGATACAAATAATGATCCTTGAACGGGCGCACAATTCTATGTTAACTCATGTAAGAAATTAAAGACTGAATCTCGGATAAGATTAAATGATTCAATCAGACCATATGCAGTGCATATATGATGTGTGCAACCTCTTATCTTTGATGAAGTCTTCAAGATCTCATGCTTATACTAATACTTTGTGCAAATATGAATTAATATCAAGCATTTTAATTCAATGTAGTCACTGAATTAAAATACTAAAACTTATATATATACAAATACACCCAGTATAGTCATTCAACATCAACCATACAAATTCAACATGCACTATAAACTAAGAAAGTTAAAACAAGAAAAGTTAATTGAGAATATATACAATTCATTATAAACTAAGAAAATCCATATGCTTGTTATTGCACCCAAGAAAAGACCATATATAATACTTCAAGTACAATGCTAACGGCTTGTAATTCAAGTCTATTTTAAGTTAAGTCATCCATTGTTAATCTAAGTGAAGGGGCTAATCATATATTAAATTTGGCCAATCAGTTGGTGGACCTACAAAAATGAGACAATAAGGGTTAGATTTTTGGTTTGTATGTCCACTTAGGAATTGGCAAAACATTCATACGGTTAACGTATATACAAAGATCCAAAGGTTTGAAATCACTAATCATGCTGAATTTTGGTTTGTATGTCCACTTAGGGATTGACAAAACATCCATATGGTCAGCATACAAAGATCCAAAGGATTGAAATCAGTAATCAGGATGATTTTTGGTTTGTATTTAGGGATTGGCAAAGCATCCATACGGTTAGCATACAAAGATCCAAAGGATTGAAATCACTAATCAGGCTGATTTTGGGTTTGTATGTCCACTTAGGGATTGGCAAAACATATGTATGGTAAACATACAAAGATCCAAAGGTTTTGGGATTACAAGTGATTGGTTGAGGGCGTGTAAATGAGCTGGCTTGCAAGTGCTTGCCAAGAAGCTCTTGCAAACTCTTTCAAACTCTTTAAGAAAAGGGTCAAGCTCAGCAGACACATATTTTCCCACACAATTTTGGTGTACCCACAGATAAATCAATGGCTGATTTTTGGTGATGAAAATCTCCTCCCCATATAGATCACCCCTACAAAAAATATGCCCATTCTGAAATTTCTAACACCATCAAATGTGGGTTTCAAGTTAATGGTAAAAATAGACGGTCCATAATTCTTCAACTTGTAAACCATGCTATGAATATCATAATGATTTGAACTTTTGTGAGGGTTATCTCCTCAACATAGAGAACATCCTCACCAAAAAACATCCCATTCCAAAACTTCTACTTTATATATTGGCCCTCGACGATTATTTTGTGTGAAAATATGTGTCCGCTGAGCATGACCCTTAAGAAAATAGATTCAAGCATGTGCAGCCCAAAAATTGTGGTAAGTGACTGCAATGCAACTCACCGCATTTTCACTGAGAGGGTTTGTGAGTAGGGCTGTCAAAGGGATGGGCCAGGGTAGGGCCTAGCCTAACCCTAGCCCTACCCTCGCTTATAAAGGTGAGGCCCTAGCCCGGCCCTAGCCCTTAGAGGGCCTGAACTGGCCAGGCCCTAGCCTTACCCTCAAGGGCCAGGGCCAAGTTAGCGTAGGGCCATGGCCTACAAGTAGAGTATTAAAACATATAAAAATTTAAGTAAAAAAAGTGAATGCTTGAATAATGTACTTGGCTTGGTAACGTGTTTCTTCGGTCTAATCTATGTAGATTTTTCTTTGAATGATCATAATTTTTTCATTAAAATGGTGAACTATTAAGGTTTTAAAATGAAAACTTTGTCTTTTTAAAAACCTCGATAAAATAACTGATATATTATAAATTAGAATGATTTTAAACCTTTCTTAAATTTTTCAAAATAGGAACAATTTTGGGCCATTCATAATTTTGGAATGGCTCGATCATTTGGAAATTGCCCAAAATTGTATTCTTTTTAGGATAACGGTAGTGTCCAACACCAATAACATTCATGACACATGAACTTAAGGAAAGCGAGAGACCATGCCAACTGATTTTCCCCCTTTCTTTTGTATGTTTTGTTTTTCAAAAAAGGGTTATATTCCAGAGGTATCCTGGACCTCTTATTAACAGTAAGTGTCCAACGATAAGTAACCTTTGAACAACCCATTTTTTCATTTAAAAAAATAACTTAATTTAAATTTGAATATACCATGCACCTAGGGTGCATTATTTTATGGAACATAAATTTAAAAAATAAATAAAACAAAGATGATCTGCCAAGGGCTGGGTAGGGCGAGGCCTATTCTGGCCCTTATTTAGAAGGGCCTTACATATTTGGGCACGGTCTGGCCCTAAGGGCTTGAAATTTATAAAAAAAACCTCTTTTTAGGGCTTTTCAAAGGTTAGGGTAGGGTCTGGCCCCCTTAAAAGAGGGCTGAATTGACATCCCTATTTGTGAGGAAGAAGAGAGAGAGAGACTCACTTGGGAGGGCGAGCAATGGGAACGATGAGAAATGGGCGACGACGACGGCAACAAACGAGAGACGGTGGATGGGAGAGGAACAGACTGCTGATGGACGGGCTTGGAGAGAGCAAGCTAGGGCTTTTAAGGGTTTTGGAGGAGAGGACAAGAGCAAAAGGGTTTTGGTGCGCATGGAAAAGAGCACGGTCACGGGTAAATATATCAAGTGAATCGCATCGATTTTTGTAAAAACCGACGCGATATATCACGCAATCGCTCCAACGCCAAAACCCCTTCGTCTAGTAGTGGCGTAAGGAGAGAACGAAGCATCAAGGGTTTTAAAAAGAAAGGTTTTAAAATAAAGTTCGTTTAGAGCTACGTCCATTTCGTACATCCAACTCTTACACCTATTGATGAGGCCCACATGGAAATCATGTTGGACAATCCACGCCCACATTTAATAATATTTAAATATTATTAATAAATCATGATAGGTAGAAATACCAAACTACCTATCATGATTTATTTGGACATGTCAACCATCCAGAATAATATAGGAGATATAAATGGCCTTGAGATGCACCATCCACGCCATCTCCTACAATTATAGATACCCAATTGAGAGAAAAAAAAATAGGAACACAAAATACCAGAAAAGACATCCAGAATATAAAGATGAATAATGGGGTCTCATTTCCTAAGAATGATAATAGATGCATCTAGCGTAAGCCTTTGTAACTACAGTTTAAGATATAAAGGGGAATACTGTTTACAATTTGGGTTCACTTTTACCTCATTAACCACATAAATTTGTTTTTTATGCCATCACAAGTTAAAAAAAAATATTGAAATAATGTGCCTCAATATCTTACCACGTTACTCTAATGGCACCCCAAAACTAATCCAACTCTCTCTAGAGGCATAGACATATAATGAGTAACACAGGAAAATGGAAAAATAGACATGAACAATCATAAGTTAAATAGAGTGAGTGAAAGAATTTTAAAGACAAGAACCATCATAAAAGTAATTGTGTATAGAGAACAAAAAGGAAGCTAAAATGATAAGTTTGAAGACTTTTTGGGTAGGTGAAGAACCAAAACAACTTATCCCAACCCAAAATACATTTTCATCCACCATAATAAATTCCCATATTTTGGATGATAATAAAGGACCCTTTTTGCCAGACGTCGTCCTTACATTGAATACATTTACTAAAAGTTCCACAAATTTATTTAGGGAAAACTTTAGAAAATAATAGCCAACTTTTATTAGTTTGGGTGACCGATGGTCTCATGGTTGCAACTTCGAGCACCTTTCAATTGAGCGGTTGGCTTAACCCTGTTCTCTTTAGTTTTTCTTATTGTAATTACTACCTAATCAAATAATTAAGGTTCGTTATTAATTGACCCTTACAAAAAATGTTGAGATACAAACTTTCCCTCTATTATATATCTATACAATCTTTGAAATCTATTAGTCACATGCAACTATGGTAGAAGCACAAACAATGGCCAAAGTATAATTTGAGTACAGAAATGATAACTCAACTGGTTGGACTAATAATTTTGTTGGTTGCTAAGAAGTTGAACCTGCATCAGGAATACAATTCACAAGCTTTTGACACTCCCAACTACCATTCACTCATAGAAAATTAAAATCAAAATATTCAGACCATTCTGACAAAAGTGGACTTAAAGTTAACGGTGAAATGTGAAATTCCCTTAGTATTGAAATGAAAAGACCTAGAGGGGGTGAATAGGTCTACTTATAAATAATTACTAATTTCATTATGGATGCAATAAATAACTTAAAGCAAGTACTGCTGAATAATAATCAACTTTAAACAATATAAAAAAATAGAGAGAATCAAACCACAACACAAAGATTTATGGTGGTTCGGTGTAATAATACCTAGCTACATCCATTCTTAAAAGCTCCAAAAAGCTGTCACCTTTTTAATTCAATCACTTAAGCAATCTTACAATAATGAATAAGGTAAAGAACCTAGTCGCAATCGCAATCAATATAGAGCAAAGTTAGGTCTCAACCAAACTTAGTCAAGACACTTCTTGACTCAAGCAGAGTAATAGTATATTAAATTGAAGTATACCAATATAGAGAGCTTTTCAACTAACAAACAAAGTTACATCCTAATTATGAAGATAAAGAGGAACAAATGCTCTTTTCTATGTTGTTGAAACACAAAGCTGATTACACACCAAATCAAAGTAACTCGGACAACCTTCCAAGATAATACGTAGATCACAACAATGAAAAGCTTAAACACATATCTTCTCAAAATGGTCACACTGACAAAGGCATGAAATCAAGGAGATTTTTCATAAAGAAGACACTTAGAGGTGTCTCAGAGAAGCCCAAAAGAATCACTGAGAGAAGTGTAGAAAATAAATAAGGAGGGGAGGACTATTTATAAGCTTGAGGGACCAAGTGGGATTGGGCATGCACAGAGGGATAAGTTGACCGTTCTAATAGATCGATCGCCCTATCCCACCGATTATATTGGTCAGTTTGTGAGACCCGTTTGCCCTATCCCGCTAGTTAACCAATCGCCCTATCCCTCTAGTCGAGTGATCTGTTTAGATCGGTCGCCTTATCCCTCCAAAAGTGCGGACTTACACTCATATGTCTTGTTAAATGTCAACCAACAACTGGGTTTAGGACAGTTTATGTCCATCTAGAAAAGTCCATTAAACAAGTCGAGAACCCTCTGAATCTTTATATCAAGGCTTTAATCTTCTTAGCACTCCAACAATTCTTCTAAGCTGAGTATTGGATCACCAAGTCAAGTCTGTCACTCCAAGTTCAATGCAGTCAATCAATTTTTGGAGAATACGTTTACATAAATGAAACTTAGGATTTTCTTAGAATTGAAAACACAAGGATTATATCTTTATTAAAATGAATAGTCCGCAATTTTTAAACTTCTAAACCATTTTTCATGGGGCAAAAATGTCAGAATGAGCCAATTTTTGGTGAGGATGACCTCCATGGTGAGAAAATTATCCTCACCATAAATTAGTCCTCAAATCATCTCCATCTGAGCCCCACGAAGGTGTGTTACCACGAAGGTGTATTTTTGACATGCTATCTACACCTATGTGGGACCCACATAGAGATGAGTCAAGGATTGATTTTTGGTGAGAATAATCTCCTCACCATGGAGATCATCCTCACCAAAAATCAGCCCATTTCAACATTTCTAGCCCTACAAATAGTTGATTACAAGTTGAAAATTTGTGGATTGTCCATTCTACCCACTACCCTGATGGGATTCCTGCAAGTCAAGGGTTGATTCCTAACTAAATTGATCTCACCATAGAGATCATCCTTGGTAAATTGTAGTCAATTCTAAAATTTCTTGTCGTATGTGAAATTCCTTTCGAGACTTAATTTTCCAATTTCATCTTTAAGTTCTTGATCTCTGTTAAGAATAACTTCATTATCTTTAAGTTGAGGGTACATTTAAAATGCATAACTAATTAGTTGATTGGTTAAAATTAACATTTATACTACTTTAAAGCCAAAACTGGGGTTGGGGCATGGCCCCTCACACGGGCTTCACAAGACACTCACCTTCACAGGTTGTCCAACATTTTGAGATCTCTCATCAACAATGATGAGGGACTATAGTATGAGCCACATGGCACTCTCTTAATGACAATTGACTGTATGGATTTTGGCCCATCCCTAAGTGAACCTACACACCAATTATCAGCCTGATTAGTGATATTAAACCTTTGGATCTTTGTACCAAAAATAATGTTCAAATTCCACAACCCATTAAAATGACTCCAATCGAATACTTAAAAATCACTAATAAATCTGATTTTTTGTATGTAGGTACACCTAGGGATGAGCCAAACATCCAAACAGCTAGTGGTCTTTAATAATGTGCCACTTCTTCCAAAGATACCCCTACAATCACTCACGTTCAACGCACATGCCGCCCCTTAGTCAATATATAAGGGAATTGTGTTGTTTTAAGATCACCGTTAGACATTTATGATGCTAAAAAGAGGAATGTGAATCACATGCTACTCATGAAGCTATTCCCTTTTCTTGAAAAACAACAAATGCAAAAAAAAAAAATATGGAGATCCAATTAGCAAGGTCACCAAATTTCATATGTACATAAGTCCAGGTTATTGGTGATGGACGCTTCTATATCCAACATTGATGAGCACTACATTTTCCAATGGTAAATGATCAAATGAGCAGGCATGAGTAGGGTTGTCAATTTGTACCTAATTAATCCCATGTGAACCGGTCTCAATTATCTCTTTTCCGAGACTAGCTATTTTAGAACAGAAGCCAAAACACCCAAATTGATAGGACCCATAACCAAAGTATGTGATAGGTTCTGATTCTTGTTATTATAGTATTCGGACTTAATCAAAACCAAATCGATAGGACCCAAACATAAATATATAGTAGTGATGTGTATGTCAAGTTTTTCAAAAAATATGAACATGAAAATCATTTTATTTGTTTATTTGTGCGAAAAATTTTTATATAACAAATGGGTACCTGATACCCAATGAAAGAATCGGATATTTATTGATTCCCATTCTAGATCCACTTATTTAGGAACTAGAACTGATGGAAACTAAAATGTTATTGTAGACACTATTTTGTCACGATCTCCCAACTTGGTGATCGATGATCATGATCTTCTACTTTATTAGTTGATGGATTACCTAATTCATCTCAATACATTAAAATATTTTTAACCAATTATAGAGAACCTGTTTAAAACACTCAACTACCATTAAAGAACAATTTTAGAAACTAAAATCATCATTAAAAAGTTACATTCTAAGCTATAATGATTTAGCCAAAGGTTTAACTTTTATTAATAAAAATACACTTTTAGTTTTTATTTTACCATTGAATTATATTGAAATTGAAATTATTTATTTTTAAGTCTTTTATATTTTCAAAAAAAAGTAATTTCACCAAAATCTAACAACTCGATCGTAAGATCAAGACTTTTGTTTGACCGACCCTTAATCTCAATCTTTGATAACTTAAATTTAAATGAGATATCCACTACTTAAAAGTACTTTAAAATCTTTATAATTATTTTATTTTATTAATTTTGAACTTTAAATGAGCATATCAATGATTGATCAAATCCTTAAATATATATTGAATTTTTTATGCGAATAGATGTATCAAGGTTCATATATCATAACATACCTTTGGCAATACTACTCAAATTTATCTGTCCAACTAATCACTCCATTATTTTTTAATATTATCCATAGTTTTTTATTTATTCTTCTCACCAAACTCTTGTACAACAACTCAACTTTCTAGATAATTAAATTTTCAACTAATAAAATAGAAAAGTCTTTAAAATATCTATGTAGAACCAATATTTTTTTCACTTTTACCCTCTAAATGACTAAATTACCTTAATATTTATTATTAAACTACCTGAAATCTTATCTTTTACTTATAAATATCTCATTCCTCTAAGAGAAAAAGGCACCCTTCCAAGCCTTCTCCTTAGATGACCTAGAGAAACCCGAGCAAAATAGTTTCCTAAAATCACCCAAAATCTTTTAGAAATTCTTTAAAAAATTCTCAAAAGATTACATTCTTTATAAGATTAAATAAAAGAATGAAGAATTTTTGTTCTTGTTAACTTCATTTTTTTCTTTTTTCTCAAAAAGGAGAAGAAGAAAAAAGACCAAATAACAAAAAAATATCATTTAAAAGGTACAATGTAAATCACATATTGGTGGTTAAGCCACTCCACTTCATTTCTTTTCATTTTTTCAAATAGTTTTTACTTAATTCTTTATTTTATTTTATGTCTTATTGCTAATTTTTTTTAATTTACTTTTTAAAGTTTTTTTATGTAAATCTCACTTTATTGTAATGAGAGATCCCAAAATACTTATATAGTAAGGTAAAATATAAAATATGTATGAAGATTGTGAAATTCATGTATAGTCAGGTATATATATATATCTTTTTATTAAACATGAGTTTCTATGTTAAATTCTCTCTTTATTATAACAAGAAGATCCTGAAATGTATTCTCAATAGGGTGAACAATTCTAAAATGATGAGAGAAGACTAACATAAGACATGTGAAGTGATCTCAAGATGCATGCATATAGAATATAAGATCCCACATTTCTCTTTTATCTTTTTGTGCATGTAAATTTATTTTGTCCATTCTTTTTACTGATAATTTGAGAGGATGATTGAGAATACAATAATAGGTGACTATTTAAATACAAGTAAATTAGGGTGTCTAACACCTTTCCTAATCTACAAATGACTCACTTACCCAATAATTTATAAAAATAGTTAGTAGATAAAATAAAGTCACTAATTTGGATGTTATTTATTTTCAGAAGTTATGTTAACCATTTTTTCAATGACCAATCATATTTTTAAAAAGGGTTAGTGGCAACTCCATTACCCTTGGCCTTTCATCTCCAATCGGATCGCTCAATTTCACAATCATACGAATATAATAACTTTGTTACGTTGACACTCGAACTAAATCCAACCCATTGAGAGCATGTGAGTCAATGATTTAAAATAAGCAAGTAAGTCTGCCTAAATTTAATGACACAATATTCTCTATTCTTGTAATATCACTATAGTTCTATTTTGTAAATTACTATTTCATGTTTTCTTCATCTTCGAGCTTCATCTTTCATTCATCACATGTATAGCTTATCTATTTTCTTATAATCATTTTTCCAATGTTTTTCCTATTTTTGCAATATCACATTTGTTCTGTTGCAAATTGGCATATCTCTGATTTCTTCATCATCGATCTTTGTCTCTCATTTATCACACGTACATCTTCTATGTTTTCTTACAATCATCTTCTCGAAGTCTTCTTTGTCTCTACTTTCTTGTAGTCTTCTTATCAACGTCTTTTTTATTTTTATTGTCCATTATTCTTGCTATATCAGTTCTATTCTATTCTTGCAAATTATCATTTCTTCTTTTTTTTCGATATTTTGATCTTCATCTCTCATTCATTACATGTACATATTCTTTATTTTTATACAATCTTCTTTTGTTCATCTCTATTTTACATCTTTCTCTTTCATAGAACATATTTTCTTGCAAATTATGTTTCTTGGAAGTCTATTTTCTCAAAGAAAGTATGACAAGCTCTTGTTGTCTTAGTCATAGGTTTAACTACAAGTTTCGATGCTCTTTTACTTATAGACTAAGGAAAAAATTTCAATTGCATAATTATTTTGGTTATCAAGGATCACCTTCTAATAGCTCCATTGATTCTACTTGTCATGAAGGGCGTTGTAACAATAGGAGCGGGTTTATACCAAACATCATTTGGCCTTCACATAAGGGTGAAACGCTTGACAATGATTGGACTATTGTGGATGGAATTTGTTCCATCACCATCACATCTATTTTCATTGCAGTTGGAGTACTCATATGCACAAGGGAATTCACAACAATTACAACAGTCTATCTTGCAGTCTTTAAGCGACTACAGCATTTTTCATAAAGCATTCAACAAATTTCGAGGCAATGATGGTAATGATGATGGTCTTGAGATAAGCCTTTTGGCTCAACAAGTGTGAGTAAAATCTGATTGTTTTACTCAATTTATGGGGTTTTTGGCTTTTAATAAACAATGTATGGGGATTTAAAAAAAAAGAACACGAATAATCACTTATAATGTTCATATTCAAAGGAATAAGATTAAACAATATGTATTGGCTTTAATTTTGGAGCTATTTTGCTTTTCATTTAATAAATTTTTATTCATCATAAACAATGGTTACGTAGGAGCCAATAAGATAGATTAGAAAGAGAGGTTTAGTGAGTTAGTATTTCAAATCCTTGGATTTCCATATTAATCATAGTTCCTTAGTTCATTGAGTAACAACTTGATTGGTTTTGACATTTTACCAAGTCATCATAATTGGTACTATTTATAGGGTGAGATTCTTTCATCTATTTTTGTGTGATTTTCAGTAGCACCTTGATATCTATTACCAATCTAATGAGTAACCATTTTAATTTTTAATTTTTCAAAGACTGTAGTAATTTGCTATTGGGATTCAATAGGATTTGATTGAAAATTAAAAGAAAAAGGAATGATTGTTAAATATTATTTCATAGTGATTCAAATAAAAATTCATTTATGAATGAAGTTCCATAATACAATTCTTATTACTATCACTTCACTAAGAAGTTGGTCAATAAATATCTTGATTCTCAATTACGGGACTGGTAGATGACATAGATGATGAATATCTTTAAATTTTAATTTTCAACAAGTCACTATGTCTTTTTTAGTGTCGTTTACAATGATAATGACTAATGAATCAAAACTTTCTAATTGAAATTGATTATTTCAACTGGTAATTGATATTTTAATCATTCAACAACCCATTATTGGGATTGAACTACGGAAGCATTAAGTTAAAGCTTCAAATGGATTATCCAGCCTCTTGTTTTAGGCAATTCATTTTGATGAAAGCACTTGGGAAACTCTTCAAGTTTGTTATATGTTCGACTTTATGGTTCTTTAATTTGTGAGGCTCTTAAGAATTTTCCTTGCATATAACTTGGAAAAGACACTCAAATATGATTTTATGTTTACAAACATTATTTACAAGGAGGGCTAGAATTCTAACATCATGGCTTAGGCGAATATGTGCAATTGTGTAATAGCCATAGTTAACAATTGAACAGAGAAAAAAATATGTTATGGAAAAAGTTTGAGTATTATTAGGGTTTGTCATTTGAAATTTTGGTTAGGTTCGGCAAAGAATAAAATAATATAAAAAGAAAAAATAATAATTTATTTTTATATTGTTCTTTTTATTTGTTTATATTTTAAAATTAAATACGGGAATAATATAGATACACATAAAATATGTGAAATGTACCAAATCTTTGGAAAGTACTGCCATATAATAGGTTTTTCAAAAATTTGATAAATTAGCACATAATATGCAAAGTTTCTAACTATTGTTTGAACTGTTGATAATCCTTGGTTTCATACCATGCAAATCTCAAAGGCCATCCAACGGTTTAAACCCTAGGTAGGATGTTATCCTTAGGATGGTATTGGTAATATACTAGTATCAATACATGCCAAAAGCATTCCCCATGGACAAAAGACTAGAAAATAAGAAACTATTAATCCATTTCTTAAAAGGAAAAGGATATTCAAAGACAAAAGATTATAATAATAAGAGAAAAAATATGACAAATTTGTAGTACCCTCCCATAAATTTAGGTATATTTGCATTACTCCACTGTTGTTTCATTTTGTTGCGTTTCCTCCTTTGACTTATTTTTAACAGTCATTGACCACGAACCTGGTCATAGTCTGGTAACAGAATAATTTCAAGACCAAACTACTCTCATTATTTAAAATGGCAAAAATGTCATTCTAAACATTTCAAATCAATTGACTACCCATTAATGTTACCTTTTTGAATGCCAGCCATTAGCTGCCACGTGGTGCAAGAGTCTGTACCATAATTATTTTTGAAATTTTAATGGGCAATTGTTCATTTAATAAATCTTAAAGTAATGATTAACGCTAATACAATTTTCATCCAACCCATGTCTGTCCAACATGTGTCATTGATTTACAATAATATAAAGATTATGTATGAAATCTCCATTGTCCAATTATAACGACCCCTAATTTTGAGGAAAACTATGATGTTCAATGGGCATCAACTTTTGGTGTCTACCATTAAATGGCACATGGAAAACTCTTTGGGCCCACTAACATATGGATGTTTGGCACACCCCCTTGATGGACCTACAAACTAGCATGATTGGTGATTTTAGCATTGGATTCAATTTTTTTTTCGTGGGTGATTTTCAGCCATTAGATTCTAGAATTTTATGGTACTTAAATCCAACTGATAAAAATCATCAATCACGTTGATTTTGTGTGTATGTCCACCAAGGGATGGGTCAAACATCCAATTGGTTAGTGTGCCCAAAAGAGTGTGCCACGTGGTACTTTTGGAGTGGTGGGATTGGAAAAGATACTCGGTTGCATTTGTATGTCCTTTAAGACTGGGTTATTAATCAAAAACACATTCATCCATATGTCAAAACACAGTATGATCCACGTGGACTCTTAAAGATCATTGACCTAATAGATCTTTGGCCAATCCCTAGTGGACTTACATACACTAACCGTTGGATTAGAGCCTTTTTCAAGGTTTATTTTTAACCATGGATTTCAAACATTATTTGGGGCACTCACATCGAAAGGTTAGAAATCACTAATCAAATTTTTGGTATCTAGGTCCATCTATGGATGGGCCAAAGATCTATACGGTCAGTTATCTCTAAGAGTGCGCCACATGGCTCAAACCAACATCTGTCATCAAAGTTCCACTATTGCTCAAGAGCACATACAATCTAAGATGGGTTTACTTGAGCCCGACTTTGATGTGCCATAGGGACTTCAAAGTTGGAAATCCCACTCTCAAAATGCCATGTGGAGCACTCTTTAGGGCCACTAACCTTATGGATGTTTGGTCCGCCTCTTGGTAGATCTACACATCAAAAGTTAGTTTAATTGGGGATTTCTGTCCATTGAATTTGTTGTTTAGTTATAGTGATTTTTGGCCATTATATTTGAGCACTTTTTATGCTAAAATATAACTACTAGAAACCATCGATCAAGCTGATTTTAGGTATTTAAGTCCTCCAACAAGTGGAACAAACCTCAAAAAGCTCAATGGGGCCTTAAGAGTGTTCCACCTAGCATTTTAAGGAGGGGAAGAGTTCAAATTTTGAAGTCCCTAAGGGACAATTTTCTCGCTTGATGGCTTTACTAATCAAACATGAGCAGAACTTTAATGTGCCATGTGGCACACTATTAGAGACCACTGCCCATATGGATGTTTAGTCCATCCCTAGTTGGACCTACAAACCAAAAATCAGCCTGATTAGTGATTTCTAACCTTTAGATCTGAGTACCCCAAGTAATGCTAAAAATTCCACAATTAAAACTAAACCATGAAAAACACTAATCCAACGGCTAAAAATACTAATCAAGATGAATTTTGGTATGTAGGTCCACCAACGGATGAGCCAAAGATCCAAATGGTCAGTGGTTTGTAAGAGTGTGCCACGTATGTAGCTCATAAAAATGGGTCGAGGGTTTCGGTGCAAGACTGCACCGAACTCTGCCCAGGTACCTCTCAACTCGCAAGCCTCTTCGAGAAACCTCCAAATTGAGCAACTTGTAAATGTGAACACCACTCGCTTTAATGGTAACGAGAACCGAAAGAAGATTGTTCGTGTGTTGATATGGGAGAATTGTAGGTTGACCTCGCAATCCAATCTAGCTAGCTAGATTGAACGACTTCCAAATATTGAAAAGGGAAATCCTGCAAAAATAACCAAAGTAATACTGGTGTAGCAATGAAATAAGGAAGGAAAATAGAAAAATAGACTTTTAAGGGAAAGGGAAAAAAAAGGGCCAAATATGCTTTCACAAGAATCTTAAGCGTCTCACCGCTTACCCTCGTGGGCTCCCTCGGCTATAAAAAAACTGAGATAAATGATTTTGAAAGCGAATAACTAATTTTGAAAAATAAATAAAAATAATCAAATAAAATAAAAAAATAATGTAAGAATGATTTCACCGTGTTTCGCGTCCTTTTAGATTTTTCTTAGAGCTTTAGACCACTTAGAATCATGAGTTTCGTCACAATGCCTCAAAACTCTTCAATCGCGTATTGCTAAAAATTTGGCTAAGTCTGAGAAAACTGCTGAAATGGTCAACTAGGCGTGTTTGGGCTAATATTTGATATAGTTGTCGAACGAATTTTGGTATGGGATTTTGGGTATTGATAGATGGTATTGAAATATATGGAATTGTAGTATTTTATGGCTAAATGAACGAAAGGAAGTTGGTTTTCTATTGGGCTAAAGATGGCTACTTGGTCACAATCGCAGGAAATTTTGGGTAAGTGAACCTGCAAAAATGGTCAAGTAGGGGTGTTTAGGCTAATGTTTGAGACACTTGCTAAATGAATTTGGGTTCAAGACTTTGGGGAGTGAGAGAGGGTAATGAGGGCTTAAAGATGCTGGTATTAGTAAACGAAATGGACTGTTGGAAGTGGGTTTTCAAATGGGTCAAAGATGGATAGTTGATCACAATTGCAGAAAATTCTGTACAGCAAGAGCTTGCTAAAAAATGGGGCTTTCTTTTAGGTACGAAAATGGATACTTTTTTCCTTCTAGATCTCTTGTGTGTTCCTCCTCCTTTTTGATGGGGTGATTGGATGGTTATTTATAGGTGTTCATGTTTTGGGGGCAAGTCAATGTGATGAGAGTGGGATATGGGCCTAGAGAAAAGGATCATGGGGGTCATGAGGGTAGTGGAAGGTTAATTGGTTATTTTGGTTGGAGTAGGAATTAACTAAAAGGTGGTTATTAATTGATTTGTAACACATGTCACTAACTAAATCCTAAAGTGGAGGGGAGTAGGCAAAAATGGAAGAATATGGGGGCTTGATTGTTATATTTCCTAAAGTAGTGGATAGTGGTATTGTGGTAAAACTAATTCCTAGAATGTGGGGGCAATGAGATAGAATGAGGGTATCGTGGTTGAATGGGAATTGAGATTATCTATAGTGTGTGACACATGTCATTCATTAGAATGAGGGAAGTTGGTTATTATGAGAGAAATTTGTGTTTGGCAATCGGTTGGAAGTGGGCCAACTCTGCATTTGGCAGCTCGATTGCCAAGGCTAAGAGGCGTACGTGGTTCTGCATAGTGCCATACTTTCAGGCCTTCGTGTACTCTGTCATGTGAAGGTCACACTCTGATTCGACATTTATAAAGCGAGTAGCCCATCTTGGCTAGTGCAATTTACATTTTTGAGAATCTAGGCTACTAGTCAGGTAGACTGTAAGGAGCCTGCTGGCTAGCATTTCAGCATATGAATACACAAACAGGAGGTGGGATGCATCATTTAGTGGGTCCCACAAAAATCATCCAACCAGGTATGCCATATTTTTTCTGACCTTCAAAAAGAATGTCGGATTGGATGGTAATGATAATCCGGTCAGCTGAACTTTTGACATAGGAGATACATTAGGTTCTCACCCCATGTATGTGTGCCAATATACTAGTATGCCTTTGGTTGACTATACATAAGGTCAACCTAACTTCTATACTAGATTTGCTCTTTACAAATAGGGTTTCTCTCTTTTCGTTGCAATTTCAAGTTACTAGGTATACTAGCTATAATGAAGAACATCTAATAAATTCAAAAGGTGAAGGGCCCGGTGCTTTTAATACACATAAGTACTTCCTTGATCGTTTAGTTCTACATATCTTCAGTGTTGAGCTATTTGATTTGCTATTCTATATTCGCATGAAATCAGAAGCTCAACACAAAAAAGCATACAGATCTTTGATGCACAGCTGTTTGATTTTTTACTTCATGTTGATATGAAATCAGAAGCTCAAAATGCAAAACATACACAACAGACTACTGCATTTTGATCCATTGATTCCACATTCTCAATTGCAACTGTGGAAGTCAGGGGATACTTCCATTCTTTTTTCAATGAAGGGAGTGATTGAATGGTAATGTGGAATTAGTATAGAACAATGTGGACTTCATGGTGCAGGGAGTTACCAGAATTTTTTTTAGCCATACAACCAGCAACCGTGAATTTGGGACCATTTGCACACCTTTTTCCTTCATTTACCTTGATTTTTTATTACATCAGATCAATTTTCTTATGCATAGAACTTCATGACGGGTTCTTGCACTGAGTTCAATAAGGGAAAAGTTGAGGCGGGGTTGGTCATGTTCTAATTGTGAGTACTCAAGCTTTCCCATTAATGTGTAATGATCCTCAACTAATGTGCTAGCAGACTTTTTTTGTGGTAGGTTAATGCTAGGAAATCTTTTCACTTGAATTCCAATTCGTTGGTTCTAGAATTGAATGTGAAAACATGATTTATGTTGTCAATCCCAAATGGTTAGGATGAGAATGTAAATAATGATGATAATTCTGGCAAACTGCATGTGCCCTTCGTGTAATACTATAAATATCATTGTGGTCACATGCAGTAATATAGTCGGAAGATATTTTATCTTTCTCCACATTGCTTTACTTTAAGCCAAGTTGATGTTACAAACTGAATTAGTGAAGGGACAAATGAAAAAGGGAGCAGAAAGACGTTCACGAGTTTTTTTTATTAGTGATAGCAAAATTTTGACCATCTATTTTACATACTATTTTAGTGTTGCATGTATTTAAATCCCTTTTAAAAATAGATAATGGGTGTTTCAGATGCCATCTATATATATCTATACTATAGCAAAGAAGTGGGCAGCATCCCTCTCTCTCCTCCACATCAAGTTGACGTGGCACTCTCCTCATGCAGAGTGCCATGTCATCGACACTGAATTTTCTATCATCTATTCTTCCTTCTTGCATTAATACAATTAATGACTATATCAAAATTGAATTAGTTATATTAAGTGTATATTATTCCAAAACCGTTACATACTATCCAAAACGTCAATCTCCTCTCTTAAAACGTCTATTTGGTTTCTTAAAACGGCTTTCATTCTTAAAATGTCTCTTTGTTTTCTTAAAACTTCTTAAAACTCTTCTTAAAACGTCTCTATGTTTTCCTAAAATGTCTATTTAGTTTCTTAAAACGTCTTTCATTCTTAAAATGTCTCTTTGTTTCCTTAAAACTTCCTAAAACTCTCCTTAAAACGTCTCTACGCTTTCTTAAAACGTCGATCTATGCTTTTTTTACCTAAAACTTCCTAAAATGTCTTTGCTTTCCTTATAAAATCTCTCCCTTCATTGTCTAATGGCTGAAACGTCTCCTAGCAAAAGACGCAGGAGCAAAAAATTTATTTACATTGATGCAAGCTAATCAACTTATTGACCATGTATTTTTTTTTGCCTCATTGTATATTTTTTCTCTTTTTTAGATTCTTTTTTCATTATTTTTTTCATTTTCTGTTTAATTAGACAAAAATTGTATATGGATGGAGAAAACATCAGTGATCTTTACACAACTCTTCACAAAAATTGCAAGCATGTCTCTTCCACTTCTCCTTTGAATTTATATTTTATCTATATTTTTTTTCAGATTAATCGGAGCCTATTTAGATCAATTTTTTTTATTCACCTAAAATAAATAATATCTAATTCTATATGTATGTAACAGATTGAAAATAGCCTGATGAATCGACGCAAATCTGTTATTCTTAATAGCAATTGCCGAGTTCTTTAGCACCCGCTTGGACTGATAGAGCTTGGTAGAATAATATGATCGGCTGATCTTTTGTAGCATGATCACTTATCAGAATTTCAGAAGTGCGGGTGAATATATTTTTGAAGACCCGGAGTTTTGAGAAGTCACGCATCAAGCCAAAGAAAAAGAAATTGAGACATTTTTTGCTATCGGCTACGAAGAACACTCTTAAGAACGAATGGACGTATGAATGTGGATAAAAAAAATATTATCTTTTTTCTTTTAAGATCAATTTAATGTATATGACCGTATTAGTTAAGAATTATAATGTAAAATTGTAAACTAGTAAGGATGTCTTGCTTATTGTATATTATTGTAGTTTTTTTTTATCTTAAAGATCTTATTTATGAAGTCGCCAATAACACATTTTAGCCTTGCGTAATTATATTACTGTTTTAAAGGACGTAGTAACATAATTATTCTAGATATTTTTTGGAGATTTTTTTACTAAATATATTTAGAGCATAATGTTAAATTTGTAGGTATTTTTTATATGTAAGCAGTCCAATAATATTTTCCTCTGAATTTTTATATAGTTATAATGAAAGTTTTTGTTTTTTATTTTTTTTATGAATTTCTTTGTTTATAAAGAAATTTCTTTTAATTTCTTACCCCGTGCTTTAGCACGGGCCAATAACACTAGTTGTCTATAATGGAATTAGATTACTGCATGGTACCATGATTGTTTTTGCGAGTTTGATTGGTGACTTATTGAGAATGCCGCTAAAGCAGATGACATATTTATTGGAGGAAATTAAGATTTTCTGTTAGTTTCTGTTGGCATTTTCATGCACATGAGGTGATTCTCAACTTAATTAGGCAGGACTATTTTAGAGTAAACTTGCCCTTGGAAACATTTTTCTTGGTAGATCATATTTTAGACTTCTAGAAGGACTAGTGTTTGAGCGTGCTCACCGAAGGGAGAGAATGCTCCACTGTATGATAACAAGAGTACTGTGTTTATGGGTAGTCTCTCATTGATGTGAAGGCGATTTCTTCTTGTTCGATGTTTACTTATTCCATTGGAATGGAAATATTTGTTCAATTTTTGTGTCATAAGCTATTTTATTGTTGCCCATCTCTGATATCATTTTTTTTCAATTTATTTCCATTGTCACTGCAGGATGAAGAACTTTATTAGTTGTTTTGCGGGATGAACCAATTAGAATCTAGCATTGAAGTTGTTCGAGTTATTAGAGATCCTCGTGCAGCCAGCTGAGGTGACTGGACTTGTGAACATCCCTACCCATATAAGATTTTGGGGTATTGATTCAGGAATTTGACATAGGTATGAACTCTAGTGAATGCTTTGCTTCATTATTATTCCTTGAGATACCTCAGGCAAAATTGACATTATTATAGTAGTTATAAGCTTGCCTGGACATTTTTCGTAAAATGGATGATTTGTTCTTGAATGGTGGCTTGTACTATTGAGGCCTTTTAAATAAAGCAACTCCTAAGTTGTTAGGATCTAATGTTGCCTATTTCTGCTTTAATTATCATTTAGGCCCTTTTATAGTCACATCCCTTTATTTTATCCTTCTCGTCATTTTGCATTTTGGATTTGAAGCCAACAAATCAGCAACGAAGTGGGATTGCTCAAGAAGCACATGCATATATATAATGTATATGATATTTGAGTTGAACTTTTGTTTGTTATTTGTCATTTGATTTGAACTTTTGTTTACCTATCACGTTGGGTAAAATGATTCATCAATAGTACTTAAATAAAAACAACACTGAATGCATGATTTTTTTTTATTTGTAGCAGTTTTTCCCGGCGGTTATAAACCGTGGCATAATATGTCGGTCTAGCCCACAGAGAAAAGACCAACGCCAGCGGATTATTAACTGCTGGGGAAATACTAACGCTGGTAGTTTAAAACCGCCGGGAAAATAAAAATGCTGGCGGTTTAAACCCGACAGAGTTATTGTTTTAGCGACCTTTTTAAACCACCGGTGTTGGCCTTTATTCATTGCCGACAGGGGCTACGCCGATGTATTATGCGGCGGTCAAACCATAGTCATAAAACAAAATTGATTGAAGTCTGTTGTGTCAAGCCATCCATTCAACTTCAACGATGCATGCCAAATATTTCCTAGAATGCCTAATCAACATTTTGTGTCAATTTGCAGTTACATTTAACATATTTGAGAGGAAATTTACAATTCAATGAAGGTCTGTCAATCCATGCAAGATATGAAGCAAAAACTAATAGAAATCGATCACATATTCACAATAAGAACTCAAATCTCATGTAGCAATAAAAAGAAGGGGCAATTGACGTCTTTGATGTCTCACCAGGCAGGGATCGAATCATAGCCCCAATTACCCTAGATACATTAACATCTACTTGGGAATAGTGATTGTTACACCTAAATCACTTAGAACCACTGATTGTTACACCTAAAATGCCCTGAGTAAACAAAAGCAAAATTCTGCAAGTTGATAAACCAAATCAAGTTCTTGTTCATCAAGTTGAGAAAACAAATCAAGTTTTTATTCATTATCTAAATAAAGCTCAAATACTGAAATCAAAATACGTTCAGATAGTGTGATTTTGTGATAGACAAAGAGAGAGAGAGAGAGAGAGAGTGTAACTACTTACCCAAGGCGGCAGTCGACGGCAAGAGGAGGTGAAAAAAGAAGGCGGCAACTGGCGGCAAGAGGAGGCAGCTTTTGAGAGTTGTGAAGCATATGTGAGGGGTGAAACTGTATCTGCGTATGTGAGAGGCTGGGCAGTTGTAGGTTTTTTTTTTGTTTTAAGGGTGGGCAGCTTTATGTAAAAAAGGGTATATTTGAAAGAAAAAAAAATCTTCTTATCTTTTAAAGTTAGGGACTGCCCACCCTCGCCCCCTAGCTCCGCCACTAACTACGGATTCACCAAACATCAATACAAAGAATGAAGGGGGATAAGAAACTCACCGATGGAATAGAGCAGCAACGGAGGAGCAGCCAACAACGATTGATGGTTGACAACGGACGGCCCGAAAGAACGTCGGACGGCGGCGTATGGCGACGGAGAAGGATTTTCTACCGAAGAGGGTTGAGCGGGAGAGAAAAGTGGGTTTTAGGGTTTAGGGGATAGAAAAAAGGGTTGCGAGAGGAGAGAAAAGAGGGGTTTCGTGGCTAAATAAAAATAGGACTTTTAGCGACGGCCACGTGGCCGTCGCTATAAAATCCTTCAGAGACGGTCTGGTCGTCGCTATTAGTGAAGATATAGCGACGGCCAAGGATCAGCCCGTCAGTATATACTTATTTAGTGACGGCCGGAAATATATCCGATGCTATAACTCATCGCTAAAAGTCAATTTTTCCCTCCAAATTTTCCAAAACCTATAACGACGGCCTCTGTTAAGCCGTCAGTAAAAGTGACCAATACTGACGGTTTTCCTAGGCCGTCGCTATAGGTCAATTTTCTTGTAGTGGTGGTCCATTAACTGTAGTTGCATTAGGTTAACTACAGTTAAGGGCCACCTTAACCCAGGACAGGTGGAGCTTAACTATAGGTTGCAAGATCACTGGATCAAAAAGTTGCAGGATCAAAAATTTTCTCAGGTACCGATAACACTCGAAGTCAATGGACGAAAAGATGTCTAGTAGTAAGAGGGAGACTAGAGGTTCGGACAAAAATATAGGTGCCTTACCGAAAGGGATGCTCTCAGTGCGGCATTTCGCCCTCCCTATTTACCCAAAATCGTTATAATCAGTGATTTCTAGCCATCTGATTTGATGTTTGAATTGCGCCGCTAATAGTTAATCCATGAAATATGCTTGAATCCAACGGTTAGAAATACTAACCAGGCTTATTATTGGTGTGTAGGTGGGCCAAAGCCAAACATCCATGCTGTAAGTGGACCTAATTAAGAGTATGCTACATACGTGGCATGTGTTTAGGCGATCCACAAGGATACAACGAGAGGGTGTCCTCGGCAAAAAGTTTCTCGCCGGTTTTCATAGCCACCACACCACCCCACATTTTGGATTCAGTGAACTACTAATCTAACAAACCGCTGCAAACTGAATCATTTATGGAGAAATCTAGTCCATGGTTTAAAAGAGGCCGCTATAACGGTATAATGGACTGGGGGTTACCCTTTTTCTGTTATATGGAAAATAACGGAAATAAGGGAAAAATGGCGTTTAAAATTCAAAATTTTAAATTTTCTAAAAAATACCGGAAAAACGGAAAATAACAGAAATAACGGCCATTATAGTGAAAGTAATGGCCGTTATTTCTAAGCATCAAAACGGTACATGCATAATGTAACGGGCTTTAACGGCTGTTATTTTCATTAGAACGGCATTATTTTATGCCATGATCTGGTCTACAACTGTTTAAATACTCATGCATTCCAAAAGCGGGGCACATGTTGACGTCCGGCATGAACGTTGATGACGGACCACAGTATCCATCCCTAGGTGGATTTACAGACCAAAAATCAGCCTGATTAATGATTTATAACCATTGATTTGAGTATTTTTATAAGTTAATTTTCAAGCGTGGGATTCAAGCATTATTTGGGAATACTCATATCAAAAGGTTCGAAATAAATAATCATGTTGATAGGTTCACCTAGGGATGGGACAAATATCCATACGGTCAGTGGTCTCTGAGAAAGAGCTACGTGGCTCGTACTGTGATCCATCGTCAACGGACGTCTCTTATCCAAGAATTGCTCTTTTTGTCAGTTCAACACGTGTTGAGCTTGGGGAATGTTTGCATACTGTCTACATACTCGCTGCCTCAGCCTAAATGCCCGTACATGCACTAGATCCGCACGACTTAGCCTCAGCCTAGCTACAAGAGGACGCATTCTGAGCACGTGTCACCCATCACATGGGTTGCCGACCCTTATTTAGATCAGCACGAATAACTAGCCAAGTGCAACGAAGGACACTTGTTACAACAATGTATAATGGTTCAACACGAGCCTATGTGATTGGACATTAGATCCAATGACTAGAAATCACCAATCATAGCTGATTTTTGGTCCGTAGATCTATTTAGGAATGGGCCAAACATCCATACGACCAGTGGTCTCTAAAAGTGTGCCACGTGATTCATACAGCTTAAGCAAAAATGGACTCTCTGGTAGTGGTAGTTTCGTCGGAGTCCGGTTTGGGTCACAAACGTTCATGGCCTTGAACGTGCGTGGTATAGAGCAAATTTTAAAGGAGGGACTCACCGTTAAAATGGAAAAAACGGCCAGGGGTGAAAATGGAAAAAAACGAAAAAATGGATTTTAAGGAAAAAAGGTGCTGAAATTCAAATTTTAAAATTTGAAATTTAAAACTTAAAAAACGAAGAAAACTGAATTTAACGGATGTAACGGCAAAAATTATTTTCACAAAATTTTTCAGAATTTAACATCTGTTAAAATGATTTTAATGGCCGTTAAAACGAAAAAAATGGCTGTTTAATTCAAAGCTTCAAAACAGGTTTTAATGAAAACAGGCTTGGGGCGGTACCATTTAAACGGCTGTTAAAACTGTTTACACGACCTTTTTTAAAACCATGGTATAGAGACCATAGACTTATGGACGTCTAGTCTATCTTAGAGCATCTCCAACGCTGTTCTATCCCACCGTGAAAATTTGGCACCGTGGGTCAAAAACAGGTGCTTCAACGCTGTGCTATATATCCTAATGCATATGCTATATTTTAGCATGGGTCGGGCTCCGTTTATAGGTGAAAAAATGACAGGATTCTGTACAGGGACACAATGTAAGCCACGTGGCATATTCTTAGAGGAATCTGACCGTATGGATGTTTGTCCAATCCCATGGAGGACTTACAAACCAAAAATCATCCTGATTAGTGATTTATAGGCTTTGGATCTTTGTACCTCAAATACTGCTCAAATTCCCACAGTTGAGATCAGCCCATGAAAATAAGTCCAAACCAAAGCCAATAAATCACTAATCAGGCTGATTTTCAGTTTGTGGGTCCACCATGAGATTGGAAAAACATCCATACGGTCAGATTCCTCTAAGCGTATGCCACGTGGCTTATATTGTGTCCATATACAGAATCCTATCATTTTTTCACCTGTCAACGGAGCCCGACCCTTTTAGCATATAGCACATGATATAGCATATACTATATTTTAGCATATGGCAGCTTTATGCGTCTTGACTTTTTGGACCATTCAAACCTTTGGATCTTGTATCCCAAATATTGCTCAAAATCCAACGGTTAAAATCAGCCTATGATTAGTTGATAAGTAGGCTATGTGACATATTTTTAGAGGATGCTGACCATATGGATGTTTGGCCAATCCTTAGGTGGACCTACAAACCAAAAGTCAGCCTGATTAGTGATTTCAAACCTTTCGATCTTGAACCCCAAATAATGCTCAAATTCCCACGTTAAAATCAACCCATGGGAATTTAGTGCTCTATATTAGCGTGATTGCTTTTGCCAATCAGGCTGATTTGGTTTGTAGGGTCCACCTAGGGATGGGCAAACCTACGTACGGTCAGTGGTTTCTCTTAAGAAATGACACGTGGCTCGTATTAACGTTCATGGGCTGTTCGTGACAAAGACGTTCGTGATCGAAACCGGACTCTTTGGGTGCAGCCGTTGGTAATTAATAATAAATTCAAATTGACGATTTTACCCTTGAAGATTTTCGTCCAATCAAGAGTGTAGCTGTGTTTCTCGGCTCTCTCCCTATATTAATTGATTGATTCTTCACTTGAACCATAACAAAGCCATGGCTTCCCTGACATCGAAAAGCTCTCTCTCTCTTCTCTTTACTCTTCTGTTCTTCTCTTCGTTTTGTTTCTTTGAGATCCATGTAGGAGCAGAGCAGAGAGAGTTCGATTACTTCCTATTAGCTCTCCAATGGCCTGGTACTATCTGTCAGAGAACCAAACATTGTTGTTCGTCCAACGGGTGTTGCAGAAGGTAAACGCTTTTCCCCTTTTAAAATCTTAATTTTGGGGGGATTTCTTTCATGTGGGTTGTTCTGATTTCTTCTTTAGATGGGTTTTTAAATTCTTACTTGTTTTTCAATGATGATTCCTTTATATGGGTCGATTTCATCTGCTTTTCTTTTCAGCTGAGATGGTCTGGTATGCTGCTTTTTTGGTTGATTCAATTGTTCTTTCTGTTGTTCTTACGTTTCCTCCATTTGGGTGTAATTTCTATGTTATATCTGAATTGAAAAGCAGGTTTTCTTTTTTATATATCTTTTAACAGATATGGACTGTGTTGTTTTTCCATCTAATTCATGATTTTAATACATGGGTTGATTTCTATTTTGATAAAATTGGGGCTGAATTGATATATCATGGATTTTCAGATTCAGTTCAGAACTCTTACCATTTTAGATTATTCATGTGAAGCCATTTTGATTGATTTTTTATGCTTGGGTATCCTCTTGAATTTTTTTAGGTTTCTATTATAGTTTGGTCTAATTGTTGAGGAACTTATTAAAACTAGATAGATATCTGCAGCCCCTTTTATCTGTTATGGCTGCAAATGAAAGGGAAAGAAAGAAAAAAGAGCAATATTTTATTTACAAGATATGATTTCAGCAATTCAGATATTTTTCCATTAAAGAAAGAAACAAAAATAAATAAAAATAAATAAACTCAGTGTGCTTCATTAGGTTTGATATCTATATGGCCTTTGACAAAGGACTTTTTTTTTCCAAAAATTTCCATGTCGTGTGCATAAATTCAGTATGCTTCATTGGGTTTGATGTTCACATCTGTATTAAGTAAGCCATTTTTTTTTCTCAAAATCTTCCATGTTGACAACTTGACACACACAAAGGCAAACATACAAAATGCCATGTCGTGTACAAGTATAAGACATACTCCTACACTCGTTACAAAAGTGTAAATTATCTTCTTCTCTTACTTTTAGCTCCTATTCATAATTGTATTATTCTAAACATTTTTTCATCAAGATACTTCATATTTATCAACTGAACTGATATTTGTATAATGATTAATATTTAAGTAGTGTTATTAGATTCAAGGTATCGTATGTATCATCATATCGGGTTTATCAAGGCCAATGTTTTCAATATCTAAGTTACACTGATTTTACTCTATATTCTTTACTAAGTTCAAGTTTGTTTCAGCCTCAACTACCTTAATTCATTAGAAGTTGTAATATTAATTTGGTCTTCCCATGGTACTGGAAAATTGAGTGATTTGAAAGCTAAAATTATGATTTGGTTTTTTTTGCTTGCTTTATTGTCTTCACAATATGGTGCTATTTGCATTCTTTTATTTATTTCTGTTTCCTCTTTGTGTTAAAATTCTTTTTCTGTTTCTTTTTTTCAGCAGATCATTAGTTTACCTTTCTATTGCTTCTTTATATTGTTCTCTCTTAGTAGGGGAAATCTCAGAAAGGAAACTTACGAGTATCTATTTTGTATATTTTTGCAGCTCTAATGCTCCGACTGAGTTTACTATCCGTAAGTATAATGTTGTATGCTATCTTTAAAATGGAAAATACTGAGCACTGGAGTCGATTTCATTTTTGCTATGCATCTCAAAGAGTTACATTGTCTTTCTCTTCCTGGTCATCATTTTGGGTGTTACATTTAGCGTGTATACTTAATAAAAAAATTATGTATATATAGAAACTGCTTAAAGAAATTCTTATAGTTATACGCGATTGTATTTATCTTGTTCCCATTCATAAAGTATCTTGTGTGACAGATGGACTATGGGTTGACTACAATGATGGAACCTGGCCAGCGTGTTGCACCAAATCTAATTTTGATATAAAAGAGGTGCGTATTTGGTTTTTTATTTAGGGCCTGTTTGGTATGTGAGAAAAAGAGTTCCAATGGCGAATATTTAGCCAGACGAATATTATCTTGGCTAAATATTTGAGATGGAGAGAGAGAGAGAGAGAGAGACATAGAGGAGAGAGACATAGAAAAGAGATGGAGAGGAGAGATAGCGAGACAGGAAAGAGACGAAGAAGGGAGAGAGAAGAGAAAGAGAGAGAGACAGGAGAGAGACAAAGAGGAGAGAGAGAGATAGATGGAGGGGAAAGAGATGAAAAGAAGAGAGACAGAGAGGAAACGGAAAGGAGAGAGATAGAGAAAAGAGAGAGACAGAGAGGATAGAGAGATGAAGAGAAGAGAGAGAGGTGGAGAGGAGAGAGATAGGGGAGAGAGATTGGGCTCGGGTTGGGTTGCCCGAGGCCTCACCCCAGGCCCAACCCAAGCCTAACCCGAAGTCGGTCTGTTGGGCTCAGGTTGGGCTCGCCCAAGCTGCAACCCTACTTTAAGTTAGCTTTTAGGGTTTATTTTCTTGTTAATAATTGTTAACAGATCACTGTAAGAAGACTTAATTATTGAATGAAATTTGCTTTTAGGCTTTTAGTTCCTTTGTGAACTCTTGGGATTGGTTGGATTAGCACCCTACAGGAGATATTTTAGGAGTTTTTTGCTCTAAGAAAACTATAGCAGTGTGTTGAGTCTCACTTCGTCTGCATCCAGTTCAAAATCCTCTATGCCTCTGAAAGTTCATGACTTTGTTGAGTCATGAATTGAGGACATTCGGACTTAGGTTGACTGAGCACAGTTATATTTTCAAAGCTTGACTTTGTTAGCGATTCGATCGCCCCTCCACTTGTCTTTGTCAATATAACATTATTGACTACACTGATATGTTGGATTATCTCGCAAAATGCATATGCACACATATCATATTGGTTCTTTGTAAAAGTGATACTGCTTGCAGATTCGTAGTATTAGAGACTAAATTTGGTTTGAGTAATGTGGTCACCTGTCTTTAGCATGTTTGCTTGTATCCTTTGTAGATCTCATCATTACTTGGAGCGCTTGAGAAGTATTGGCCATCTTTGAGCTGCAGTTCATCATCAACCTGTCATGGTGGAAAAGGACTGTTTTGGGCCCATGAGGTGGTTATTAATTTTAGAATTAGTTTGTTATTTGACTATTCCATCTACCATTTGATACAACCCTAACAATGTTTCCTTCTTATGTTTTTCCCATGGATGAATTGGATATACATCGGCAGTGGGGTAATCATCTTCAACTTTTATTTTCATTACATAGTACTGTGAGACACGTCCAATTCACTAGTTGCTTTGTTATGGAACATAAATTAGAACTGGAAGTGTTTCCTTTCCATGAAGAATGCAGAAGTTGTGTGTATGCTATTGCAACACATGGCCCATCGGTAAAACTTACACTTATCATAAAAAAAAAGAAGACATGGCCCATCGGTGAATTGATCCAAGGATTCAATCGCTAGGCCACCTTTGGGATGGGTGATAACCCAAGGGTCATACAAACCGAACAATCCTAACATTCCTAGTCATCCAATGTATTTGCTTATATTCAGAGCGTGAAACCACTTTGTTTTAGCCTATCTTTTGGTTGGACAGTTGAGATAGACAATTGATATGATTTTTGGGTTCAAAGGCATCCAAGTGGCATCCCAATGAATGGGCCAGATTGATGCATGGGGGGTACATCATATAGTTATGAAATCAAGGACAGAAAACTTTTGTGGGCATGGATGCAAAAAATGGTCTAACCCAAATTAGAACACCCAGTTCTTACATTAGGTTAGCCCATGATCCATCTGCGCTTTTTTTCTTTTGGGGTATTCTTAAATTCAAGGTGCTACATAGAGGAAAACAGAGTTTAGGTTTGAGAACTGGGTATATAGCAATTTTCTGTGCTTTTCTCCTTTTGTGGTATTCTTAAATCCAAGGTGCCCCATATAGGAAAACAGAGCTTATGTGTGAGAGCTGGGTCAATAGCAATTTTCAAGACTCTGTGATTCACTTGGAGCTTAGCTGAATGGGCTCTGTTTGACCGGTTTCCAAGTGCTGACCAGCAACCCCGAATTATGCTATTCTCTGATAATTTACAAAATTGGCGAGTTACTTGTTGGCTAAGGCTGGCCGAAATTACAAGTCAAATGATCCCAGCACCTTCCATGTGCAACATCTAAAATGTTTGTTTGTACAAAGGTAATATCCAAATATGTAATTTTATGTGATTGGTTACAAGTAACATTCTATTTATAGAAAAAAAGATACAAGAGAACAAGAAGGAAAGAAATGAAGAGGAAAAGGAGAAACAAGTTAAAGAAGTCAGCTCACACCACAGCATAGTCACAAAGTCGGGATTCGGCAATAATCGGCAAAAAAGAAAAATATATATCATGGCATTTTTTAAGTTAGAAATGTTGTTTTTAACGAAACAAATTCATATGATGAAAAGCACATCTATAATTCCATAATAATAAGTCATAACTCATAAGCATGATATATCATTCATAATTCAAAAAATCGGTAAAGTCGAAATCAGAAGGGCAAAAAATTGGATCTCAGTCGATTATTCGGCAAAATCACTGATTCATCACCGAGTTTTTTGATTAATCGGAGATTTTACTAATTTTGCCGATTAATCGGTGATTGATTCGTGAATTCGAAAAATTGGAGTTTTTTGTGACTAGGCACCACAGTACAGGGATTCCCTACATGCACATTTCTTTGTTAAATGATCCATCATATCATTAGCCGATCTAGGCACAAAAGAGAATGAGATGTTCAAGGATGATGCCAAGTCCTGGATTTGTTTCATAATATGGAAAATTTTCCATATGCTCTACTTCTTACGGAAGCCCAACAATTGGATTTGCCAGAATTTCCCTAAACCACAATCTTGTCTAAGTTTAAGACCCTTGGCTGATTTTAAGCCTTGAAGTAGAGCAAGACCGAGTCGCATTCTCCAACTGGACTCAAGAATATAAAGTATTCTTTCCTCAAAGTTCTGGAAAACCCCACCAATTCCGGAAAGGCATTGCCAAGTGAGCTTCGGTAGTCACTATATATATGTATATAGGTATATATTTTTTCAGATGATATAAAAACCCTTCCTGTTTTTGTCTTACAGTTTTCTGTTTGACTCTGTTACTTGCAGAAAAGCATGGTACATGTTCTTCTCCAGTTGTTCAAGATGAATACAATTATTTTCTAACAGCCCTCAATGTCTACTTCAAGTATAATGTCACGGTTAGTATTTGGAAAACTGGTCAATAGTGTATTTGCTGAAACTTCCCATGCTTTGTGATTATTTACATAGATTGTTCACTCTTTAGATAAATAAATCTAAGATAATGAATAATGGTTATTTCTCTGTTACTTTCATATTGTGCTTTCACACCATGTTGAAACCTTGAGCAAATGTATGTATCATGTTTCCCACAGAGGCTACGCACAAATAAGTTGTTTTTGGCTTATGAGGTTGATTTGACCAAGTAATCTTCAGAAAAACTCATGTAGTCCATTTGACTTGATCTGGACTCGGTTCAATTAACTGTGTAACTCTGTCTTTTGGACTATGTTACCCAGATACGCCAAGGACATGGCCCTGACATGGCATGGATATGGCATTTACACTAAAAAATGAAGTATCCAAGACGGACACGGCACCTGTTTTGAAGTATCCGGGTAACATAGCTTTTGGAAAGATCTCATACTTGAGAAAATCTAAATAGACACTCAAATAAATTGAGTAAAATCTCATTATCTGAGTTTTAAAACTTGATTGTTAGTTAAATCAAATTAATTGGCTTGCTTTGACTTGGAAGCCTTTGATAACAGAAAATTCTGAATGAGGCTGGGTATGTACCTTCAAATTCTGAAAAATATCCTTTGGGAGGCATTATTTCTGCCATTGAGAATGCTGTGGGGGCATCTCCGCTATTGGTTTGCTCACATGGTGCCGTGGAGGAACTTCGTTTATGCTTCTACAAGGATTTCAAGGTTTGCCCCTAACGTCAACCCTTAGAAATAATTTTTTTTTCTTTATGTTAAACTGGGTTCAACTACAGAAACTCTATGTATACATTGTAAACCAAAAGGATGGTCACCAAGGGCATCATAGTGGTTACTACCTGTCGTACACATGTAGCGAGGAACATCCACTATTTTGATTGATGGGTTCCACCATAGAGATTTCCTACTCCGAACTTTGATCAGTGGAATTATCCTAATCATCTAATATAATATATCAACTTCACTCTTGGACACTTTACCGACCATAAAAGAAGAAAAGAAAAAGAATTGCTAAACAGCTAATTTGATCTGGTTGTTCCAATTGGGACCCTTGGAGTGGTAGTTGTAAATTCTTGCATGTTTACCACTTGTATCCCTATGTCATTGGACCATCCTTGTGTTCTACCAGTTCGGATACGTTAAATTTACTCTTCATATATTCATAAGGTCAACTTGCAGCAAGCTCTTCTGAAATTTTGCATGTTTTACAGCCTCGTGATTGTGTAATTGGCTCTAGCACTCAAAGCAACTTACTTGCTTCAAAAAGCTCTTGCCCCAAATACATCAGCCTGCCTGAATACACGCCACTGAGTAAGTTTCCTTTTTTCTTTTCTTTTACTATTCAGAGTTGATGGGACATTTACAAGCAAAGGTAACCCCCACTTAACTGGGTCTCCAAAAGAACCTCTTATCAGTTAACTTATATATTGATTCGACTAGCTGTTTTGATTAAATCTAAGGCATCTATTGGCTAGACAGTAAGAACACTTTGCCTCTGGCAAAAATGTACACATGGTTCACATGCAAGGGTTTGTAACCCACCATTTGATGGCTCCATCCCCAATTAGATGAATGTAACACTTACCAAAAAAGAAAAATGTGGGCCATATGGAAGGAAAGGAATCGACGCATTTTTGAGGGGTCAGAAGAGGAGATCCCAAAGATCATCTTGAGGATTAAGGCCTACATGTGCTATTGGTCTTCCTGTTCGCCGGACTTCAGGGGTTATTTTTTCGATGACTTCGTTTTCAGATGGGCTGAGCTTCTGAAAGTTTAGTGTTTTGCGTCTCTCTTTTTGGTTCCGGGCATCTCGTCTTGAGATCTCTTTGTAGCTTTGGGGGCTCCCCTTTTTTCAATGAATCACCCTTATCTTGTTAAAAAAAAAAAATAAAAAAAAATAAAAAAGAGAAAATGTAACCATTTGATATATACAGCATTCTTTTGAACGGTGAGTAGAAAAAACTTTGTGAATGTCCAGAAAAAAGATGTAGGATGGTTATGATCATCTGATCAGGTCATTTTCTTATGTAGTAGATCTCCTTAGTGTGATCCATTGGGATACTGTCTTTTTTGTTCTTCCCGAGGATAAGCTTGGAATTTACCACACCCTACTCGAAATTTTACGAGTAATATATTTACAACCACAAGCATGTTTGTCCAAAATACATGTGATAAATGGTTGCCTTACTGTCTATCCAACAACTACATTAGATTTATTAGATTTTTCTAAGATTTTCATAAGCTCGAAATTTACTTTTTATTTGGAGTCAGTTTGAGCTGAGCATTGCTATTGGGTTCCATTTTCTAATTTTAATCTTCATCCTGTGTGATATTTATGTATTTATTACTTCCACAATAGACTTTTCATTGAAGTAATTTATTCTCTTTTTTTTAGCTTACTTTATGTTGTTGCTGGAATTTTTTTTTATAAAACCTTAGAGAAAGTTTGGTTTACCTTTGTATTTCTTTATCTTTACAGGGCTTCAAAATGTTAAGAGGGCAATTCCATGGTTACTTGAGAGTGAAGTTATCTGAGCTCTCACTGCACTATGGTGTGAACTGGGTAATGAATTACCATAAGGCTCTGTATGGTGATTGACAAGAAGATTTACAGAAAAGGGGTTTGTATGTCGAGAAGTCTTGATACAGAAATACGTTTTATGACTATGGCCCTGCTTGGTATCCAATAACTATTTGCAGGATGCTACAAATATTTGTAGTCGTAAATGTTTCCAGCTTCAAACGTTTTCTGTTGCTTTGTATTAACCCATAAAATCTGTTGCAAATACTTTCCACCGCTTGGGTCGAGGGTGCAATGCAAATAATTTCATATTGTCCGAGTCTTTGATGAATCCAAAATAGGAGATGGAGATCACCTATGGACAAGGTCAATGGACTTAGATGAGATTGTCCAAGCAAGTTGATACCCAATGATTGGTTGGTTCGAGTAGAACTTCGCTGACCGCCCACAATCTGAGTCCGGTGGAATACTTTAGAGGGACACTAACCATATGGATGTTTGACCAATCCCTAAGTGGACCTACAAACTAAAAATCAGCCTGATTAGTGATTTCAAACCTTTGGATCTTTGTACCCCAAATACTGTCAAATTCCACAGTTAAAAATCAATCCATGAAAATGACTCCAATAGACCTTTTAGAAATCACTAATCAGGCTATTTTTTGGTCTGGATGTCTATATAAGAGTAAAACTTTGCCACATGGCCCATTTGTGGAGTATGCTGACTGTATGGATGTTTGGCCAATCCCTTAGTGGACCAAATCAAAATCAACCTGATTAGTGATTTTCAAGTGTTGGATTGGAGTCATTTTCATAGATTGATTTTAACCGTTGAACTTGAGCAATAGTGCCCCTTATTTGCCATTATTTGGGTACTAGGATCCAAAGATTTGAAATCACTAATTAGGCTGATTTTTGGTTTGTAGGCCCATCTAGGAATCGATCAGCGTCTTCTAAAAGTGTACCACGTGGCTCATATTGTGGGCAATCATCATGGGCGGTGAGCAAAATTTTACTCTCCATCCAGGGGCCAAATATTATATATTTTTGAAGGGAGCTTGAGCCAAAAAGTGAATATTTGCAACCATTTTTGGCTACAAACATTAGCAGCTCAAATCGTAAAACATATGGATTCACGGTAAATATTTACCCAGGTAAATAATGGTGGAGTGCAATCAAGCACCTAGAAATGAGCCAACCATTTATGTCAGTGGGCTTGAAAGAGTGAGTTTGAGCAGGGGATTTATGGATACACCATGAAAACGTGTTATTTGAAATTTAAACTTTTTAAAAAATTATGTGAGTACATCTTTTCAAGTTGTATCAGAAGACGTCCTTATGGGCTTCTCCTCACCATGTATTAGGGCAAAAATGGACTCTACTTTAAAAGGAAGCTGGTGGAGCTGTTGGTCATTAATACCATTTAAGATTTTTGTCCAATAAGTTGGAAGGATGCTCTATTCTTAAATTGACTGATTCTGACTGAAACTCAATAATTGACCAGTCCAATAATATTCTTTATGACTACACGTGACACAAATCTAGAGCATTCCGACCAAAATGAAAACGACGAATTCCGATGATCAACACCATATCTCGATGATATCAACTTTTTAATCCAGTAGATCTGGCAGGTGTAGAAGGGGTAACAGACCTGCAACGTGGGATTTAGTCGGGTGCTCAAAGTGGCCCGAATACCCATAAAAAAAAGCCATCTTATAGGGATGTTTCTAACTCAAAACGGGAATGTAACAGCAACAACGGTTACCTCTAAGGTTCTAACCCATTGGGTTATTTGGTATTTAACGTTAAATATAAATGTTATATACGTTTAGTTTGGGTTACTAATAATTAATCAACGGCAAATGTTTGCAAATAAATATTTACCCAGGTAAATTAATAGGTAAATATTTACCTAGGTAAATAAAGGTGGAGTGCAACCAAGCACCTAGAAATGTAAAAAACACGTTGCAAATATTTACGGCGATACCAAGCAGGGCCTATATGCAAAATTCATTTCCAGAAAACTTATTCATGACAACCGTACAGGTCCTAAGAATTATAAACTCTATAAATTTTTTTATTTTTTGGTATGGTCTGTAATGTGACGTGACGGCTGTGTTCAGTAGCACATCTTCGACACGCATCTTGGCCGAAGGTGGGTGTCTTGATCGATAACTAGTGTTTGGGTCACACCAAGGCGCGCACCTTCGAAGACATAGTGGACCTTGAAGATGCACGAAAGTGAACCTTCGGAGGTACCCCCCATCTACAAAGATGTGTGTACCTTAAAAGTTCACCCTCTACCCCAATGGTTTTAGCCCACCTAATATGTTGTCCACTTATGATGTATGGGCCCACAAGAATTATCAATCTTTGTTCTTATGTTAGGCATGAACCAAACGTCAATCTTGACCACCTTAAAGACCCAAACGTGGATCTTGACCACCTTAAAGACGTGGACCGTCAAGACACACGTCTTCGGATGAAGATGTGTTAACAAACGCAGCCGAATTCCTTTTCAAATTCTACTGATTGATCTCTTATATTTAGATGGTTTTGGTACCTCTATTCCAAAATGTAGGGAGGAAAATGTAGGGGTGTTAATCGGAGGAAAAGAGGTCCACATTTTCATTTGAGGCCCAGAAGAGGCCCACACACATCATTGCTTGAGGATTCATAGAGCCCAAGCCTGTGAGGCAAACGAGTGCTCACATCCAATTTGGTCTAAGGAGGCCTTTAAAATGAAAATTTCTTCTCTTAGCCCAAAGGAGGCCCAATTGCAATTCTTTTAAATTATCGGTAAGCAACATATTTGACAAACATTCAACTCTCCGACGACATTTTTCAAGTAATTTCTTTGGGGTGATCACTACAAATTTGAGAAAACTCACGAAGATTTTCGATCACCATGAGTTTGAGGGAAAGTATTAAACAACATATTGTAATAAGTTGTGTGAGATACACCACATCATTATTGATGTATCTCATCACACATTCTTGGGATGTCAAGATTAGGATATCAATCAAATAGAATTCGATTAGATTAGATTAGGATTTCCTTCCTTTATTGAACTTTTGTAATGCTCGATATAAGAACTTTGAGTAGGTCAATGTAATCACGGAAGATATCAATTAATCTTAAAATTTTACATCATTAAATTAATTAATTTTATACTGAAAATATAAACCATTACAAAGCCAGACTTATACTTGTGTTATTGTATTTTGGTTTGTGTAGAGCAGTTAGTAATTAGTAGTTAAATTCAAATTGAGGGATATAGCTAAAAATATATACACCATGGTTTAAAATGACGTCGTTTTAAACCATTTAACGTCGTTAAAACGGTAACACCCAAAGCCCGTTATGTTATGAACAGTTTTGATGCTTAGAAAATAACGGCCCTTAAAATGAATATAACGCCCACTATTTTCTGAAAAATTTGGTGAAAAAAACGGCTGCTATTTCCGTTATTTTCTATTATTTTTTTCATTTTTGAAAATTTCAAAATTGAATTTCAGTGCCATGTTTCCCAATATATCCGTTAATTGCTATTTTCTCCATTTTTGCCCGTCCATTATAATTCGTTTTAACAGCCATTTTAACAGAAAAATGGTAATGCCCCCAGTTTGTTATACCGTTATAACGGCCTCTTTTAAACCTTGATATACATTATACACTTAAATCTTGTTTTTCTACTTCAAAATACTTAAATATATGACCCCTTTAATTGTTGGGTAACCTAATTGGATCAAATTCCAGTTAAATCTAAACGGTAGACCCTTATTGGACGTTATGTTCATTCGTTCCAAAAATTTAGATCCAGACCCTGCTATTTGGGGCAGGCCCATTTAGCAATCCATTAATCAGATACCCATTTACATTATTCTCAGGTTAATCTTACTGCACTTCAGAGGGTACGATGGTGAGAAAAATTTGCTACCCGTACAACATATACACACACCAAATAGGCACATGGAAAACTATTTCAGGCCCACTGAACCATGGATGCTTGGTCCATCCCCTGGTAAACCTACATACCCAAAATCCGCTTGATTGGCGACATCTAGCAGTTAGATTTGAGCACCCAAAACAAGAGCTCATATCCAATAGTTAGAGATCACCGATTAAAATGTTCTTATCCGGATGGTTAGATATCACCAATCAAGCTGATTTAAGTGGCTCAGCCACATTAACTCTCCCAGTACACTCCAACACGTGTGGAAGGGGTGGCTCTCACGGCCCGGGGGCATGGTCAGGTACTCTAAGAGGCACGGATATCCACAGTTTTTTTAATTAAAAAATAAAAAAAGGCCATTATAACTGAATAATGGCCATTATTTTGAGAGAAAAATGGTATTTCTCCAGCATTTAAAAAATAAAATAAAATATTACTATTTCGACCCATTATTTTACACAAATACTGTTGTGACCCGTTATAACACATGCTTTTAAACCAGTGGGCCTGAAAGAGTGAGCCATGTGGCATTTGAGTAGGGGACTTATCCACTTATGGGACAAGTATTTGTCTCAGTGGGCCTGAAAGAGTGGGCCAAGTGGCATTTGAGCGAGGGACTTATCCATTTAGGATAACTCATGTCGGATACACCTTGAAAACCTGTTATTTGAAATTTAAACTTTTTGAAAAATCACGTGAGCAAAAATGGACTCTACTTTAAAAGGAAGCTGGTGAAGCTGTTGGTCATTAATATCATCAAAGATTTTTGTCCAATAAAGTTAAAGGAAGCTCTATCCTTAAATTGACTGATTCTGACTGAAACTCAATAATTTACCTGTCCAATAATACTCTTGATGACTATGTGACACCAACCCTGAGTATTCCAACCAAAATCAATACGAGAAATTCCGATGATCAACACCATATCTCGGTGACATCAACTTTTTAATCCAGTAGATCTGGCACGTGTGGAAGGGGTAACATACCTGTCCCGTAGGATTTAGCCGAGTGCTCTAAGAGCCCCGGATACCCATAAAAAACATCCTAGCAAAGAAACTCAATTATACGGATGTTTCTAACTCAAAACGGGAATGTAACGGCAACAACGGTTACCTCTAAGGCTCTAACCCATTACGTTATTTTGTATTTAACGTTAAAAATAACTGTTATTTAAGTTTAATTTGGGTAATTAATAGTTAATGAACGGCAATATACTTGAATTTTGAAGGTGCCACATTGCTCAGTTGGTAAAGTTTGTGGACGATGATATCATAGACCGCCTTCACTGAATTAATTTTTTGAAAATGTTGGATCCATTTACACTACACTCATCCAGGTTGATGACTCATAGAGGGTACTATGGTGAGAAAAAAGTTTGCCACCCTAAAACATGCATCCAGCCATACGATACACACGCACCAAAAGCCACGTCGAAGACTATTTCAGGACCACTAGTCTATGGATGTTTGGCCCACCCCATTGTAGACATACACACTCAACATCAACTTGATGGGTAACAATTAGATGAGTACCGCAAAAAAAAGCTCAAATCCAATGGATAGAAATCGATTCATTAAAATATTAAATCCGACAGCTAGAAATCACCAATCAAGCTGATTCTTGATGTGTAGGTCCACCAAGTGGTGAGCCAAACATCCATGGTCAATGTAAATTTTTTTTTTAAATGTAAACACGTTTTCCTCACCACTTCTCTTGCAATTCACTTTTGGTCTCTCCAGCCACGCATGTCTAACTAAGCCTGTACACTGACACGTACAATAGTCTTGTCAGCGAAATTGAGACCATATATAGACTCGACATTGAAACTGTGCATGGACCACGGACTCCGGACTGGACGTTGAGACTTCGGAACCAATTAAACCTGCATAAAGAGATCTTCTCGATATTTTATATTTTAAGGGGCAGGTTCGGGGGGACAACCATTTTTGATAACTATTTTGGCAGACCCACATAGAAGATGAATCAATGGCTGATTTTTAGTGAGGATGATCTCCTCACAATATAGATCACCCCAGCAAACCCTATCAAATGTGGTTTCCATGTTACACGGAAAAAATAGATGGTCCATAATTCTTCAACTTCTAAACCAGTCTAAGAAAATCGGAATGATTTGAATTTTTGTGAGGATAATCTCCTCACCATCGAGATCATCCTCACCAAAAACCAGCATTTATTTATCTTCTCTGTGGGTCTGCCAAATGGTTGTCCCCAGATCCCCATCAATATTTTTAATGCATTGGATACCCTTCAAGATTTTTGTCCCGGAAGCTCTCTCCCTATAAATTAAGGGTCGGGATCGGCGACCATACCATTAGCAAATGCCAAGCCGAGTGAGCCGAATGAGACCCCTTGTTTCTTTTCACAGCCGAGGAAAATACATTAATTATGGTGACACGTGTATACTGTTATGACCTGTTAAAACATTATGACCCATGCATGCTTTTAAACCACGACCCAAGCATTTATGTGCCAGTGGGCCTGAAAGAGTGGACCATGTGGCATTTGAGCGGGAGAGTTATCCACTTATGAGGCAAGCATTTCTGTGTCAGTGGGCTTGAAAGAGTGAGCCATGTGGCATTTGAGCAGGGGGACTTACCCACTTATGTCAGATACACCTTGAAAACGTGTTATTTGAAATTTAAACTTTTTGAAAAATCACGTGACCACATCTTTTCAAGTTGTATCAGAAAACGTCCTTAAGGGCTTCTCCTCAGCATGTATTCGGCAAAAATGGACCCTACTTTAAAAGGAAGCTGGTGGAGTTGTTGGTCATTAATATCATTTAAGATTTTTGTCCAATAAGGTGAAAGGAAGCTCTATCCTTAGATAGTTTGATTTTGACTGATACTCAATAATTAATCTGTCTAATAAAATTCCAATAATATTCTTGATGACTACGTGACAGTGTGACACCAACCCTGTGCTTCCGACCAAAATCAATTCGACAAATTCCGATGATCAACACCATATCTCGACGTTCACACAAAAAAAAAACACCATATCTCGATGACATCAACTTTTTATTCCAGTAGATCTGGCATGAGTGGAAGGGGTAACATACCTAGTCCATGAATCCAATAGATCTGCACGTGTGGAAGGGGTAACATACCTGTTCCGTGGGATTTAGTCGGGTGCTCTAAGAGGCCCGGATACCCATAAAAAAACTATCATAGCAAAGAAAATTATACAGACTTTTCTAACTCAAAACGGGAATGTAACAGCAACAACAGTTACCTCTAAGGCTCTAACCCATTACATTATTTGGTATTTAATGTTAAATATAACTGTTATTTATATTTTGTTTGGGTAATTAATTGTTAATCAACGGCAAAATATTTGAATTTCGAAGGTACCGGCTTGCTCAGTTGGTAAAGTTTGTGGGGATGATATCATAGACCTGGGTTCAAAACCCGCCTTCACCGAATTACTACCCATAAAAAAATTTATTGGGTACCCATTTACACTCATACAGGTTGATGACTCCTATGACACTTTAGAGTATGGTGAGAAAAAGTTTGCCACCCCAAAACATGCATCCAGCCAATAATCGCACCAAAAAGCCATGTGGCCGATCATTTCTACACCACTAATCTATAGATGTTTGGCCCACCCATGGTAGACATACACACTCAATATCAACTTGATGTGTAACAATTAGATGAGCACTGAAAAGAAAAGCTCAAATCCAATGGCTAGAAATCACTCCATTAAAATGTTCAAATCCGACAGCTAAATATCACCAATCAAGCTGATTTTTGATGTGTAGGTCCACCAAGGGGTGAGCCAAACATCGACGGTCAATGTAGTTTTTTTTTTTTAAATGTAAACACGTTTTCCTCACTTCTCTTGCAATTCACTTTTGGTGACACATGTCTAGCTAAGCCCATACACCTGACACATACAATAGAGCCTTAATTATCAGCAAAATTGAGACCATATATAGACTCGACATTGAAACTGTGCATGGACTATGGACTCCATGTTGAGACTTCGGAACAGATTAAACCTGCATAAAGAGATCTTCTCAATCTCTCTATTTTAAGGGTCAGGATCGGGGGATAACCATTTTTGACAACTATTTTTGACAACCATTTCGTCGGACCCACATAGAAGATGAATCAATGGCTGATTTTTGGTGAGGATGATCTCCTCACCATATAGATCACCCCAGCAAAAAATCAGCCCATTCTGAAATTTTTAACCCCATCAAATGTGGTTTCCAAGTTACTCTGAAAAAATAGGTTCATAATTCTTCAACTTCTAAACCAGTCTACGAATATCGGAATTATTTGAATTTTTGTGAGGATGATCTCCTCACCATAGAGATCATCCTCACCAAAAATCAGCCACTGGTTCGTCTTCTATGTGGGTCCGCCAAATGGTTGTCAAAAATAGTTGTCCCCGATCCCAACCCTTATTTTAATGCATTGGACTTTTCAAAAAACATTAATAGCCAAAATTCAAACAGACCATTTCATCCTTCAAGATTTTTGTCCTGGAAGCTTTCTCTACTTATAAATTAAGGGTCGGGATCGGGGACCATTCCATTAGCAAAATCATATGTAGTGAGCATTTGATGGGGTTAATGCCAAGCCGAGTGAGCCGAATGAAACCCCTTGTTTCTCTTCACAGCCAAGCTAGGAAAATGCATTAATTATGGTGACACATGTTGGAAGACTGGACGTCTTATCCACAACACGTTTTCTACTCTATTAAAGACCATTGGATCGGCTTCAATTTACTAAACTGCTCTGCATCTCACAGGTTGTATTCAGAATTGCGCCGCAGCAATGAAGTTCATGCTATCTATAATGCCATTGGCCCACTAGTAAGACTCATCGAGTGGTCAATGTCGTTTAATTGGTGAGTTTGTTAGGGGATCTTAACCATATTGCCTAAGACATTTGGAATAGGAAATTCTACTTGCACCTTACAAATTCATAAGCATCCCATTTGGGTGCTTTTTGGCCAAAAATGCTCTTAAGACCGAAAAAAAAAAAAAAAACAGCACCCCTCTTCATCCCTCCCTCTCCCTCTCCTTCTCTCTCTCTCACCCTAAAAAAAACCCAAAACAAAAAAGAAGAATAAGAAGAAAAAGAAGAAGAAGAAGGATGAGGAGGATGTTGTCGCCGTCACTTCCACCACCATAAGTACGTCTCTCTCTCTCTCTCTTGAATAGGCCCTACGGCTGGGCTGGCCATGGGGACTGTAGTAGCCACAGCTGGCCTGGCCGTGGGGCCTATGAGAGAGAGAGAGAGAGAGATAGAGATGTAGAGAGGGAGAGAGAGGTGGAGGAGGGACGAATAAAGGGGTGTTGGTTTTTATTTTTTGGTCTAAGGGCAGTTTCTTCCAAAAAGCACCCAAATGGGATGCTTATGGAATTTGTGGAGTACAAATAGAATTTCCCTTTGGAATTTTGTTTTTTAACGCCTAAGACTCTAAATGCAGTTGATGCAAAGGTCTCTCATGGCCCTATGTAGCCCACTAGCCTCATGGATGTTTATCCCACCTATTGGAGTAAAACTTTGATGACGCGCGTTCATTACCCCAATATGAACCATGCACATTGCAGATTTGAGCATCCAAAACAAGAGCTCTAATCCAATAGGTAGCCATCACCCCATTAAAATGTTCAAATGGTAGATATCACCAATCAAGTTGATTTTTGGGATATTTAAGTTTACCAGTAGGTGAGACAAATCATGGTTTAAAAAACGTCCGTTATAACGAAAATAGTAGCCATTATTGTCTCAATTATCCCATTGTGTTTTTTCGAAAATAACTTTTCATGTTGTTTATAATGGTCATTATTATTTTGAGAGATAAATTTTATTTTCTCATTTTATTTAAAATAATAGCAAAATATTACTATTCTGACCCTTTGTTTTTTTTTTTTTTACATAGATACTGTTTGTGAGCCGTTAACTATATAACAAAATAAGGAAATTATCTTATCTCTTATCTTATCTTATAATCGACGCTTTTAAACAATGAGCCAAGCGTGTATGTGTCAGCGGGCCTGAAATAGTGAGCCAAGTGGCATTTGAGAGGGGGACCTATCCACTTTTGCTCACTCCCCACAGATACAACTTGCAAACGTGTTATATATATATATATATTTGAAATTTAAACTTTTCGGAAATCATGTGAACACATTTTTTCAAACTGAGTGAAACTCAATAATGGACCTATCCAATAATATTTTTGATTACTTCAGCACACCAACCCTGGGCATTCCGACCAAAATCAATATGACAGATTCGGATGATCAACACCATATCTCTTGATGGCATCAACTTTTTAACTCAGTAAATTTGGCACGTGTGGAAGGGATAATATACTTGCCCCGTGGGACTTAATCAAATGTTCTAAGAGGCCCAAATACACATAGTATATAAAAAAAGAAAACCATTAGACTAGAAGAAACTCAAACATACGGATGTTTGTAACTCAAACAGGAATGTAATAGCAACAACACCGTTGATAACGGTTATCTCTAAACTATTAAGTTTGTTTTTGTGAGAACCTTGATTAAAAATTAAAGGTACACCTTGTCGGGGGGAGACATAGTACCTTACCCCTTAAGATGCTAACAATAAATGAAGAACGGATGCATGCTGATAGAGGATACAAGGAGGACCAAGCTTATTAAGCTCTAATGTAGGGAGTACTAATCTTATCTAGATGGATAAAACCAGAGATAGGAATAGAGTCTTTGAATTTCTCATACGATCTGGCGAGAAGGCCCTAAAGGGCTATATAATCCGTAGCGGCATTCGACTCTGAGTAGATGTGAATGATAGAAACGTCGAACTTTTGATGTTACTTGGTATTTAACATTAAAAATAACTGTTATTTATGTTTAGTTTGGATAATTAATAGTTAATCAACCGTAAAATATTTGAATTGTATGAGCCATCAACTATTATGTAACCCAATTAGATCTAAACGGTAGACCTTTATTGACGCAGCGTGAAACAATAACAAGATATGAGCAACGTCAATATCTCAAGGTTTGGAATCTACCAAACAGAGAAGAGCTCTCAAAGGAGCTAAATCATGAACATTATTGAATACAAATTGTCTTTGCCTTTCGTCTTAAAACTTATTTAATGGAAAATGAAAATAAGAAATTACTAAAAATAACGAAAATCTAGCTAAGCATAGAAATTGATAATACTAGTGCCTAGAAACATGTCAGAATCAACGGTGAGTGATTCTGACTTCTATAATCAAAGTTATTGCTAAAACAAAAACTTCTTAAAATAGCAAAACTTGTTGTGAATCTGATGATCTTTCCATTGATCAACACATACATATATAGCCCTTGATCGGGACGTTACAAAGTAAATGTCAAACCGTTACAAAGTAAATGTTGATAGTGTAACTAACGCCACATAAGCGACAGTCAGCCATCGGTTACAACCGTTACGTTTACAACACTTCCCCTTGGATGTTCGCTGTTTTATGGAAACTGCCTCGTTAAAACCTTATCAGAAAAATCCTATGGGATAAAACCTGATCGAAGAAAAAGAGTACAGTGTATCGGCGAATTAAGGTGGCGGTAATGGACGCACTTAATACTGTCTTATTAAAACCTTGCCTAGAAAACCCTGTGGGAAAAAATCTAGGTAAGGAAAAAGAGTACAGTGTGCAAAGGTCCTTCTAGGATATGATCATCTTCTTTTATTGATGCTCCTCTTGATTTGAGTATGTCAACTTGAAAAGTCTTGGAGCTCATGCATACCGATGCCGAAAACCAAATTTCTTGAATGTTGACATTGGTAGCATCTTGATAAAAATACCTGCAAGATTATTACTGGAACGTATCTATTGGATGTCAATGTTGCAGTTCTACTAGAACGTGTGTGTAAAAGAATTTTAGTGAAATATACTTGATTATTTCACCGTTGATATACCTACTTTTCATCTGCATGATACAAGCATTATTCATATTGAAGTGCTTTAGGACTTTTCGGAGTTTGTGGATGAATCAACAAGGATTCCACTTTAGAAATGTTTGATTTAAAGGCTGAGGCAAAATTTTGTTTTCTAAGAGCTTTTATCTCAAATTCTCTCTTCAGGTATATAAAGGTTTTATAAGCTCTTCAAGAGATCTTATTAGATTCAATTCATACACATTACGAAGATAACATATTCAATTTCTTAACAATAAATGCACGGCATATTGGATTGTTTAATCCTTATAGGGATCATTGTATTTTGATTCCGTACATGTTATTTGCTTCATGTAGTATATAAGTCATTCTAAAATCTTCATATATCTATCATTCTATATAAATATATTTGTAACCAGGTTCATAAAACGCATGTCAAGTCCTTCTAAGACTCCTAGATTAAAAACGGCGTTCGTCGCAAAGAAATGCGTTTCTTCATAATCGATATTAGGGTCTATACGATAAACCTTTGTGTTACGAGGCATGCCTTATATATATATATATATCTGACGATATCACATTTTTTATTATATTTTCGTATGAACATCCTACTTATGTTCTACAAGTTTTACAGCTTGGGTGTTAGGACTACAAGTCCTTTTACAACTTCGAGTGTTCAGACTACATGTCATTTTACAACTTCAGGTGTTAGGACTATAGGTCATTTTAGAACTTCAGGTATTAGGACTATAGGTCTCTTTACAGCTTCGAGTGTTAGAACTACGTGTCCTTTTACAACTTCGGGTGTTAGGACTACAGGTCATTTTACAACTTCAGGTGTTGGGACTACAGGTCCGTTTACAACTTCAGGTGTTACCAGTGAATCTAGCTTTGTCTAAATTCATTCTTTTCACTTTGGCAAATTATTTCTATGTCGACATTCTTCGACGGTGTGTGGTTTAAGATCCTCATCATTCTTTATGATGTTTAAAGTTACTGAAAAATACATTATTGTTGATAATAATTTTATCGTGATCCCACTTTTCTTCTGTACAAACATAATTTATTAAGATATCTTCTTTATAGTTACTTGTACCTCTTCGGGGGTTGTCTGTTCGGAGATGATGGATCAAACTGTTACCTTTTTCTTTTCTCCAATTTATAGGTGTGGCCTCTTCAAGAGTGCAAACTTCTATAGGAGTCGTATTTCTTTCATTCTTTAGGTTTTATCTTATTTTGTAGGTGTTGCCTCTTTAGGAGCGTCGACTTCTTCTACAGTCTTACTTTTCATATTCTGTAGGTGTGACTTCTTCAGGAGCGCTAGCCGACTTCTGCTGGAGTCGTATAGATTTGTTTATATATTCTCAACGTTCTGAGAATCACATCTTTTGTATTCTCTGCCTTGTTGGAGTTACATCTTTTCATTCTCCACTTCCTAGGAGTTTACCTTTTCCATCAACAGGTCAATCACGCTTCAAGCGTACTGTTGATGATTTATTTTATGTTTATGTATTATAAGGATGCCAATCCTTGCTGATTGTCTACATGGACGTCTTTGGAGTACATTCACAGCCGTTCTACCAAGAGTTTTTTTCTCCCTAACAGCGGGAAGACCGATTCAAATAAAGTGATAACAAAATAATTAAAATATTAACAACGATTATGACAAGAAATAAAAGATAGCTGAAATACTAATTCAACATTCATGTTAGCTAGTCTTATATGCCTTCGAGGTAGAGTGGTCGTTCTAATTAACGTCAACCTCCATCCATTTTCAAAAGTATATTAATAGATAGTTATATAATTCATTAGCTACTTTGACCTTTGGAGAACCATGAGTTAAGTAGCCCACTTCAAGTGGATCAACCTACTTTACCCTTCTACTAAAGAAAATAATAATTTTGTCACAAGGGTTTATCGTCCAACTTTTGGACCTGTCTATACCATATGTTTTCAACCAGTAAATGCAAAGTTAAACAAATTATATGTTAGCTTGGACGAGTCACACTACCTTGCATTGGATTTTGGACTGGTATACTTAGCTTGAGATATTGGAATTTAAAACCTTCTATAATAATAACCACCTCGTAGATACAATGTTAAGATAAGGCTCCCCCAAATATTCCACGAGATAGAGAAAATTAATAGCCAAACATGTGGCCCAACAAATCTTTGATCCAAGAAGTTGAAGGGAAAATGTCATAATCTTGTAAAAGTTGCTACAATCCACTCTATAATTCTTTTTTCTAATTTGATGATATCTTCTTTGCCACTGATTTTATAGATCTTACAGTGCAAAGAATTTTAAAATATATTTCTAGACTAAGAAAAAATCCATAGGACCTAGATCTAAATGATAAGAATTTTTTTTTTATTAAACTCTTATTGGTTCATTAAAGAATTCTAAAAAGAAAGTCCTTATTACTTTTTGTGGTATAATCGCCTAGGACTGAGCCAGCTATCTAAAATATTATCATCATATGACAACGTCCTCATCAGGTCTACACTATTAGATCATTCTTGGGATTCAGTCTGAATCCAGATGGCCATTTGTCAGGATGTAGAGACAAAGAGATCTCATACTCCAAAATAAAAAATACTAGCAGGATGCAACTATTTGTTATTTTTAAAAAAAATTGTGATTAAAAAAAACTTTTTCAGATCTAAAAATAATGATCTAAATAGGCCCTTAGTTTCTTTGATCCTTCTTTAATTTAAAACACATATTTTTTTTTCCTATAAGTGTTTGGAGATTCGAAGGATTTCAAATTCATTATAACTAAGAGGTCTAAATAATAGATCTAAAAAATTATTCAAATCATAGCTTTCCAATATTCCAAATGAAGAAATTTATAGACACCAAATAACAATCACACTGTTAAAAGAATCTTCAAAATATTAAAGTCCATTAGGATCTAAAAATCGCACTGATTAAGCAATTTCATCACCTCTTATCAATTTAAAATCCAAAATGAACAATTTAATTATTATCATCAATTCTTTTAAGATCCAAAATCACATTGATCACGAAAAATCCAAGTCCCTAACGAATTAATTCATCGTTTATTATAAAATATCCATATCTTGTAAATACATCGATATTTAATTACGAAAAAATTTAAATCCTTATGGAGAATCAAATTTACATAGAAATAAAGTTATTCTGGATCTGAGCGATTGGATGAGTATCAGAATAGCAGATCATAGAAGATCTACATCACTAAACCAATTATTTACGGATCTAAAAATCAAGATCTTCACGATTATATAACATTAGAAAGAACTCTAAAATTTCCTTTTGGAATAATACAACCTCTAAATATCTTCTTTTTTTCTTTGAGAAGACAACCCAATATTGAAAGTCGTTATTACAGGAAACGTCTACACATAGAAGACATGCACATCTCTATTTAGTATGTAGAAGGTCATTCATAAATGTAGAAACTTGTCTGAATAGCAATCAAAGCAATCCTCAATAATAAATTAATTCTTTAATTTATTGTCTCTTTCCTCAAATCAATTCTCCAATAATAAAATTATTATTATTAAAGTTGAAAAATTGAGTGAATAATATCAATTAAGAAATATTGAAAATTTCTCCTTAATTGGCAATGTGTAAATGTAAGAATGAAAGAAAGATAACTTTTATGGACACCTCAACATTTAAAACCCATTCATAGTTTTAGTAATAAATATATGAGAAATCATCTTGTATATCTCCAATTAATAGTATGTTACCTTTCTCGGATAAGTAATGACTCATAATATAGAAACCTTCTTTAATGTGGAGGTTAGAGAAGATGAAAAATCTCAAGTAATATAGAAATGACAAGGCTAGTGTTGGAAATCTTTTTTTTTATTTATAGAATAACAAAAAATATTTTCTACCCTTCAATCCTCATGTCAAATCATTGGGAGATTAATTAGGAATCTCGTAAAATTAGAAATCTATTATATATCTTTTAACACTTGATCACCATATGAATGAAACATCTCAAATCTCTCTTATTAAGTAAGAAAAAATACTCAAAAATATACTTAGAAAGAGGATCCTGTGCTATAGTAGAACAACTTAGGAAGACAAAAAATGTTATTCATTTGTAATCCAGAAAGCTCTATTCAAAGCAACATGAAGAACTCTTTGTAAGTAAAATAATTTAATCTTGAAATAATATGTATTTCTCTTGCAGTCAAGATTTTTTATTTATTTGCTGATCTACTTACCTTTAAAAAAATAAATAGGTAAATACATTTTTAAAGGAGATGGTTGTTATCGATCCGTGTTGATCAACGCTTATGGCTGATTCATGCCTATCCAATCATTTGGAGAAGATGAGCAAATTCGTGCTGATAATGTATTGTGAATTTGATGATCTTTCCATTGATCAACACATACATATATAGCCTTGATCGGGACGTCTCAAAGTAAATGCTGAACCGTTACAAAGTAAATGTCGATAGTGTAACTGAAGCCACATAAGCGGCGGTCAGCCATCAGTTACAATTGTTACGTTTACAACAAAACTGTCTTTTTCACCCCCTAAACGTCTAAAATATTTCTTATCTCGTCATTTCCTTTCAAGAGCTCCGGCCTTGTGTGGTTGTTGACAATTCCGTTAATACCTTGTTATGTCTGTTTTTCATCAATAAGTCTGTTAATAGCTATTGTATCCCTTTAGTACCGTTTTAGCTTTTGACGATCCAAAAGCTCCATGAAAGAATCCACTACTTGTTCTACATCACTTATTAGGCATTAATGAGTTGTCCGTGCCCACTGCACTCTCTGACAAAGCATTTGCCAAAATCTGGTGGAGTTAATCTTAACCATTGATATGAGGCATAGTGGATCTTAGCCACTCTTTTAGGTGTGCACGCGAGGAAGATATATTTTAGTGGCTTGGGGATAAGAGAGTAAGATCTGACCATTAACATAAGATGAACAGGAAGATCTCATCCATCTTTTACATTTATAAAGCCTTATAAGATGAGAGGGGAGATAACTGGTGTGTCTTGTTAGATAGATGATATTAATTTTTCCAAAAAGTTGGACCAGATCCTACTAATTGGGACAGGCCGATTTAACGATTTAGCAATCGGCCCCGGCTAGAAATCACCAATGAAGCTGATTTTTGATGTGTAGGTCCACCAATCAAGTGGTGAGCCAAAATCCATGGATCAGTGGGCCTGTAAGAGCATGCTACGGGTCATTTAAGAGAGAGAACTTTAAAGATTCTAGTTTTGCTCACTCGTCATTGGCATATACACCTGAAAAACATATTTTTTGAAGGGTCGGGATTGAGGGACAACCATTTTGGCGGACCCACATAGAAGATGAATCAATGGCTGATTTTTGGTGAAGATGACCTGCTCACCATATAGATCACCCCAACAAAAAATCAGCCCATTCTGAAATTTCTAACCACAAAATGCGGTTTTCGAGTTACACGGTAAAAATAGACTGTCCATAATTCTTCAACTTCAAAACCGTTGGAATAATTTTTAATTTTCACCATAGTGATCATCCTCACCAAAAATCAGCCATTGATTCATCTTCTATGTAGGTCCGCCAAATGGTTGTCCCCCGAACCCCACCCCTTTTTAAATGTAAACAGGTTTTCCTCACCACTTCTCTTGCCAATCACTTTTGGTCGTTCTAGCGGAGAAAAAATTCGATGGTCCCGGAGTCCTTCAAACTTTGAAGGGTCCCTCCCAAAATGTTTGACACGTACCTTTTGTTAACCACCCTTAACCAACTAATCAAAGGGTTAATGTGGGTTGGGTTTAGGCCTTGATGTACGTGTCAGACATTTTGGCAGGGGACGGGAACCTTTAAAGTTTGAAGGACTCCGGGACCAGCGAATTTTTTCCCTTTCTAGCGACGCATGTCTAGCTAAAGCCTGTACACCTGACAAGTACAATTGTTGTCGGGGAAATTGAGACCATATGTTATAGACTCGACATTGAAACTGTTTATGGACTCAACATTAAAACCAAGGTTTAAAGGGGACCGTTATAATGGTAGAATGGACTGGGGGCATTACTGTTATTTCGGTTATAACAGAAAAAAACGCTCAGGGGCAAAAATGGAATATAATGGAAATAACGGAAAAATGGCGCTGAAATTCAAATTTTGAATATTAAAATTTGAATTTCGAAAATAAAAAATAACGAAAAATAATGAAAATAATGGCCGTTATTTTTTGGGCGTTTTAACAGTCCATAACATTATGGGGGAGGTCCGAATACGTTATAACGGCCGTTTTTTAAACCTTGGTTAAAACTGTGGAACAAATTACACCTGCATATGGTAGTTTGGTGGACCCGTTGGTGACTAATAGCCAAAATTCAATGTGGCCATTTTACCCTTCAAGATTTTTGTCCCAGGAAGCTCTCTCTTCTTATAAATTAAGGGTCAGGACCAGGGGATACAGTGTACCCACATGAAAGATATATAAATCAATGGCTGATTTTTGGTGAAGATGATCTCCTTACCAGTAACTCCATCAAATGTGGGTTTTAAGTTGATGGGAAAAAATAGACGGTCAATAATTCTTCAACTTGTAAACCAGGTTACGAATATCAAAATGATTTGAATTTTTTGAAGACCATCCTCACCAAAAATCATTCCATTCCAAAACTTTTAATTTGTATATTGGCCCTCGCCAATTTATTGGTGTGAAATTTTATGTCAAAATTTGTGTTCCCTATTGATAGAAAAAAAATTGTGTTGTGGTGCAAGTTTTTGTTGTCGAAAATGTTGTATGAAAATATTGTCCCCCGATCCTTATAGGATGAGGTCCTAGCTCTACCCTCAAGGGCCAAGGTCGGATCAGGGTAGGGTCAGGGCCTAAAAAGTGAGAATTAAGAAATATAATTTTCTTAAGTAAATAAATAGATGTTTGAAAAATGTACTTAGCTTGGGAAACGGGTTACTTGGTTTAATTTATGTGGATGTCTTAATGAATGATCCTATATTTTTCATCAAGTGTTCGCGTACTAGGGTTTGTAAATAAATCCTTTTAGTGGTGGAAACCAAGGTTTAAAAAACAGCCATAACCGATTTGGACCTACCCCGTTACGTTATGGACCGTTAAAATGCCCAAAAAATAACGGCCATTATAACAAAAATAACAGCCGTTATTTTCCGTTATAACGCAAATAACAACCGTTATTTTCTAGAAAATTTTGTGAAAAAAAACAGCCGTTATTTTCATTTTTTTTTTTTCCGTTTTTGAAATTTTGAAATTCAAATTTTAAAATTCAAAATTTGATTTTTCTATTTTTTCCATTTTTGCCCCTGAGCGTTTTTTCGTTATAACGGAAAAAATGATAACGCCCCCAGTCCGTTATAACGGTCCCCTTTAAACCTGGTGGAAACCATAGTTAGGAAGTTTCAAGTGTATCTGAAGGTCCTTAAAAGATTTTTCCTCGAGACCGTGGACTTTTCCTTGTTAGATTTTGAGCAAAATTGGACTAATATGGGACAGACTTGCAGTCGTACGACCCGTACCAACCATTGTAGTGTCTGTCGGTGGAGCGTTAGTCATTAAAATCATTTATGATTTTTGTTCTGGAAGGAGAAATGAAGCTCTATCCAAAAAAAATTAATTAATTGATTATGCATTGAAACCACAGAAAAACTAGACTTGCATACCTATTGTGATCATTTGGGTGGACCATTGATAGTTATTGATTAAAGGGCACCTTTACGGGCGCCCACGTCTTTAAGTTGGATACCCACAATCTAAACAATTTTTATTTTTTTACAAAAAAAACAACCCCCTCCAGTTTGGGCACCCAACCCACCCGTTCTCTCTCTCTCTCTCTCTCTCAAGGTTTGAAGGAGGCCGTTTTAACGGTTTAACAGATTGGGGGCATTACTGTTAAAACCATTAAAAAGGATTGAAACGGCCAGTGGCAAAAATGAAATTTAACGGAAAAAGTGGAGCTGAAATTCAAATTTTGAAATTTGAAAATTAAAAAAAGAAAGAATTTAACGGATTTGATTTAATGGCCTTTTTTGCAAAATTTTTCTCTGAATTTAACTGCTGTTAAAACCAAGGTTTAAAAAACGGCCGTTATAACAGATTTGGACCTACCCCGTTACATTATGGACTGTTAAAACCCCCAAAAAATAACGACTGTTATAACGAAAATAAAGGCCGTTATTTTTTCATTATAACGAAAATAGCGACCGTTATTTTCTGAAAAATTTTGTGAAAAAAATGACCGTTATTTTTTTTTCCGTTACATTCCATTTTCCCGTTATTTTCTATTTTTGAAAATTTGAAAATTCAAAGTTTGGATTTCATCACCATTTTTTCCCATTATTTCTGTTATATTTCATTTTTTTCCATTTTTGCCCCTGAGTGTTTTTATCGTTATTACGGCCGTTACGGAAAAACGGTAACACCCCCAGTCCTTTATACAGTTATAAAGGTCCCCTTTACACCTTGGTTAAAACAATTTTAACGGCGTTAAAATAAAAAAAAATAGCCGTTTTTAAAACCATGCGCGCTCACACTCTCTCTCTCTTTTACACCTGAAAATCGTGTTTTTTAAAATGTAAACAAGTTTTCCTCGTGACGATCTTTGGCAATTAACTTTTGGTCGCTCTAGTGACCTATGTGGGATAAAACTTTGATGACAGGCCTGTCAACGAAAGAGAAAACAGGGCAGCAGATCTTGGCACGTAGATTTGTACGGACTGACCACCTCGGCCTCACCACACACGTCACCCAGGTGAGTACTCGAGTGCTTTTTTGCCTAAAACACTCACCTATGTGCGTGGGCGGTGAGGCCGAGGTGATCTGCCAGTACAAAATCCACATGCCATCATCTGCTGCCCTGTCATCTTCTTCGATGACGTGGCCTGTCATCGAAGCCCGTGACAGCCAATGAGTTCTCGGCACATACTCCGAGTGCTTTCTGCCATGTACCCATATTAGTGTTTTTTATGAATTTTTTTTTATTTTTTATTGAGAAAGCAAAAATCACAAGGATATGAAAAAAAAAACACTCGGGTAGGCACGGTAAGGTATGAAAAAAAACACTCGGCTACGGCTGAGAACTCATCCTATGGTAGTTTGGGTGGAGCCCTTGGTAATTAATAATTGAAACTCATATTGACAATTTTACCCTTAAAATTTTTTGTCGCATGAGAAGAAGGGGAGCTTTCTCTGGTTATAAATTGATGGACTCAGCACTGAAGAAACCACGACAAAGCAATGGCTTCTCTAGCAATGAAAAGCTCCGTCTCTCTTCTCTTTGCTGTTCTGTTCTTCTCTTCGTTTTGTTTCTTTGGGGCCAATGGATTCGATTACTTCATGTTATCACTCCAACGGGCTAATACTTACTGTCAGGGAACCACGGAGTGCTGCTCCTCTAACAAGTGTTGCCTCAGGTAGAAACACTTGTGTGTTTTTGTAGTTTCTTTCATAAATATATGGCTCATCGTTGACTTGAACTAAATATGGATTTTAATCACGTGCCATTACCGATGTATTTTGCTCTGCATTATCTTAAAGTTGGGGATGGGGATGACTGGAGGGACTAAATATTGAGAAATTGTGGGGCCCACAATGTTTCAGTTTTGCACTGTAATCATGGTTTAAAAAACTGCCGTTATAACGGATTTGGACCTCTCCCATTAAGTTGTATTCCGTTTTAACGTCCAGAAAATAACGGATATAACATAAAGGGATCAGGGCGTTACTGTTGTAACGGGATCAGCATATCTGTTTCTTCTTTCTTCATTGTGTTAATTTTTTTTTAGTGCTTATCTTTTAGTAAAGATGGAAAAACACAAAGGAAACTTACCAGTATCTTTTTTTTTTTTTTTTTGTATATTTTTGCAGTGATAATGGTCTGACCGATTTTACAATCCGTAAGTGTATATTGCTGTATGCTATTTTTAGAATGCCAAACAATGGTCACTGGAGTTGATTTTCTTTTTGCTATCTTGTCTGACAGATGGACTATGGCCTGAATACGACGATGGAACCTATCCGGAATGTTGCCGCCAATCTAATTTTGACATGAATGCGGTGCTTATTTATTTTTATTTTATTAATGTTCCTTTTCCTTATTTTTTGTCCTATATTTGCATGGTCTGGGGATGGAGGGTGAATATTTATGTAAGGAGCATTTTCAATGCTTATTGTTGCAAAGAACTGATAAATAGGAGGAGACCTAGGAATAGCTCAAGTAATAAATAAGGAAAAGTCGATTGAGATGGTTTCATAAGAGAAAATTTTTGACGCGGCAGGATTGTTGAAGTGGCGATCATGTGGCAATGATCGTGAGCACATATACCCATGTTACTTTCAAAAAGTTTTTTTAAAAACCAAATCGTATGCACACAACATTTTGGTTGCAGAGTCCCAGTGTTACATTCTAATTAAATTTTAGTGTGAGTAACATACTCACTTGTATCTCCTTTGTAGATCTCACCATTGACTGGAGTGCTCGAGAAGTATTGGCCAACTTTGAACTGCAGTTTAGGATCAACCTGTGATGGTGGAAAAGACGTGTTTTGGGCCCATGAGGTGGTTATTAATTTTAGAATTAGTTTTTTCTTCGACTTCTTCATCTACGATTCGATACAACCCTAGCTAATAACAATGTTTCCTTCTTATGTTTTTCCATGCATGAATGGGGGATATACATCGGCAGTGGGGTAATCATCTTCAACCTTTATTTCATATCATTAGCCGATCTAGTCGAGATTTTCAGTTTTCGTCTAACAGTTTTCATTTTGACATTGTTACTTGCAGCAAAGCATGGGACATGTGCGTATCCAGTTATTCGAGATCAATACAGCTTTTTCTTGAATACCCTCAATCTCTACTTCCAGTATAATGTCACGGTTAGTATAGGAGCTTTCCTTGCTCGATCTGTGGTTAATTATTTACACTAGACAGTGAATAATGGTTTATTTCTCTTTGTTGACAGTACATTCTGAATGAGGCTGGATATGTAACTTCTGATTCTGCAACATATCCTATTGTTGGCATTGCTTCTGCCGTTAAGGAAGTAGTGGGGGGATCTCCGATATTGTCTTGCACACATGGTACTGATTCCTTAGAGGAACTTCGTTTATGCTTCGACAAGAAATTCAAGGTTAGGCCATGACTTCACGTACCTCTAAGAATTTCTCTGTCATTGAACCATCCTTGTTCTCTACCATTTCAGATTTCTTAAATTTACTCTTCTGAAATTTGCATGGTTTACAGCCTCGTGATTGTTTAATTCTCACTCACTCATGCCCTGAATACGTTAGCCTACCTACATACACGCCATCAGCAGGTAGGTTTCTTGTTCTTGTCTTTTACTATTCAGAGTTGACGAGGTGTTTACACAAAAAAAAAGCCTTATAAAACTCTTTTAACTCTGTCTATCTTTATTTTTGCAGGGTTTAAAAAGGGTAAGTCTGCAATTTCCATGGTTACTCGAGGGTGAAGTTATCTGAGCTATGAATAATAAAAGCCTAAATAAGAATTATGAAGACTACAATTGTCTCTGCATGTAATGTGTAATATGACATGGATTGTTCTTCAATTTCTATGGAATGGCCTAATGAGCTTTGGTATCTCTAATCGTATTCTAAGAGGAAAATGGTCCCAAACATGGCCTGCATCACTCGATGACCCAAACCTAGTTAGGTTTCAGGTCAAAACGAAATAACGGCCACTATGGACATTGTTTTACAATTTCCCAAAGTTGGGCTGCATTAAACACATAATGACTTGTTGCGTTAAATACGAAATAACATAACATTGATGGAGCATTGCCATTAAAACGGCCATTATGGACATTTTTTTAACCAAGATATAGACAATGAGGGGAGAACAAAGAGTAGTCCGTAGGGCCTACAACCCCATGTTCCCATTTCAGCTCTTGTTGTGCTAAGTTTATGGCAAATAGATGGTACAAAAAAGTCCAAATATAATTTGGGCCTGTCATTCATAAATTTGTACAATAATTAACAAAAAACAAAAAATAAAAACAAGAAATTAATAAATTATAAGTTTCTCTTAAAAATTTAACATTTTAAAAATAATTCAGAATAATTAGCAATTATACGTGAACTATTTAGCTTACCAAAAAATTCTCGAATTTTTCCAAACAATTGAAAGTTTGGTTCTATTATACATTTTTAGAAAAAATGAAAAAATTGTATAATTAACATATCTGCAGTAAGGAGACAACACTATGAAGCCATCCATATAACAGCATCTATGCTGAAATTTCCCAATATCTAGAAGATGTAAACCTAGAGGGGTTGAATAGATAATTTAAAAACTAGATTAAATGCGTTCAACCTAAACACATTTTTATTGGCCTGGTCTGGGTAATCTAATGGCATGCATCCAATCTCAAGATGGTTGATTTTTTTTTTACCTTAATATTACAGATTTAATATAGAGCAATTTTTATGCGTAAACCTTTTCAAGAGAAACTCAATTATTCGGATATAATTTCTAACTCAAAACTGAAAAGCAACCAGAATAAATCCTGCAACAGTGATGCTCTAACCCCGTTACATTATTTGTTATTTAATGTTGAAAATAATCTGTTTTTTACGCTTAGTTCGAAAAAAGTGAACTCAAACTGATCGATTCTGCATTGAACCAATAATAAAGCTAGACTTGCATCGGTACTATGGTAATTGAAAGTTCTTCTCGCAATCAATCTAGATACCTAGAGGGGGTGAATAGGTTTTTAAACTTATCTATTTATTATAAAGCACCCTATTCGATTTATTCGTCCAAGTAAGTGAAATCTAATCACATGTTAAGCAGTCTTAGCTTATGTTGATTGATTAGCAAAGGATTATCTCAACTAACTTGGATTTAATACGTCTTTTATAAAGTATCTCTATGTCGTTTGATCTAATCTCTGAATAAGTGCAGAAATAAATAAACTACTACACATTTAAGATTTTTACGTGAAACATTTCTCAACAAAAACCATGAGACCACGTCCAGCTTTTAAAGAAGGGATGCTTTTTCTCTTTATAAATTAATTGATTATGTATAGAAAAACCAATGTTAGAAAAGGTCAATATTTATCAAATTAAATAATTAGGATCCGATGATTTTTAAGTTCACATTGGAGCAAATATTTAGATCATAAAGATCATTGGGTGTATGAACCGTATGTAAGATAGTTATAATGACTCCCTAAGTACCAAACCCTCTCTTTAAAGTTAGAAAGTGTAGTTTTGCATGAAAACTCATCTATTTTTTACCTAAAAGGGTATGATATTGTGTGGTGCAGCCATAGTTACAAAGTTTGCATGTTTTTTCAAGGTGCATTTGTCATGAAGAGATATCAAAGACTTTTCCTCGAGACGTGGACTTTTCCTTGTCACAAATTGAGCAAAATTGGACTCAAATTTCAAACTGGGATAGAATAGACTTGCACTCGTACTATGGTAGTGTCGGTGGAGCCTTGGTCATTAAAACCATTTATGATTTTTATCCTTCTTGTAGAAAAGAAGCTCTATCCAAAATTTAAATGATTCTACATTGAAACCACAATAAAGCTAGACTTGCACGAATACTGTGGTAGTTTGGGTGGAGCCATTGATAATTAATGATTAAATACGAATTGTCATTTTACCCTTCAAGATTTTTTATTACCCATAGAAGAGAAGCACTTTCTCTCTATAAATTAAATGATTTTGCTTCGAAACCAAGAAAACGAGACTTATACTTGTGTTATATATGGTAGTTTTGCTTGTTTGGTGCAATTGGTAGTTAGTAGCTGAATTCAAATTGAGAGCTATGGCTCAAAATATATACATTATGGCTTAGGCTCAGCGGACACATATTTTCACACACAATTTTGGTGTACCCACATGGAAGATAAATCAATGGCTGATTTTTGGTGAGGATGATCTCACCATATAGATCACCCCTAGCTTACAAAAAAATCAGCCCATTCTGAAATTTCTAACACCATCAAATGTGGGTTTCAAGTTCACGGTAAAAAAATAGACGGTCCATAATTCTTCAACTTGTAAACCATGCTATGAATTTATATCAGAATGATTTGAATTTTTGTGAGGGTGATCTCCTCACCATAAAGTTTATCCTCACCAAAAATCATCTCATTCCAAACTTTAAATTTATATATTGGGCCCCGAAGATTTTTGTGTGTAAGTCTGTAATTTCCATGGTTACTCGAGGGTGAAGTTATCTGAGCTATGAATAATAAAAGCCTAAATAAGAATTATGAAGACTACAATTGTCTCTGCATGTAATGTGTAATATGACATGGATTGTTCTTCAATTTCTATGGAATGGCCTAATGAGCTTTGGTATCTCTAATCGTATTCTAAGAGGAAAATGGTCCCAAACATGGCCTGCATCACTCAATGACCCAAACCTAGTTCGGTTTGAGTTCAAAACGAAATAACAGTGACTATGGACATTTTTTTACAATTTCCCAAACTTGAACTGCATTAAACTCATAATGACAGGTTGCGTTAAATACGAAATAACATAACATTGATGGAGCATTGATATTATAACGGCCATTATGGACATTTTTTTAACCAAGATATAGAAAATGAGGGGAGAACAAAGAGTAGTCCGTAGGGCCTACAACCCCATGTTCCCATTTCAGCTCTTGTTGTGCTAAGTTTATGGGAAATATCTGGCACAGGAAAAGTTCAAATATAATTTGGGATTGTCATTCAAAAATTTGTAATAATTAACAAAAAATAAAAATAAAAACAAGAAATTAATAAATTATAAGTTTCTCTTAAAAATTTAACATTTTAAAAATAATTCAGAATAATTAGCAATTATACGTGAACTATTTAGCTTACCAAAAAATTCATGAATTTTTCCAAACAATTAAAAGTTTGGTTGTATTATACATTTTTAGAAAAACGAAAAAATCATGTATAATTAACATATCTGTAGTAAGGAGATAACACTGTGAAGCTATCCATATAGCAGCATCTATGCTGAAATTTCCCAATATTTATAAGATGTAAAGCTAGAGGGGTGAATAGGTAATTTAAAGATTAAACTAAATGCATGCGTTCAACCTAAACACGTTTTTATTGGCCTGGTCTGGGTAATCTAATCGCATGCATCCAATCTCAGTATGGTTGATTTTTTTTTTTTTTACCTTAATATTATAGATTTAATAGCGAGAAATTTTTATGCGTAAACCTTTTCAAGAGAAACTCAATTATTCAGATATGATTTCTAACTCAAAACTGAAAAGCAACCAGAATAAATCCTGCAACAGTGATGCTCTAACCCAGTTAATTATTTGGTATTTAACGTTGAAAATAATCTGTTCTTTACGCTTAGTTCAAAAAAAGTGAACTCAAACTGATCGATTATGCATTGAACCAATAATAAAGCTAGACTTGCATCGGTACTATGGTAATTGAAAGTTCTTCTTGCAATCAATCTTGATACCTAGAGGGGGTGAATAGGTTTTTAAACTTATCCATTTATTATAAAGCACCCTATTCGATTTATTCGTCCAAGTAGATAAAATCTAATCACATGTTAAGCTGTCATAGCTTATGTTGATTGATTAGCAAATGATTATCTCAACTAACTTGGATTTAATATATCTCTTATATAGTATCTCGAGGTCGTTTGATCTAATCTATGAATAAGTGTGGAAATAAATAAACTACTATACATTTAAGATTTTTACGTGGAAACATTTCTCAACAAAAACCATGAGACCACGTCTAGATTTTAAAAAAGGGATGCTTTCTCTCTTTATAAATTAATTGATTATGTACAGAAAAACCAATGTTAGAAAAGGTTAATATTTATCAAATTAAATAATTAGGATCATATGATTTTAAGTTCACCTTTGATCAAATATTTAGATCATAAAGATCATATGAATCGTATGTAAGATACTTATAATGACTCCCTAAGTACCACACCCTCTCTTTAAAGTTAAAAAGTGTGGTTTTGCATGAAAACTCATCTATTTTTCACCTAAAAGGGTATGTGATTGTGTGGTGCAGCCATAGTTAGTAAGTTTATATGTTTTTTCAAGGTGCATTAGTAGTGAAGAGATGTCAAAGACTTTTACTCGAGACGTGGACTTTCCCTTGTCACAAATTGAGTAAAAGTGGACTCAAATTTCAAACTTGGGATAGAATAAACTTGCACCTGTACTATGGTAGTGTCGGTGGAGCCTTGGTCATTAAAACTATTTATGATTTTTATCCTTCTTGTAGAAATGGAGCTCTATCCAAAATTTAAATGATTCTACATTGAAACCACAATATGCTAGACTTGCACGAATATTGTGGTAGTGGGTGGAGCCATTGATAATTAATGATTAAATACGAATTGTCAATTTACCTTTCAAGATTTTTTGTTACCCCAAAAAGGTAAGCGCTTTCTCTCCATAAATTAAATGATTTTGCTTTGAAACCAAGAAAACAAGACTTATACTTGTGTTATGGTAGTTTTGTTTGTTTGGAGCAGTTGGTAATTAGTAGCCATATTCAAATCGAGAGCTATGGCTCAAAATATGTACATTGTGGCTCAGGCTCAGCGGACACATATTTTCACACACAATTTTGGTGTATCCACTTGGAAGATAAATCAATTGCTGATTTTTGTTGAGGATGATCTCACCATATAGATCACCCCTAGCTTACAAAAAATCAGCCCATTCTTAATCAATGGCAGAGTTTTGGTGAGGATGATCTCACCATATAGATCACCCCTAACTTACACATCAACTTTTTCTTATAAATGTAAATACGTTTTCCTCACTTCTCTTGAAATTCACTTTTGGTCTCTAGATGTCTAGCAAAGCCTGTACACCTGACATGTACAATCGTCTTGTCCATATATAGACTGGACATTGAAACTGTGCATGGACCACAGACTCCGAGTAAAACTTCTGTCACAAAGGATTGCAAATCAAACAATCACAAGCCAATGAATTCTCGGCACGTACCTAAGTGCTTTTTGCAACGTACGCATTTGCTTTCCTTTACTCCGGGAAGTTTTACTCCGAACGAACTCGACGTTAAGACTTCCGAACAAATTAAACCTGCATATAGTGATCTTCTCAATTTTTTATATTTTAAGGGTCAGGATCAGGGCACAACCATTTTTGACAACTATTTTGGTGGACCCACATAGAAGATGAATCAATGGCTGATTTTTATTGAGCATGATTTCCTCACCATATAGATCACCCCATCAAACCCCATCAAATGTGGTTTCCAAGTTACATGGAAAAATAGACAGTCCATAATTCTTCAACTTCTAAACTAGTCTACGAAGATTGGAATGATTTGAATTTTTGTGAGGGCGATCTCCTCACTATAGAGATCATCCTCAGAAAAAACCAGCCATTTATTCATCATCTATGTGGGTCCGCCAAAATGGTTGTCAAAAATAGTTGTCCCCCAATCCCGACCATTATTTTAATGCATTGGAATGACTTTTCAAAAACACTAATAGCCAAAATTCAACCAGACTAAGGCTCTAACCCGTTACGTTATTTGGTATTTAACGTTAAATATAGCTGTTATAATTGTTAATCAACGGCAAAATATTTGAATTTTTGAAGGTGCCAGCCTGCTCAGTTGGTAAAGTTGTGGTTGATGATATGATAGACCTGGGTTCAAAACCCGCCATCACCGAATTACTACCCAAAAAAAAAAATATTGGGTAACCAATTTAGCAATTGGGTCCATTTACAGTCATACAGGTTGATGACTCGTACGACAGTTTATAGTATGGTGAGAAAAAGTTTGCCACCCCAAAACATGCATCCAGCCATACGATAAACGCACCAAAAAGACACGTATCCGACTATTTCTACATCACTAATCTATAGATGTTTGGCCCTCCCCATGGTAGACATAGACACTCAATATCAACTTGATGTGTAACAATTAGATGAGCACTGAAAAGAAAAGCTCAAATCCAATGGTTAGAAATTACTTCATTAAAATGTTCAAATCCCACAGCTAGAAATCACCAATCAAGCTGATTTTTTATGTGTAGGTCCACCAAGGGGTGAGCCAAACATCCACGGTCAACCTAATTTTTTTAAATGTAAACACGTTTTCCTCACCACTTCTCTTGCAATTCACTTTTGGTCGCTCTAGTGACGCATGTCTAGCTAAGACTGTACACTGACACGTACAATCTTGTCAGCGAAAGTGACACCATATATAGAGTGGACATTGAAAATGTGCATGGACCACGGACTCCGGGACGAGTAAAACTTGTCAGAACCGATTGCAAATCACACAATCACAAGCCAATGAGTTGCTCATTGGCACGTACCTAAGTGCTTTTTACAACCCATTTGCATTTGCTTTGAGGTGTACGTGCCAAGAAGTTATTGGTTTGTGATTGTGTGATTTGCAGTCTGTTGTGACAGAAGTTTTACTCCGAACTCGACGGAACCAATTAAACCTGCATAAAGAAGAGATCTTCTCGATCTTTTATATTTTAAGGGTCAGAATCAGGGGACAACCATTTTGGCGGACCCACAGAAGATGAATCAATGGCTGATTTTTAGTTGGGCCCACTAATCTATGGATGTTTGGCCCACCCCATGGCAGACATACACACTCAATATCAACTTGATTCGTGATATGTAGCAATTAGAGGAGCACTGAAAAGTAAAGCTCAAATCCATTGGCTAGAAATCACTCCATTAAAAAGTTCAAATCCGACAGCTAGAAATAACCTGTCAAGGTGATTTTTGATGTGTAGGTCCACCAGTTGGTGAGCCAAACATCCATGGTCAATATAATTTTTTGTTTTTAAATGTTAACACGTTTTCCTCGCCACTTCTCTTGCAATTCACTTTTGGTCACTAGATTTCTAGCTAAGCCTGTACACCTGACACGTAAAATAGTCTTGTCAGCGAAATTGAGACCATATATAGACTGGACATTGAAATTGTGCATGGACCACAGAATCCGAGTAAAACTTCTGTCCAACGGATTGCAAATCACACAATCACAAGCCAAAAAGTTCTCGGCGGAAGGTACTTAAGTGCTTTTTGCAACGGAAGCATTTGCTTTTGCTTTACTCCGATAAGTTTTGCTCCGAACTCGACGTTAAGACTTCCGAATAAATTAAACCTGCATAAAGAGATCTTCTCGATCTTTTATATTGTAAGGGTCAGGATTGGGGCACAACCATTTTTGACAACCATTTTGGCGGATCCACATAGAAGATGAATCAATGGCTAGTTTTTTGTGAGGATGATCTCCTCACAATATAGATCACCCCATCAAATGTGGTTTCCAAGTAACACGGAAAAAATAGATGGTTCATAATTCTTAAACTTCTAAACCAGTACGTCTACGAATATCAGAATGATTTGAATTTTTGTGAGGATGATCTCACCATAGAGATCATCCTCACCAAAAACCAGCCATTTATTCATCTTCTCTGTGGGTCCGCCAAATGGTTGTAAGAAAAGGTTGTCCCCCGATCCTGACCATTATTTTAATGCATTGGATCGACTTTTCAAAAACTCTAATAGCCAAAATTCAAACAGACCATTTCACACTTAAAGATTTTTGTCCGGGAAGACTCCCTAACTATAAATTAAGGGTCGGGATCACCATAACATTAGCAAATGCCAAGCCGAGTGAGCCGAATGAAACCCCTTGTTTCCTATCACACCAGAGGAAAATGCATTAATTATGGTGACACGTGTTAGAAGATGTATCCACACCTGTGTTCTACTTTATCAAAGACCATTGGATCGGCTTCAATTTACTAAACTGCCCTGCTGCTTCTCACAGGTTGTATTCAGAATTGCGCCGCAGTAATGAAGTTCGTGCTATCCATAATATCCATTGGCCCACTAGTAAGACTCATCAAGTGGTCAATGTCTAATTGGTGAGTTTGTTTTAGGGGATCTTAACCATATTGTCTAAGACAATTGGAATTTTCTTTTTTAATGCATAAGACTCTAAGTGCAGTTGATGCAAAGTTCTCTCGTGGCCCTATTTAGCCCACTAGCCACATGAATGTTTACCCCCCTATTGGACTAAAACATTGATGAAGTGCGTTCCTAACCCCAATATGAACCACCTTGCAGATTTGAGCACCCAAAACTTAACCGCTCAAATCCAATAGCTAGAAATCACCCATTAAAATGTTCTTATCCGATTGTTAGATATCACCAACCAAGCTGATTTAAGTGGCTCAATCCACATTAACTCTCCTACTACACTCTGGCACGTGTGGAAGGAGTGACTATCGTTCCCCGGGGGATAAGTCAGGTGCCCTAAGAGGCCCGGATACCCACAGTTTCATTAAAAAAGGTCGTTATAACAGAATCATGGCCATTATACTGAGACAAAAGTGGTATTTCTCCAGTATTTTAAAAAATAATTAAATATTACTATTTTTGACCCATTATTTCACATAGATACTGTTGTGACCCGTTAAAACATTATGACCCATGCTTTTAAACCATGAGCCAAGCATTTATGGAGTAAAACTTCTATCACACGAAAATGTAAATCACACAATCACAAGCCAATGAGTTCTCGGTACTTACACAAGTGCTTTTGCTTTTTAGGTGTACGTGGCCGAGAACTCATTGGCTGTGTTTGTGTGATTTGCAATCCCATTGTGACAGAAGTTTTACTCACATTTATGTGCCAGTGGGACTGAAAGAGTGAGCCATGTGGCATTTGAGCAGGGGACTTATCCACTTATGGGACAAGCATTTACAGTGGGCCTGAAAGAGTGAGCCATGTGGCATTTTAGCAGGGGACTTATCCACTTAGGATAACTCATGTGGGATACACCTTGAAAACGTGTTATTTGAAATTTAAACTTTTTGAAAAATCACGTGAGCACATCTTTTCAAGTTGTATCAGAAGACGTCCTTAAAAGGCTTCTCCTCACCACGTATTCGGCAAAAATGGACTCTACTTTAAAAGGAAGCTGGTGGAGCTGTTGGTCATTAATACCATTTAAGATTTTTGTCCAATAAGGTGAAAGGAAGCTCTATCCTTATATTGTTTGATTCTGACTCAAACTCAATAATTGATCTTTCTAATAATATTCCAATAATATTCTTGATGACTACGTGACACCAACCCTGTGCTTCCGACCAAAACCAATATGACAAAATCCGATGATCAACACCATATCTCGATGACATCAACTTTTTAATCCAGTAGATCTGGCACGTGTGGAAGGGGTAACATACTTGTTCCGTAGGATTTAGTCGGGTGCTCTAAGGGCCCGGATTCCCATAAAAAAACCATCATAGCTCAATTAAACGGATGTTTCTAACTCAAAATGGGAATGTAACAGCAACAACGGTTGCCTCTAAGGCTCTAACCCATTGCGTTATTTGGTATTTAACGTTAAATATAACTGTTATTTTCGTTTTATTTGGGTAATTAATTGTTAATCAACGGTAAAATACTTGAATTTTGAAGGTGCCAGCTTCCTCAGTTGGTAAAGTTTGTGGACGATGATATCATAGACCTAGGTTCAAAACCCGCCTTCACCATTTACTACCAAAAAACAAAAAAAATTATTGGGTAACCCATTTAGCAATTGGGTAGCCATTTACACTCATACAGGTTGATAATTCGTACGACACTTTATAGTATAGTGAAAAAAAGTTTGCCACCCCAAAACATGTATCCAGCCATACTATAAACGCACCAAAAAGCCACGTGGCCGACTATTTCTACACCACTAATCTATAGATGTTTGGCCCACCCCATGGTAGGCATATACACTCAATATCAACTTGATGTGCAACAATTAGATGAGCACTGAAAAGAAAAGCTCAAATCCAATGGCTAGAAATCACTCCATTAAAATATTCAAATCCGACAGCTAGAAATTACCAATCAAGCTGAGTTTTGATGTGTATGTCCACCAAGGGGTGAGCCAAACATCCATGGCCAATGTATTTTTTATTTATTTTTAAATGTAAACACGTTGCTTCTCTTGCAATTCACTTTTGGTTGCTCTAGTGGCGCATGTCTAGCTAAGCCTATACACCTGAGGCGTACAATATAGTCTTACCAGTGAAATTGAGGCCATATATAGACTTGACATTGAATCTGTGCATGGACTACGGAGTCTACGTCCTAGTTGTTAAGTTCGGATACGGGAAAAGTTCGAGTATAATTCGGTTATGGTCTAAAAATTCGTCGATAAAAATTCGGTCAAAAATTCGAAGAACGGTCAAAAGTTCGCAACTGCATTCATTCGTGTTTCATTCGGTTATGATCCAAAAATTCGATGTTAAAAATTCGGACATTGGAACCAATGTTGTTTTCCACCCATGAGTTTGTTCATGAAGTTTGTAATGAAAAAAATATTCTAAAATCCAATGACTACAAACTACCCATCAGGTTGGTTTTTGGCTTGTAGGCTCACAAGGGATGAATCCATTCATTGGATCAGTGAACCTAAAAATATTTAGCATAACAAACACATAAGATTAATGAGATCTCGAGACTAAGTATTACTGACCAAACACCTCAGGTTTCCTCTTTGTAAAAAGATTAAAAAAAGTTTCTTATTAAAAAATTTATATTTAAATATTCCTTGAAACTAGTTGTGTCCTTATTACAAACATCTCATATACACCTTATAAAAATATATTGAATATTTGTGTCTATTGAGACAACTTCGGATGTCCAAACACATGCAGATATGCATTAGGGTGGAGACGATGAGGAATGTGAATTCAAGAATGAAATTAGGGTTTTTTTTTTGTTCTTTTCCATTTTTATTTTTATTTTTTTTTAACTTTATTTTCTAGCCGAATTAATGGGCCGAATTAATCGTCTACCCGAATAAAACACGTTTTAAACTCATGGCCTTAATTATTCGAGAATAATTCTGAATTTTTGAAATGTTCGGCCGAATAATTCGTTTTGCCTTATAAAACGAATTGTTCGCGAATAATTCGCGAACTTGGCAACTAGGGTCCACGTTGAGACTTCCGAATAGATTAAACCTGCATAAAGAGATCTTCTCTCTCTATTTTAAGGGTCAGGATACCATTTTTGACAACTAATTTTGAGTCTGACAACCATTTTGTCGGACCCACATTGAAGATGAATCAATGGCTGATTTTTGGTGAGGATGATCTCCTCATCATATAGATCACCCAGCAAAAAATCAGCCAATTCTGAAATTTTTAACCCCATCAAATGTGGTTTCCAAGTGACACTGAAAAAATAGGTTCATAATTCTTCAACTTCTAAACCAGTCTACCAATATCGGAATGATTTGAATTTTTGTGAGGATGATCTCCTCACCATAGAGATCATCCTCACCAAAAATCAGCCATTGGTTCGTCTTCGATGTGGGTCTGCCAAATGGTTGTCAAAAATAGTTGTCCCCCGATCCCAACCCTTATTTTAATGCATTGGACTTTTCAAAACACATTAATAGCCAAAATTCAAACAGACCATTTCATCCTTCATGATTTTTCTCCTGGAAGCTTTTCTACTTTTAGCAAAATCATATGTAGTGAGCATTTGAAGGGGTTAATGCCAAGCTCAGCCGAATGAAACCCCTTGTTTCTCTTCACAGCCAAGGAAAATACATTAATTATGGTGACACGTGTTGGAAGACTGGACGTCTTATCCACAACACCTTTTCTACTTTATTAAAGACCATTGGATCGGCTTCAATTTACTAAACTGCCCTGCTGCATCTCAGAGGTTGTATTCCGAATTGCGCCACAGCAATGAAGTTCGTACAATCTATAATGGCATTGGCCCACTAGTAAGACTAATCGAGTGGTCAATGTCGTTTAATTGGTGAGTTTGTTTTAGGGGATCTTAAGTTCTTAACCATATTGTCTAAGACATTTGGACTTGGGAAATTCTACTTGCACCCCACAAGTTCTATAAGCACCCCATTTGGGTGCTTTTTGGCCAAAAATGCCCTTAAGACCAAAAAAAAAAAAAAAACCAGCACCTCTCTTCATCCCTCCCTCTCCACCTCTCTCTCTCATCCTGAAAAAAACCCAAAACAGAAAAAAAAAAAAAAAGACAAAGAAGGAGGAGGATGCTGTCGCCGCCACTTCCACCACCACAAGTACGTCTCTCTCTCTCTCTCTCTCTTAGGCCCTACAGCTGGGCTGGCTATGGAGACTGTAGTAGCCACGGTTGGCCTGGCCGTGGGGCCTATGTATGTGTGTGTGAGAGAGAGAGAGAGAGAGTAAGAAATATATAGATAGATAGAGAGAGAGAGATAGAGATGTGCAGAGGGAGAGAGAGTGGTGGAGAGGTAGAGAGGGAAGGACGAATAGAGGGGTGCTGGTTTTTTTTTTTTTGCTCTAAGGGCAGTTTCATCCAAAAAGCACCCAAATGGGGTGCTTATGGAATTTGTGGAGTGCAAACAGAATTTCCCTTTGGAATTTTATTTTTTAATGCCTAAGACTCTAAATGCAGTTGATGCAGAGGTCTCTCGTGGCCCTATGTAGCCCACTAGCCACATGGATGTTTATCCAACCTATGGGAGTAAAACTTTGATGACGCGCGTTCATTACCCCAATATGAACCATGCACATTGCAGATTTGAGCATCCAAAACAAGAGCTCTAATCCAATAGGTAGATATCACTCCATTAAAATGTTCAAATCTGATGGTTAGATATCACCAATCAAGTTGATTTTTGGGATATTTAAGTCTACCTGTGGGTGAGACAAATCATGGTTTAAAAATCGTCCGTTATAACGAAAATAGTAGCCATTATTGTCTCAATTATCCCATTGTGTTATTTCAAAAATAACATTTCATGTTGTTTATAATGGCCATTATGATTTTGGGAGATAAATTTTATTTCCCCATTTTATTTAAAATAATAATAAAATATTACTATTCTGACCCCTTTTTTTTACATAGATACTGTTTGTGACCCGTTATCTATATAACAAAATAAGGAAATTGCCTTATCTCTTATCTTATCTTATAACTGACGCTTTTAAACAATGAGCCAAGCGTTTATGTGTCAACGGGCCAGAAATAGTGAGCCAACTGGCATTTGAGAGGGGGACTTATCCACTTTTGCTCACTCCCACAGATACAACTTGAAAACGTGTTATATATATATTTGAAATTTAAACTTTTCGAAAATCATGTGAACACATTTTTTCAAACTGAATGAAACTCAATAATGGACTTGTCCAATAATATTTTTGATTACTACATGACACCAACCCTGAGCATTCCGACCAAAATCAATATGAAAGATTCGGATGATCAACACCATATCTCTTGATGACATCAAAATTTTAACCCAGTATATTTGGCATGTGTGGAAGGGATACCTGCCCCATGGGACTTAATCAAATGTTCTAAGAGGCCCAAATACACATAATATATAAAAAAAGAAAACCATCATACTAAAGAAACTCAAACATATGGATGTTTGTAACTCAAAATGGGAATGTAATAGCAACAACACCATGGATAAAGGTTACCTCTAAACCATTACGTTTTTTGTTTTTTTTGAGAACCTCCGTGGAGGGAGGAGTGATTTATTGATTGAAAATTAGAGGTACACCTTGTTAGGGGGAGACATAGTACCTTACCCCTTAAGATGCTAACAATAAATGAAGAACGGATGCATGCTGAGAGAGGATACAAGGAGGACCAAGCTTATTAAGCTCTAATGTAGGGAGTATTAATCTTATCCAAATGGATAAAACTAGAGATAGGAACAGAGTCTTTAAATTCCTCATACAATCTGGCGAGAAGGCCCTAAAGGACCATATAATTCGTAGCGGCATTCGACTCTGAGTAGATGGGAATAACAGAAACATCGAACTTTTGATGTTATTTGGTATTTAACATTAAAAATAGCTGTTATTTATGTTTAGTTTGGGTAATTAATAGTTAATCAACTGCAAAATATTTGAATTTTATGAGCCATCAACTATTAGGTAACCCAATTAGATCTAAACGGTAGACCCTTGTTGACGCAGCGTGAAACAATAACAAGATATGAGCAACGTCAATATCTCAAGGTTTGGAATCCACCAAACAAAGAAGAGCTCTCAAAGGAGCTAAATCATGAACATTATTGAATAAAAATTGTCTTCGCATTTCGGCTTACAACCTATTAAATGGAAAACGAAAATAAGAAATTACTAAAAACGACAAAAACTAGTTAATCATAGAAACTGATAATACTAGCGCCTAAAAACATGTCAGAATCGACGGTGAATGATTCTGACTTCTATAATCAAAGTTATTGCTAAAACAAAAACTTCATAAAATAGTAAAATTACTTTTTTCACCCCCTAAACATCTTAAAATATTGCTTATCTCGTCATTTCCTTTCAAGAGCTCTGGCCTTGTGTGGTTGTTGACAATTCTGTTAATACCTGTTACATCCTTTTTTCATCAACAAGTCTATTAATGCCCATTGTGTCCCTTTAGTACCATTTGAGCTTTTGACGATCCAAAAGGTCTATGAAAGAATCCGCTACTTGTTCTACATCACTTATTAGGCATTAATGGGTTGTCCGTGCCCACTGCACTCTCTGACAAAACGTTTGCCAAAATCTGGTGGAGTTAATCTCAACCATTGATATGAGGCATAGTGGATCTTAGCCACTCTTTTAGGTAGGCACGCGAGGAAGATATATTTTAGTGGCTTGGGGATAAGAGGGTAAGATCTGACCGTTAACATAAGATGAACGGGAAGATTTCATCCATCTTTTACATTTATAAAGCCTTATAAGATAAGAGGGGAGATAACTGGTGTGTCTTGTTAGATAGATGATATTAATTTTTCCAAAATATTGGACCAGACCCTACTAAATGGGACAGGCCAATATAGCAATCGCCCTGGCTAGAAATCACCAATAAAGCTGATTTTTGATGTGTAGGTCCACCAACCAAGTGGTGAGCCAAAATTCATGGATCAGTGGGCCTGTAAGAGCATGCTACATGTCATTTAAGAGAGAGAACTTTAAAGATTCTAGTTTTGCTCACTCTTCATTGGCAGATACACCTGAAAACCGTATTTTTTGAAGGGTCGGGATTGAGGGACAACCATTTTGGCAGACCCACATAGAAGATGAATCAATGGCTGATTTTTGGTGAAGATGATCTCCTCACCATATAGATCACCCTAACAAAAAATCAGCCCATTCTGAAATTTCTAACCACAAAATGTGGTTTTCGAGTTATACGGTAAAAATAGACGGTCCATAATTCTTCAACTTCAAAACCAGTCTACGAATATTGGAATAATTTTAAATTTTCACCATAGTGATCATCCTCATAAAAAATCAGCCCTTGATTCATCTTCTATGTAGGTCCGCCAAATGGTTGTCCCCCGAACCCCACCCCTTTTTAAATGTAAACACGTTTTCCTCCCCAATCACTTTTGGTTGTTCTAGCGGAGAAAAAATTCGATGGTCCCGGGGCCCTTCAAACTTTGAAGGTCCCCTCCCAAAATGTTTGACATGTACCCGTTGTTAACCACCCTTAACCAACTAACCAAAGGGTTAACGTGGGTTGGGTTTAGGCCTTGATGTACATGTCAGACATTTTGGCAGGGGGACGGGTACATTCAAAGTTTGAAGGACTCCGGGACCAGCGAATTTTTTCCTATTCTATCGACGCATGTCTAGCTAAAGCCTGTACACCTGACACGTACAACTGTTGTCGGGGAAATTGAGACCATATGTTATAGACTCGACATTGAAACTGTTTATGGACTAGACGTTAAAACCAAGGTTTAAAGGGGTCTGTTATAATGGTATAACGGACTGGGGGCATTACTGTTATTTGCGTTATAACAGAAAAAATGCTCAGGGGCAAAAATGGAAAAATGGAAAATAGCGGAATTTAATGGAAATAAATAAAAAATGGCGCTGAAATTCAAATTTTGAATTTTAAAATTTGAATTCCAAAAATAAAAAATAACGAAAAGTAAAGAAAATAATGGCTGTTATTTTTGGGCATTTTAACAGTCCATAACATTATGGGGGAGGTCCGAATACATTATAACGGCCATTTTTTAAACCTTGGTTAAAACTGTGGAACAAATTACACCTGCATATGGTAGTTTGGTGGACCCGTTGGTGACTAATAGCCAAAATTCAAAGTGGCCATTTTACCCTTGAAGATTTTTGTTCCGGGAAGCTCTCTCTCTTTATAAATTAAAGGTCAGGATCAGGGGATACAGTGTACCCACATGAAAGACATATAAATCAATGGCTGATTTTTGGTGAAGATGATCTATTTACCAGTAACTCCATCAAATTTGGGTTTTAAGTTGACGGGAAAAAATAGACCGTCAATAATTCTTCAATTTGTAAACCAGGTTACAAATATCAAAATCATTTAAATTTTTTGGAGACCATCCTCACCAAAAATCATTCCATTCTGAAACTTTTAATTTGTATATTGGCCCCCGCCAATTTATTGGTGTGATTACCAAATTCTGTCGACAAAAGTGCCCTTGTTCCAAAGTTGAAGACAAGGGCGTTTCTGTCATTTAATATAAAATTTGGTGGTCAACTAGGATCAACATTGGTCAAATGACAGTGGACCGAGTCATAGGGGGTATGTCAGCTTTTTCAAATCATGGGGGGTATGTCAAATTTTCAAAATAACATGGGGGGGTATGTCAAGAATTCCCTAATTTTATACTGAAATCTCGATTTTTGCTCTCTCTTCACTATGAGATACATTTAAAATTGTGTGTTTTCATAGGGGGCATTTGGCAACACAAAAACAAGTAACTTATTTACTTTTATACGCCAAAAAGTTAAAAAGTTAGTTTGGCTGTGTTTCATATTTTAACTTTTGAAAAGTTAAAAACTAACTTAAAACTGGAACTAAAATTTTTAGCTTTTAACTTCTAAGAGAATTACTTCTCAAAAATTAGAAGGCCTCTTAACTCTTTTGATTTCTATGACTTTTTTGGAGGTAAAAAATTGACTAGTAACTTTTACTACAAGTAGAAGTGCTTTTACATCTCTTTCCCAAACGTCCCCTTAATGTTTTAAAACCATGTAAACAAGTTTTCCACACCAAGTCTTTAACATTTCACTTTTGATCGCTTCAAGTGACCTATGTCTAACTAAAGCCTGTACCTCTAACAAGTACCCATTACAAATTTCCAACTTTTTAAAGAAAACAGTCTTGTTAGGGACATTGAGATCATGTATGGACTCACATTGAACCTACAGTCATCCTATGGTAGTAGGACTGTTAAAGGGCCTAGCCCCGCCTTATTTATAAGGGTGAGGTCCTAGCCCTACCCTCAAGGGCCAAGGCCGGGTTAGGGTAGGGTCAAGGCCTGAAAAAATGAGAATTAAGAAATATAAATTTAATTTTAAGTAAAAAAAGTTGATGTTTGAAAAATGTACTTAGCTTGGGAAATGGGTTACTTGGTTTAATTTATGTGGATCAAGGTTTAAAGGAGGCCGTTTTAACGGTTAAACAGGCTGGGGGCGTAACCGTTAAAACAGATTGAAACGGCCGGGGGCAAAAATGAAAAAAAAAATAGAATTTAACGGAATTAAACGGATTTTAACGATTTTAATGGAAAAAAAATGGAAAAAATAGCGCTGAAATTCAAATTTTGAAATTTGAAAAAAAAAAGAAAAAGAATTTAACTGAAATTTAACGGATTTTAACCGAAATTAAATGGATTTTAACGGAATTAAATGGATTTAACGACTGTTTTTCACAAAAATTTTCAGAATTAAACGGTTGTTTAAACGATTTTAACGGCCGTTAAAACTAAAAAATGACCATTTAATTCAAAAACAATAAAATGTGTTTAAACGGTTTTAACGGAAATGGGCTTGGGGTGTTACCGTTTAAAAGGCCGTTAAAACCGTTCAAACAGCCGTTTTTAAAACCATGATGTGGATGTCTTAATGAATGATCCTATATTTTTCATCATAAGTATTCACGTAGTAAGGTTTGAAAATAAATCCTTTTAGTGGTGGAAACCGTAGTAAAAGACTTTTCCTCGAGACTGTGGACTTTTCCTTGTCACATCTTAAGCAAAATTGGACTAAACTTTGATGTCCATACTAGACTTGCACTCGTATACCAAGAGAAAATTTTCACTGGCCCCGGGGACTTCAAACTTTGATGTCCCGCGCGCTCCCAAAATGTCTGACAAGTACCCCCTTTTTTATCACTAACCAAGGGCTTAACCAGGGTTGAGTTAAGGGATTGGGGTACTTGTCAGACATTTTGGGTGGGGAGACTTCAAAGTTTGAAGTCCCCGGGGCCAGCGAATGTTTTCTCCTCGTACCAACCCTGGTAGTGTCTGTCGGTGGAGTGTTAGTCATTAAAATCATTTATGATTTTTGTTCTACATTGAAACCACAGAAAAACTAGACTTGAATACCTATTGTGATAATTTGGGTGGACCCATTGATAGTTATTGATTAAAGGGCACCTCTATGGGCCGCCACGTCTTTCAGTTGGCCAACCACAATCTAGACAATTTTTGTTTTTTAGAAAAAAAAACCCCCTCCAGTTTGGGCACCCACCCCACCCGTTCTCGTTCGTCTTCTCTCTCTCGCACATACACCTGAAAAACGTGTTTTATTGTAAACACACGTTTTCCACACGCCGTCTTTAGCAATTAACTTTTGGTCGCTCTAGTGACCCATGCATGTGTAACTAAAGCCTGTAGACCCTGACTCTGAAATTATGTATGCATGGACTCGGCATTGAAATTATGTATGCACTCAGACATCGGAATTATGTATACATGGACTCGACATTGGACTGGTGGAGCCGTTTTATCCTTTAAGGTTTTCGTATTATTAGAACAAGGGAAGCTCTCGCTCCATTTTTTCCTTCAATTTATGAAATCCATGCATCAATGAACATGTAAGAGTGTGCCACGTGGCCTGTCATCGAAGCCCGTGACAGCCAATGACTTCTCGGCACATACCCCGAGTGCTTTCTGCCATGTACCCATATTAGTGTTTTTTATGAATTTTTTTTTATTTTTTATTGAGAAAGCAAAAATCACAAGGGTATGAAAAAAAAAACACTCGGGTAGGCCCGTAAGGTATGAAAAAAAACACTCGGGTACGGCTGAGAACTCATCCTATGGTAGTTTGGGTGGAGCCCTTGGTAATTAATAATTGAAACTCAAATTGACAATTTTACCCTTAAAATTTTTTGTCCCATGAGAAGAAGGGGAGCTTTCTCTGGTTATAAATTGATGGACTCAGCACTGAAGAAACCACGACAAAGCAATGGCTTCTCTAGCAATGAAAAGCTCCGTCTCTCTTCTCTTTGCTGTTCTGTTCTTCTCTTCGTTTTGTTTCTTTGGGGCCAATGGATTCGATTACTTCATGTTATCACTCCAACGGGCTAATACTTACTGTCAGGGAACCACGGAGTGCTGCTCCTCTAACAAGTGTTGCCTCAGGTAGAAACACTTGTGTGTTTTTGTAGTTTCTTTCATAAATATATGGCTCATCATTGACTTGAACTAAATATGGATTTTAATCACGTGCCATTACCAATGTATTTTGCTCTGCATTATCTTAAAGTTGGGGACGGGGAAGACTGGAGGGACTAAATATTGAGAAATTGTGGGGCCCACAATGTTTCTGTTTTGCACTGTAATCATGGTTTAAAAAACTGCCGTTATAACGGATTTGGACCTCACCCATTAAGTTGTATTCCGTTTTAACGTCCAGAAAATAACGGCCATTTTTTTTTTTTTATAAAATAATAGGCGTTATAACAGAAATAACTGCCATTATAATGAATATCTCAATTTTTTGGTAAATAGCATTTAACGGGATTTAACATAACGGGATCAGCATATCTGTTTCTTCTTTCTTCATTGTGTTACTTTTTTTTTAGTGCTTCTCTTTTAGTAAAGATCTAAAAACACAGAAATGAAACTTACGAGTATCTTTTTTTTTTTTTTGTATATTTTTGCAGTGATAATGGTCTGACCGATTTTACAATCCGTAAGTGTATATTGCTGTATGCTATTTTTAGAATGCCAAACAATCGTCACTGGAGTTGATTTTCATTTTGCTATCGTCTGACAGATGGACTATGGCCTGAATACGACGATGGAACCTATCCGGAATGTTGCCGCCAATCTAATTTTGATATGAATGCGGTGCTTACTTATTTTTATTTTATTAATGTTCCTTTTCCTTATTTTTTCTTCTATATTTGCATGGGTTGGGGATTGAGGGTGAATATTTATGTAAGGAGCATTTTCCATGCTTATTGTTGCAAAGGACTGATAAATAGGAGGAGACCTAGGAATAGCTCGAGTAATAAATAAGGGAAAGTCGATTGAGATGGTTTCATAAGAGAATTTTTTTGACACGGCGAGATTTTTGAAGCGCTGATCATGCGCCAATGATCGCGAGCACATATACTCATGTTACTTTCAAAACGTTTTTTTAAAAACCAAATCCTATGCACACAACATTTTGGTTGCAGAGTCCCGGTATTACATTCTAAATTTTAGTCTGAGTAACATGCTCACTTGTATCTCCTTTGTAGATCTCACCATTGACTGGAGTGCTCGAGAAGTATTGGCCAACTTTGAACTGCAGTTTAGGATCAACCTGTGATGGTGGAAAAGGAGTGTTTTGGGCTCATGAGGTGGTTATTAATTTTAGAATTAGTTTGTTGTTCGACTTCTTCATCTACGATTTGATACTACCCTAGCTAATACCAATGTTTCCTTCTTATGTTTTTCCATGGATGAATGGGGGATATACATCGGCAGTGGGGTAATCATCTTCAACCTTTATTTCGTATCATTAGCCAATCAAGTCGAGATTTTCAGTTTTCATCTTACAGTTTTCCTTTTGACATTGTTACTTGTAGCAAAGCATGGGACATGTGCCTTTCCAGTTATTCGAGATCAATACAGCTTTTTTTTGAATACCCTCAATCTCTACTTCCAGTATAATGTCACGGTTAGTATTGGTGCTTTCCTTACTCGATCTGTGGTTAATTATTTACACTAGAGAGTGAATAATGGTTTATTTCTCTTTGTTGACAGTACATTCTGAATGAGGCTGGATATGTAACTTCAGATTCTGCAACATATCCTATTGTTGGCATTGCTTCAGCCGTTAAGGAAGTGGTGGGGGGATCTCCGATATTGTCTTGCACACATGGTACTGATTCCTTAGAGGAACTCCGTTTATGCTTCGATAAGAACTTCAAGGTTAGGCCGTGACTTTAGAAATCAATTTGTTTTGCTTTCTGTATTCATAGAGTGAAGCAAGCTCGATCTTCTGAAATTTTGCATGTTTTACAGCCTCGTGATTGTTTAATTCTCACTCACTCATGCCCTGAATACGTCAGCCTACCTACATACACACCATCAGCAGGTAGGTTTCTTGTTCTTGTCTTTTACTATTCAGAGTTGACGAGGTGTTTACACAAAAAAAAAGCCTTATAAAACTCTTTTAACTCTGTCTATTTTTTTTTTTGCAGGGTTTAAGAAGGGTAAGTCTGCAATTTCCATGGTTACTCGAGGGTGAAGTTATCTGAGCTATGAATAATAAAAGCCTAAATAAGAATTATGAAGACTACAATTGTCTCTGCATGTAATGTGTAATATGACATGGATTGTTCTTCAATTTCTATGGAGTGGCCTAATGAGCTTTGGTATCTCTAATCGTATTCTAAGAGGAAAATGGTCCCAAACATGGCCTGCATCACTCGATGACCCAAACCTAGTTCGGTTTAAGGTCAAAACGAAATAACGGCCACTATGGACATTGTTTTACAATTTCCCAAAGTTGGGCTACATTAAACACATAATGACTTGTTGCGTTAAATACGAAATAACATAACATTGATGGAGCATTGCCATTATAACGGCTATTATGGACATTTTTTTAACTAAGATATAGACAATGAGGGGAGAACAAAGAGTAGTCCGTAGGGCCTACAACCCCATGTTCCCATTTCAGCTCTTGTTGTGCTAATTTTATGGGAAATATATGGTACAGGAAAAGTTCAAATATAATTTGGGCTTGTCATTCAAAAATTTCTACAATAATTAACAAAAAACAAAAATAAAAACAAGAAATTAATAAATTATAAGTTTCTCTTAAAAATTTAACATTTTAAAAATAATTTAGAATAATTAGCAATTATACGTGAACTATTTAGCTTACCAAAAAATTCACGAATTTTTCCAAACAATTGAAAGTTTGGTTGTATTATACATTTTTAGAAAAAATTAAAAAATCATGTATAATTAACATATCTACAGTAAGGGAACAACACTGTGACGCCATCCATATAGTAGCATCAATGCTGAAATTTCCCAATATCTACAAGATGTAAACCTAGAGGAGGTGAATAGGTAATTTAAAAATTAAACTAAATGCATGCGTTCAACCTAAACACGTTTTTATTGGCCTAGTCTGGGTAATCTAATCGCATGCATCCAATCTCAGTATGGTTGATTTTTTTTTTACCTTAATATTACAGATTTAATATAGAGCAATTTTTATGCGTAAACCTTTTCAAGAGAAACTCAATTATTCGGATATGATTTCTAACTCAAAACTGAAAAGCAACCAGAATGAATCCTGCAACAGTGATGCTCTAACCCCGTTACATTATTTGTTATTTAACGTTGAAAATAATCTATTTTTTACGCTTAGTTCGAAAAAAGTGAACTCAAACTGATCGATTCTGCATTGAACCAATAATAAAGCTAGACTTGCATCGGTACTATGGTAATTGAAAGTTCTTCTCGCAATTAATTTGGATACCTAGAGGGGGTGAATAGGTTTTTAAACTTATCTATTTATTATAAAGCACCCTATTCGATTTATTCGTCCAAGTAAGTGAAATCTAATCACATGTTAAGCAGTCTTAGCTTATGTTGATTGATTAGCAAAGGATTACCTCAACTAACTTGGATTTAATATGTCTTTCATATAGTATCTCTATGTCGTTTGATCTAATCTCTGAATAAGTACAGAAATAAATAAACTACTACACATTTAAGATTTTTACGTGGAAACATTTCTCAACAAAAACCATGAGACCACGTCCAGCTTTTAAAGAAGGGATGCTTTCTCTCTTTATAAATTAATTGATTATGTACAGAAAACCAATGTTAGAAAAGGTCAATATTTATCAAATTAAATAATTAGGATCCTATGATTTTTAAGTTCACCTTGGAGCAAATATTTAGATCATAAAGATCATTGGGTGTACGAACCGTATGTAAGATAGTTATAATGACTCCCTAAGTACCACACCCTCTCTTTAAAGTTAGAAAGTGTAGTTTTACATGAAAACTCATCTATTTTTTACCTAAAAGGGTATGATATTGTGTGGTGCAGCCATAGTTACAAAGTTTGCATGTTTTTTCAAGGTGCATTTGTCATGAAGAGATATCAAAGACTTTTCCTCGAGACGTGGACTTTTCCTTGTCACAAATTGAGTAAAATTGGACTCAAATTCAAACTGGGATAGAATAGACTTGCACCTGTACTATGGTAGTGTCGGTGGAGCCTTGGTCATTAAAACCATTTATGATTTTTATCCTTCTTGTAGAAAAGAAGCTCTATCCAAAATTTAAATGATTCTACATTGAAACCACAATAAAGCTAGACTTGCACGAATATTGTGGTAGTTTGGGTGGAGCCATTGATAATTAATGATTAAATACGAATTGTCATTTTACCCTTCAAGATTTTTTATTACCCATAGAAGGGAAGCGCTTTCTCTCCATAAATTAAATGATTTTGCTTTGAAACCAAGAAAACGAGACTTATACTTGTGTTATATAAGGTAGTTTTGCTTGTTTGGTGCAAATGGTAATTAGTAGCCGAATTCAAATTGAGAGCTATGGCTCAAAATATATACATTATGGCTTAGGCTCAGCGGACACATATTTTCACATACAATTTTGGTGTACCCACATGGAAGATAAATCAATGGCTGATTTTTGGTGAGGATGATCTCACCATATAGATCACCCCTAGCTTACAAAAAAATCAGCCCATTCTGAAATTTCTAACACCATCAAATGTGGGTTTCAAGTTAATGGTAAAAAAATAGACGGTCCATAATTCTTCAACTTGTAAACCATGCTATGAATATATATCAGAATGATTTGAATTTTTGTGAGGGTGATCTCCTCACTATAAAGTTCATCCTCACCAAAAATCATCCCATTCCAAACTTTAAATTTATATATTGGGCCCCGAAGATTTTTGTGTGTAAAATTGTGTGTGAAAATATGTGTCCGTAGACCGTTTTTAAAATTTATATATTGGGCCCCTAAAATTTTCTTTTCTCACCCAAATAATTTGTCTTCTGGCATTTTGGGTGCTGAAAGAGTAATTAATTTATTCTTATTTTTTCTCCTCTTCGATTGAGTCCCCTGATTCTAAGAGCTCATGAGTTTCCTAAGATTTTCAATTTCCTTATTCAGAGCCTCAGACCTTTTGTGAAGACTTCCATTCTATAGAAGCAGATTCACCTAGTTTCCTACAAATCTCATCTTGGGTGGAAATCTTTCATCTCTCCTCTTCTTGAGGCAATCCATGTTAAGGTGATCTCCACCCCTACAGTAATTACAAATTTGTTTATTTTTAGTAGACTTGGATAGATCAACCTTGGATGTAGCTGAGACTCTAGCTTTCACAAATAGTGTCTTAAAAGTAAATGTATATATATATATGAAACCACTCTTATCACCACACTCCTTTCTTACCTTCATCATCCTTTCGAGCTTTTCAGTGCTCGAGGAGAAATAAGATAAATCTATTTTAAGATTAGTCACTTGACTTTTCAGAGATTTCTTGGCATCCATACGAGTCTGGAATTCATATTCCAAAAACTTATTCTTCTTCCAAATCACCAACTAGCATTAATAGTTCTTCAGTGTCTAGTTTGTAGGCATTTTTCTTAGAGTCCAGACTTTTGAATCTGTCAGATAAATATTTATTTGCCTTGATCAATATCTTTGATTCCTTATACAGCTCTTCAAAAGTTATCCTGGAATCATCCGAGTCCTCACTACTAGAGTCATAAAAACTCTTTTCACTTGCAACTATGGTCTCAATTCTTGAAGAACTACTAGGACTACTAAGTCTGGCATTGAAGGCTGTGTATTTTATAGCTCTTTCACTTTTTCCTGAGTTATCAGAATTTTCTAATTCTAACTCATCATCCTATGAGGCATTCAGTACCTTGGATTTTCCCTTTTCAACTTTGTTTGGGCACCCGTTTACAAATTGTACATAACCACGACGCTTAAGGCATTGAAGATCATCAAACTTTGTATTATTCTTGATTTTTCAGTCCTATTAAATTGCTCGTGTTGTTTAGATCTTTCTCTATATCTATCAGAAGATCTGTTAATAAATTTCTCTTGTCTAGGGTGAAAGAATTTTTTGAATTTCTTAAAAAAACAAAGCAAGATCTTTCTAGAGTCAGATTCAGACTCTGACTATTGAGCTTTTGAATCCTTCAGAGCTATGCCTTCAGGTTTCTTGGGTAGTCTCAAATTTAATTTAAATATTTGAAGAGACCCAACCAACTCGACAATCCTTAAATAGTTAACATCTTTGCTCTCTTCGATTACAATAACATTAGATTGAAATCTCTTTAGTAGAGATCTCAGTACTTTCCTAAAAATTTTGATTCAGGAATTTTGGTAGTCAGCACTTGCATTTTAGAAATTTTACTGTTGACGTACCTTGATGGGTTATCTCCAAAATATCCATTGCATTGAAAATATCCTATGGCATTGAAGATAGCATTCAAGCCTTTGATATTTAAGCAACAAACATCAAAATAATCATTTGACCACTTTTCTTTAGGCTTTGGGATTACAGTATTTTTAACTGTAATAGTAGGAGGTGTATAACCATTCAACATCATCATCCAAACTTTTTCGTCGATGGACTTAAGGAATGTTCTCATCTTCGCTTTCCAGTAAGCATAGTCATTTCCATCTCACAACGGAGGTCGCGAGATGTTACCACATTCTCTTTGCATCGTACAAATTGGAAGAAACTTGAGCAGGGAACTCACTCGGGTTGTTAAACCTTTAAAAGATCGAGTGTCCAAGCTATGATACTAATTGAAAGTTCTTGTCCTAATCAATCCAAATACCTGGAGAGGGGTGAATAGGTTTTAAATAACTCTAGATAGTGAAGGATTTAGTATATCCCTAATTCTTCAACACACCTCAAATAGAATTTTAGAACTCAATCGTACGGTTTACTCTATCATCTAGGTAATTGATAGGATTTTGAACCTAGACGGATTTTGATTAAGCTACGATCATGAAGGAGTAAAAACCACAAAGAATAAAGTGAATTACCGTGATTTTGTCTCATTAAAGCTTTCTCTCACTGATGATTCTCTAAAAGAAAGAGAATTCTAGACTTAAAAGCTTATAAGAATTAAAGCTCTCTAATTATTGAGTTAGGTTTTACAACCTTAAAGATCATATATATAGAGAGAGTAGCAAAGCCTAAGCAAATAACAAGTGTTTTGGTGCAATTAGAACTCTTTCCAACTGTGTTTTGTCATACAAACTTTTGCCAATAGAATATAGTCATATTCCTTACAATAATTTGGGTGGAGCCATTCGTAATTAAAGATAAAATTCAAATTGACAATTTTAACCTTCAATAATTATATAAACTACAATGAAAGAAAGCTCTCTGCTCCATAAATTAATTGATTTTGCATCAAAACTATAACAAAGGCAGACTATGATAGTTTAGGTACTTAATAGTTAAATTTAAACTAAGAGAGAAGTTCAAAATATATACATTATATACTTAAATCTCGATTTTTCCTTCAAAATACTTTGATTTATGCTCCGTTAATTACTGGTAACCCAATTGGACTAGATTCCAATTACATCTAAACATTAGACACTTATTGGACATGATATTAATTTTTCAAAAAGTTGGACCAAGACCCTACTAACTTGGACATGCCCATTTAGCGATCTGTTAATGTATACTCATTTACACTACTCTACTCTAATTCAATTATGGAGAGAAAATGTTTGCCACCCAAAAAGCCATTTGGAAGACTATATTTAGTTCACTAATCCATGGATGTGGCCAACCGCTTGGTAGACCTATACACTCAATATTAGTTTGATTGGTGGTGTCTAGCAATTAGATGAGCACCCAAAAGAAAATATCAAATCCAATGGCTAGAAAACACCCCATTAAAATGCTCAAATTCGACAGCTAGAAATCACAAATCAAGCTGATTTTTGGGGTGTAGGTCCACGAAGTGGTGAGCCAAACAGCTAGGCATAAGTAAGCCTGTAAAAGTGTATTATGTGGCATTTGAGAGACGACATTTCAAAGGGTGCACTTTTGCTCACTCTTCACTCTTAGATACACTTAAAAATTGTTTTTAATGTTTTAAAACCACTAGGGCATGCCACGTGGCACACTCTTAGAGATCATTGAGAGTATAGATGTTTGGTCCATCTCTAGGTGGACCTACATACGAAAATTCATCCTGATTAATTAGTAATTTCTATCCATTGGAATAGTCTTTTTTATGGTTTATTTTAATTGTAAATTTTTAGCATTACTATATCACGTAGCTCGAGGTACTTTTTTGGCCATGACAAAACGACACCACCATGCATATCCATGGACCTTGGACCATATGATCATTGCTCTTTAATAAGGGGTAAGTATGGGAACTTTCAATTAATATTTTTTTATGAAATTTGAATTTTGACACCAAATAATTGGTGCCACGTGGTGCAATCTTAGAGAGCACTGATCGTATGGATATTTGGCCTATCCTAGGTGGACCTACATAAGTTTTTGCAAAATTTGAATTTTGACACCAAATAATTAGTTCCACGTTGATGCCACGTGGCACACTCTTAAACAGCACTGATCGTATGGATGTTTGGCCCATCCCTACGTGGGCCTACATACTAAAACTATTCTGATAAGTAATTTCTATCCATTGGATTAGTCATTTCTTGGTTTATTTTTAACTGTGGATTCAAGCAATAGAAAATAGACTTGTCAGGGACATTGAAACCATATATAGACTCACATTGAACTTGTACTCATCCTATGGTAGTTTGGGTGGAGCCGTTGGTAACTAACATATGAATTCGAACTAACCATATTACCCTTCAAGATTTTTGACACTTCATTCAGAAGAAGGGATGCTTTCTCTTTCTATAAATTAATTGATTGTGTACTGAAAAAATCAATCTTAACGGCTGACGTTCCTTCATGTGTGACTCTAAGAATGTCCCATGCTTCCTTAGCTAAGGAATAAGTAGCGATTCTTGTAAACTCATTCTTATCAACTGCATTAAAAATAACATTAGCCCTTTGCTATTAAGACAACAACAATCTATGTCCTCTTTGGTCCAGTCGTTTTTAGGTTTAAGAATGATTTTATCTCCTACTTCCATTGTGGGTAGTGACCAACCATCCACTACAGACATCCAGACTCTTTCATCAATGGACTTTAGAAAAGCCCTCATCTTAGCCTTCCAATAGGCATAATCTTCCCCATCAAACAATGGAGGTCTAGATGTATTTCCACATTCTCTTTGTATTTTGACAAATTAATGAAAAAGGGACTGGTTTCTCAGGAATCTAAATTCAGGTTATTAAACCATAACTAGAAATACTCGCTCTGATACTAATTGAAATTTCACCGATCCGTTCTCTTTAACTTAATATACCTAGAAGGGGGCATTGATTATGTATTTAAAATTATTTATACCTACACAGTTTTACTAGACGATTGTAAGGAAATAAAATCGCATGCCTTAGTTGTTTGATAAAAGATTATCACCACCGACTCAAATCGAATATACCTCCGTGGTATATTTTCTTTTCGTCGTTTGATCTAATCAGAATATATTGTGGAATACAAACAAACAATCACACAAGACAAGAGATTTTTACGTGAAAACTTTAGCAAAGAAAAAACCACGGGACCACATCCAGACGGAAAGTATCACTAACTGAAAAGTTAAAAGAAACAAAGGTTACCTACGCAGCACCGTTGCAAATACAACTTTCAACCTTAGCCAAGGCCTACTGCCGATGCGTCCACGTCCTCTGAATCAACGCTACGAATCCATGCGCGCCCTTCCAGTCAAGAAGCCTTGTCCGCTTGTTCAGTTTGGTACACTCCAAACCTACCATCGCTCGGCTCCTCCGATCTTAATTCTCAACACTCCCACCTTTGCAGAAGGTGAAGGACACCCTGAACCCTAAGTTGCTCAAATGGTGTTGAGTTACACTGATAAGGCTACTAGGTCGAATATAGAAGTGGAAGACCTAAGCTGAGGAAGGGATCAAGCTCTTGGCTTTGATCAAGAAGCTCACAAGCTCATAAGATCTGAATAGAAAATAAGCTTCTTGCTCTTCGAATGGACACTCTAATAAATATAACATTTTCTTCTCTCTTGAAGATTGAGTCACTCTGTGTCTTTGTGTATGTTTAGAGAAGGCATAGAAAGGTTGTATTTATAGAATTCCAAGACCCTGAGTCGTGCATAACGTGGGATGATGGAACAATGAATTTTGGATCTGAGAAAGATCAATTCTGTGCATTGTCCAATCAATTGTACACTAGGTCCAATCGATTGGGGATAAGTGTCCAATCGATTGGGCTTAATAAGATTTCTGTTACGAAGGCACCAATCGATTACACATGGTTCTCCAATCGATTTGACTCAAATAAATTTCTATCCCGAAGACTCCAATCGATTTCACAGAGTCTCCAATCGATTGGGCTGAAATAAGTTTTTACCTCGTAGTTTCCAATCGATTACACAGACTTCCAATCGATTGGGCTAAAATAAGTTTCTGTCTTGTAGTTTTAAATCGATTACACAAAGTCTCCAATCATGTCCAATCGATTGGACTATCCCATTAGTCAATTTTATTGACTTAGACTCGGGTCAGTCCAATGACTAAGTTTGACCATTATATTTTTGTTCATTTTAACCAACTTTTATAGCTACTAAGTCACTTACTTTCCTAATCGAGCGTACACAATCGTTAACTGACAAATCAACAGTTACTCAGATGACTCCTGTTGTCAACCATCTGATTCTTGCTGTCTCTGTCTTTTAGTCTTCACTTAGTTAGCGAAGTATGCGTACCACGACATCTCCACACTACACTAGTGCTCGTAGGAACGGTTACAAGAATGTTTTTATGTCAAATGAAATCTTTGCCAAATTGAATATGAAAATATTTTCTTACATATGTAAGATAGGTATAATGACTCCCTAGGTACCACTTCCTTTCTTTTAAAATTAGTCAGTGTGGTTTTGCATCAAAACTCATCTAAAAATAGGGTATTTTTCACCTAAAAGGGTATGAAATTGAGTGGTGAAGACCATAGTTAGTAAGGTTGCATCTTTTTTCAAGGTGTACCTGCCGTGAAGAGATGTCAAAGACTTTTACTCGAGATGTAGACATTTTCTTCTATCACCTTGAGCAAAATTGGACTCAACTTTGAAACTAAGATAGAATAAACTTGCACTCGTACCATCGTAGTGTCGGTGGAGCCTTGGTCATTAAAACCATTTATGATTTTTATCCTTCTTGTAGAAATTAAGATCTATCCAAAATTTAATTGATTTTTCTTTGAAACAACAATAAAACTTGACTTAGACTGGTACTGTGGTAGTGAGGGTGGAGCCACTAATAGTTAGTGATGTCTAGCAATTAAATGATCACCCAAAAGAAAAGCTCAACTCCAATGACTAGAAAACACCCTATTAAAATGCTCAAATCGTTGGCTAGAAATCACCAATCATGCTGATTTTTAGGGTGTAGGTCGACAAAGTCTTGAGCCAAACAACCATGCGTCAATAGTAGGCCTATCAATGGATAGTCGAAAATTCGATTCCGATTTGAATCCGTATTCAAAAAATCAAATATTATCCAAAAATTTCGGATATCAGATTTGATTTCAGATATGTTTTTAATATTCAAATTAATTTCGGATACAAATTCGGATATTAACATATCTGCTATAAAAATATCCGATCCGATCCAATTACTATTAGAGGGACATTTCGATCTTTTTACATGGTAAGTAAAAAGACAAAAGGCTATTCTCCTCTCATTTATTCCTCTCCATGATTTCCTCCCTTCTTCTTATTCTGTCATAAACCCTAACCCTCATCTTTCTCTCTCTCTCCGGTGCTCGTGATGCCATAGGATCTCCGGTCGGAAGCGGGTGGAGACCTCCTCAACCCATTCATGCCATCCTTCATCGTCTCAATACTCTTTGGTCTTTGCTGCTTCTATGGATTCCACCACTAAATCCATGAATCTATGGGAGGCATGCAAAGAATCATGTTTTGGAGAGAACGAATTAGAGAAAGGGAAAGATGAGACTGAAATCATGTTTCCGATTTACTATTCCATGCACGTAAATCTTTTTTCACTTCTGAATTTTCTTTCTTAGATCTGAAACTAGGGTTTGGAAGAGGAATTGGGGATTTTTGACGAATCGATTATTTTTCATATATTCGTTAAAAAAATTAAATCGAATTTGAATATTGATGTGGAATATCTGTCGGATTTCGGATTCGAATTCGAATAACAATTTTTTTTTTTTGAATTCGACTTCGGATATGCCTATATCTGAGTTCGATAGATATCCGTTGACAACCCTAGTCAGCAGACCTGTAAAAGTGTCATAAGGTGACATTTTAGAGAAGGCACTTCAAATAGTTCTCACTCTTCATCATCAGATAATGCTAAAAATGTTTTTTTTTTTTTTTTTTTTATGTTTTAAAACCATGTAAACACTTTTTCCACACCAAGTGTTTAACAATTCACTTTTCATCGCTCCATGTGACCTATGTCTAAAGCCTATAGGTCTGACAAGTACCCATCACAAAATCTCAACTTTTTTTTAATAAAACAGTCATTTTAGGCACATTGACACCATATATGGACTCACATTGAACCCGCAATCATCCTACGGCATTTTTCAATATACGACTTGATTTAGTTTTCAATAAATGATGCACCAGGTGTGTCGTTTGCTGAAAAACTTTGGGGTAATATTTTTTAAAAGAGCATAGATGAAGTGAAGAAGGTCGGACAGGACTGGGCTCTACTAATAAGTAATAGCTTGGCCCGGCCCTTATTTAGAAGGGCTTTACATAATTGGATTTCGTCTGGCCCAAAGGTCTTGAAATTTATAAAAAAAAAACCCTCATTTTAGGGCTTTCAAAGAGCTAGGCTGGGCTAGGTCTCCTTACAAGAGGGTTGGATTGACACCCCTATATGATAGTTTGGGTGGATCCATTGGTAACTAATAAATAAATTTGAACTGATCATTTTATCTCACAAGATTTTTGTCATGTCGCAATGGAAGCTTTCTCTCTTTATAAATTAGTTCATTCTGCTATGAAAATCAATGATGGAAAATGATCGCTATTTATCAAATAATTATGATCAAGTATTTAGATGAAACAGATCATTGGGTGCATGAACGGTACGTAAGATAGGTATATAATGACTCTCTCCCTAGGTACCACACCCTTTCTTTAAAGTTAGTCCGTGTGGTTTTGGAGGGAAACTCATCTAAAAAGGATATCTTTGAAGTAAAAGGGTATGAGATTGAGTGGTGGAGAACATAGTAAGTTTAAGGTGTATCCAGCGGTGAAGAGATGTCCTTGAAGACTTTTCCTCGAGATGTGGACTTTTTCTTGTCACATCTTGAGCAAAATTGGACTTGATTGTGAAATTGGGACAGAGCACTCGTACTATGGTAGTGTCGGTGGAGCGTTAGCCATTAAAATCATTTATGATTTTTATCCTATAAGGATAATGAAGCTCTATCGAAAAATTATTAGACTTGTACACCTATTATGATAGTTTAATTTGGGTGGACCCCTTGATAGTTAATAATTAAATACGAATTCACAATTTTAACCACTAATCTATTGATATTTGGTCCGGCCCTTGGTAGATCTACACACTCAATATCAGCTTGATTGATGATGTCTAGCAATTAGACGAACCCCAAAAGAAAGCTCATCGAATGGCTGGAAATCATTCCCATTAAAATGCATTCACTCTTCACTGTCAAGATACACCTGAAAAACGTGCTTCCTTTAAATGTAAACATGTTTTCCTCACCACATGTTTAGCAATCTATTTTTGATCGCTCTAGTGGACCATCTCTATCTAAAGCCTATTTACCCTGACAAGTACCAATTTCTTGTCCAGGACATTAAAATTATGTATGTATGGACTTGACATTGAAATTATGTATGCATGGACTCGACATTGAGACTGGGTAGTTTTGGTGGAGCCATTGGTAATTTATACCTAAAGTTCAAATTCTCCATTTTATCCTTTAATATTTTTCTATTTTCGAACAAGGGAAGCTCTCTCAATTTTTTTTTTCCTTCAACATACTTAAATTTATGACATCCATGCAACAATAAGCCTGTAAGAGTGTGCCACGTGGCATTTTGAGATGGAGATTTGAAAGTATACACCTGAATTTTTGTCATCTGTGTAACCAATCTGTAAGAAAATTTTAATGAAGAAAGGGAAGGTGGAGCCGAAGACAAAATATGGCAAATAGACAACCAGATGACATGGAAGATCAAATAGACGACAAATAACAAACAACAGATGAGAATAAAAAGATGAAATAGAAGGGCTAACCGATGATAATAAAGAAGTAAGGGCTAACTGATGACAATAAAGAGCAAACCAATGACTATAATGGGAAATACAATGATAGAGGTGGAAATCAATGAAATCTTGAAGAAATTGATGACAAGTAATGTGCACACTATGACAAGAAAGGGCAATCCGATGACAAATAAGAGTAACCCTTGCATGTTCTTGTTGGGGGTTTCCGTTCGTCGAAGTGATAGAGGTTGGTCTTTCTCAAAGGAAAGGTTTCATAAAGATGAGAGCATTTGGAACAGTCGTTGGGTTGGAGAACCGTGATTTCCTCATCTCCTAACCGTTCGATCTTCTCATCTGCAATCGGACGATTTACCTTATAGCCTCAAAGATTGAGCTTCATTGGGAAGGGTCCTTGCGTACAGCGTGCCTTTTGTTGCATGTTGTTGCAGGTGTGGCAGGTGCTGCGTTTGATGTCTTTTGCATTGCATTTCCGAGTTTAGCCAAAACAGTTGAGGGCAAACTCAAAAATCGTTGCTTTTGTTCGGATTTCAAAAAAGTTATTCAATCGGGTCATAAATGATGATTTTATTAATATTTTAAGAAATTTCTCAATTTCAATTTCAAATTTCCAATTTAATTCCCATGCCATTATTTTCCGTTATTTCCTTTATTTTCTGTTATGTTCCCGTTTTTGCCCCTAAGCATTACAATTCGTTATAACGGAAATAGAGTAACGCCCCAGTCCATTATACCATTATAACAGCCCTTTTAAACCTTGGTAGAGACCATAGTAAGTTTGCATGTTTTTCAAGGTCTATTTATTTGGCAGTGTAGAGATGTCCTTAAAGACTTCTCCTCGAGAGTTGGACTTTTCCTTTTCACATCTTGAGCAAAATTTATGAATTTCATCCTTATTGTAGAAATGAAGCTCTATCCAAAAATTAATTGGGTGGAGCCATTGATAGTTAATGATTAAATCGGAATTGAAAATTTGGTCCATCCCTACACACTCAACGTCAAATTCATGATGATGTCTAGCAATTAGATGAACACCCAAAAGAAAGCTCAACTAATGGCTGAAAATCATTCCCATTAAAATGCGTTAATCCGATGGCTAGAAATCATCAATCATGCTGATTTTTTTTGGGGAATAGGTGCAATAAGTGGTGAGACAAACATCCATGCGTCAGTGAGCCTATAAAAGTGTGCCATGTGGCATTGATAGAGGACACTACAATGAGTACACTTTTGTTCACTCTTCCTGTCAAGATACACCTGAAAAACGTGCTTCTTTTAAATGTAAACATGTTTTGATCGTTCTAGTGGACCATGTCCATACATACATACATTAAAATTATGTATGTATGGACTCAACATTGAAATTATGCATGCATGGACACGACGTTGAAATTATGTATGCATGGACTCGACATTGTGACTGGAACAGATTAAAGCTTTTGTTTTTTTTTTGTAGTTACCATCGTGGGAGGGCCCTACGGATTAGCAGGTGAAACCTGCACGACCCTGTCAAGCCGTCTACTCCTGGGACACTGCTCAAAGGAGGAAGTCTACCTGTGTGGGAACAGATTACAGCTATTGGTAATTTATAGCTAAAGTTCAAATTGTTCATTTTATCTTTTAAGGTTTTCGTATCATGGTTTAAAAAACAGCCGTTAGAATGAAAATAGCTGCCGTTGTAACGACCGTCTTTTTCTTGAAAAAATTGTGAAAAAGGCTATTATTCTGTTATTTTTTCAATTTTGAAAATTTGAATTCTACTGCCATTTTTCCATTATTTTCCGTTTTTGCCCGAGTGTTACAATTCGTTATAATGGCCATTATAATGGAAAAAACGGTAACGCCCCCAGTCCGTTGTACCCTTATAACGGCCCATTTAAAACCTAGCTTATTTCGTATTATTAGAACAAGGGAAGCTCTCGCCATTTTATCCTTCAATTTATGACATCCATGCGTCAATGAGACTGCAAGAGTGTACCACGTGACCTGTAGATCGACCTAGGGATGGGCTAAACATCTAGATATAGAGAAATTTGGACATGGTTGAGAGAAGGCATATTCAAAAATCGAAATGGACCATGCTAAATGCACTCGTCCTTTGGGTGGAGCCCTGGGTAATTAATAATTGAAACGCAAATTGACGATTTTACCCTTAAAAATTTCTGTCCCATTACAAGGAAGGGAGCTTTCTCTGGTTATAAATTGATGGACTCAGCACTGAAGAAACCACACGAAAGCAATGGCTTCTCTAGCAATGAAAAGCTCTGTCTCTCTTCTCTCAGCTGTTCTGTTCTTCTCTTCGTTTTGTTTCTTTGAGGCCAATGGATTCGATTACTTCATGTTATCACTCCAACGGGCTAATACTTACTGTCAGGGAACCACCGAGTGCTGTTCCTCTAACAAGTGTTGCCTCAGGTATAAACACCTGTGTTTTTTGTGGTTTCTTTCATAAATATATGACTCATCGTTGACTTAACAAAATATGGATTTTAATCACGTGCCATTACCGTTGTATTTTGCTCTGCATTATCTTAGAGTTGGGGATGGGGAAGACTGGAGGGACTAAATATTTAGAAAATTGTGGCGCCCACAATGTTTCAGTTTTGCACTGTAATCATGGATTAAAAAACTGCCGTTATAACGGATTTGGACCTCACCCATTAAGTTATATTCCGTTTTAATGTCCAGAAAATAACGGCCATTTTTTTTTTTTTTTAAATAATAGGCGTTATAACAGAAATAACTGCCATTATAATGAATATCTCAATTTTTTGGTAAATAGCATTTAACGGGATATAACATAACGGGATCAGGGCGTTACTGTTATAACGGGATCAGCATATCTGTTTCTTCTTTCTTCATTGTGTTAATTTTTTTTTTTTAGTGCTTTTCTTTTAGTGAAAATCGAAAAACACAAAGGAAAGTTACGAGTATCTTTTTATTTTTTTTGTATATTTTTGCAGTGATAATGGTCTGACCGATTTCACAATCCGTAAGTGTATATCACTGTATGCTACTTTTAGAATGCCAAACAATGGTCACTGGAGTTGATTTTCTTTTTGCTATCTTGTCTGACAGATGGACTATGGCCTGAATACGACGATGGAACCTATCCGGAATGTTGCCGCCAATCTAATTTTGATATGAATGCGGTGCTTATTTATTTTTATTTTATTAATGTTCCTTTTCCTTATTTTTTCTTCTATATTTGCATGGGTTGGGGATGGAGGGGGAATATTTATGTAAGAGCATTTTCCATGCTTATTGTTGCAAAGAACTGATAAATAGGAGGAGACCTAGGAATAGCTCGAGTAATAAATAAGGGAAAGTCGATTGAGATGGTTTCATAAGAGAATTTTTTTGACGCGGCAAGATTTTTGAAGCGCTGATCATGCGCCAATGATCGCGAGCACATATACTCATGTTACTTTCAAAACGTTTTTTTTAAAAACCAAATCCTACGCACACATAACATTTTGGTTGCAGAGTCCCGGTATTACATTCTAAATTTTAGTCTGAGTAACATGCTCACTTGTATCTCCTTTGTAGATCTCACCATTGACTGGAGTGCTCGAGAAGTATTGGCCAACTTTGAACTGCAGTTTAGGATCAACCTGTGATGGTGGAAAAGACGTGTTTTGGGCCCATGAGGTGGTTATTAATTTTAGAATTAGTTTTTTCTTCGACTTCTTCATCTACGATTCGATACAACCCTAGCTAATAACAATGTTTCCTTCTTATGTTTTTCCATGGATGAATGGGGGATATACATCGGCAGTGGGGTAATCATCTTCAACCTTTATTTCATATCATTAGCCGATCTAGTCGAGATTTTCAGTTTTCGTCTTACAGTTTTCATTTTGACATTGTTACTTGCAGCAAAGCATGGGACATGTGCGTATCCAGTTATTCGAGATCAATACAGCTTTTTCTTGAATACCCTCAATCTCTACTTCCAGTATAATGTCACGGTTAGTATAGGAGCTTTCCTTGCTCGATCTGTGGTTAATTATTTACACTAGACAGTGAATAATGGTTTATTTCTCTTTGTTGACAGTACATTCTGAATAAGGCTGGATATGTAACTTCAGATTCTGCAACATATCCTATTGTTGGCATTGCTTCTGCCGTTAAGGAAGTAGTGGGGGGATCTCCGATATTGTCTTGCACACATGGTACTGATTCCTTAGAGGAACTCCGTTTATGCTTCGACAAGAAATTCAAGGTTAGGCCATGACTTCACGTACCTCTAAGAATTTCTCTGTCATTGAACCATCCTTGTTCTCTACCATTTCAGATTTCTTAAATTTACTCTTCTGAAATTTGCATGGTTTACAGCCTCGTGATTGTTTAATTCTCACTCACTCATGCCCTGAATACGTTAGCCTACCTACATACACGCCATCAGCAGGTAGGTTTCTTGTTCTTGTCTTTTACTATTCAGAGTTGACGAGGTGTTTACACAAAAAAAAAGCCTTATAAAACTCTTTTAACTCTGTCTATCTTTATTTTTGCAGGGTTTAAAAAGGGTAAGTCTGCAATTTCCATGGTTACTCGATGGTGAAGTTATCTGAGCTATGAATAATAAAAGCCTAAATAAGAATTATGAAGACTACAATTGTCTCTGCATGTAATGTGTAATATGACGTGGATTGTTCTTCAATTTCTATGGAATGGCCTAATGAGCTTTGGTATCTCTAATCGTATTCTAAGAGGAAAATGGTCCCAAACATGGCCTGGATCACTCGATGACCCAAACCTAGTTAGGTTTCAGGTCAAAACGAAATAACGGCCACTATGGACATTGTTTTACAATTTCCCAAAGTTGGGCTGCATTAAACACATAATGACTTGTTGCGTTAAATACGAAATAACATAACATTGATGGAGCATTGCCATTATAACGGCCATTATGGACATTTTTTTAACCAAGATATAGACAATGAGGGGAGAACAAAGAGTAGTCCGTAGGGCCTACAACCCCATGTTCCCATTTCAGCTCTTGTTGTGCTAATTTTATGGCAAATAGATGGTACAAAAAAGTCCAAATATAATTTGGGCCTGTCATTCATAAATTTGTACAATAATTAACAAAAAACAAAAAATAAAAACAAGAAATTAATAAATTATAAGTTTCTCTTAAAAATTTAGCATTTTAAAAATAATTCAGAATAATTAGCAATTAAACGTGAACTATTTAGCTTACCAAAAAATTCTCGAATTTTTCCAAACAATTGAAAGTTTGGTTGTATTATACATTTTTAGAAAAAATGAAAAAATTGTATAATTAACATATCTGCGTAAGGAGACAACACTGAAGCCATCCATATAACAGCATCTATGCTGAAATTTCCCAATATCTAGAAGATGTAAACCTAAAGGGGTTGAATAGATAATTTAAAAACTAGACTAAATGCCTTCAACCTAAACACGTTTTTATTGGCCTGGTCTGGGTAATCTAATGGCATGCATCCAATCTCAATATGGTTAATTTTTCACCTTAATATTACAGATTTATTAGTGAGCAATTTTTATGTGTAAACCTTTTCAAGAGAAACTCTATTATTCGGATATGATTTCTAACTCAAAACTGAAAAGCAACCAAAACAAATCCTGCAACAGTGATGCTCTAAGTCCTTTAAATTATTTGGCATTTAACGTTGAAACTAATTGTTCTTTTCTCTTAGTTCGAAAAAAAGTGAACTCAAACTGATCGATTCTGCATTGAACCAATAATAAAGCTAGACTTGCACCGATACTATGGCAATTAAAAGTTCTTCTCCCAATCAATTTAGATACCTAGAGGGGGGTGAATAGGTTTTTATAACTTATCTATTTATTAAAGCACCTTATTCGATTTACTAATCTATGCCAGGTAGGTGAAATCTAATTGCATGTTAAGCAGTCCTAACTTATGTTGATTGATTGTCAAATGATTGTCTCAACTAACTTGGATTTAATATATCTCTTATATATTATCTATAGGTCGTTTGATATAATCTCTGAATAAGTGCCGAAAATAAATCAACCACTAAACATTTAAGATTTTTACGTGAAATATTTCTTAAGAAAAATCATGAGACCACATCCAACTTTTTAAAAAAGGGATATGCTTTCTCTCCTTATAAATTAATTGATTCTGTACAGAAAAACCAATGTTAGAAAAAGATCAATATTTATAAAATAATTAGGATCCTATGATTTAAGTTCACCTTAGATCAAATATTTAGATCATAAAGACCATTGGGTGTATGAACCGTATGTAAGATAGTTATAATGACTCTCTAAGTACCACACCCTATCTTTAAAGTTAGAAAGTGTGACTTTGGATGAAAATTCATCTAAAAAGAGGGGTATTTTTTACCTAAAAGGGTACGAGATTGTGTGGTGCGCAGCCATAGTTAGTAAGTTTGCATGTATTTTCAAGGTGCATCTGACGTGAAGAGATGTGAAAGACCTTTCCTCGAGACGTGGACTTTTCCTTGTCACACATTGAGTAAAATTGGACTCAAATTTGAAACTGGGATAGAATAAACTTGCACTCGTACTATGGTAGTGTCGGTGGAGCCTTGGTCATTAAAACCATTTATAATTTTTATCCTTCTTGTAGAAATGAAGCTCTATCCAAAATTTAAATGACTCTCCATTGAAACCACAATAAAGCTAGACTTGAACGGATATTGTGGTAGATTGGGTGGAGCCATTGATAGTTCATGATTAAATATGAATCGTCAATTTTAACCTTTAAGATTTTTGTATTACCCAATGAAGGAAAGCTCTTTCTCTCCATAAATTAATGATTTTGTGTTGAAACCAAGAAAACAAGACTTATACTTGTGTTATGGTAATTTGATTTGTGTGGAGCAGTTGGTATTTAGTAGCCAAATTCAATTTCACGGCTATAGCTCAAAATATATACATTATGGGTCCACTCAATGGACACATATTTTCACACACAATTTTGGTGTACCCATGCATATGGAAGATAAATCAATGGCTGATTTTTGGTTAGATCACCCCTACAAAAGATCAGCCCATTCTGAAATTTCTAACACCATCAAATGTGGGTTTCATAAGTTAACGGTTAAAAAATTGACGGTCCATAATTCTTCTACTTGTAAACCATGCTATGAATATCAGAATGATTTCAATTTTTGTGAGGGTGATCTCCTCACCATAGAGACCGTCCTCACCAAAAATCATCCTATTCCAAAACTTCAAATTTATATATTTGCCCCTGATTATTTTTGTGTGAAAATATATGTCCACTGAGCCTGACCGTTTTTAAAACCATGGATCTACGCACTCAATATCAACTTGATTAGTGATGTGTAGCAATTAAAAAGAAAAGTTCAAATCCAATGACTAAAAAATACCCCATTAAAATGCTCAAATCGATGGCTAGAAATCATCAATCAAGCTGATTTTTAGGGTGTAGGTCCACCATTTAGTATTGAGCTAAAACATCCATTTGTCAAAGAGTGCACTTTCACTCTTCATTGTTAGATACAACTTAGAATATGTTTTTTAATGTTTTAAAACCATGAAAACACTTTTTCCACACCAAGTCTTTAACAATTCACTTTTGGTCGCTCCAAGTGACCTATGTCTAAGTAAAGCCTGTACGTCTGAGAAGTCTGAGGAGTATCTACCCATCACAAAATTTCAACTGTTTTAATAAAACGGTCTTTTTAGGCACATTGAGACCATATATGGACTCACGTTGAACCTGCATTCATCCTATGGCAGTTGGGCTGTCACAGGGCTAGGGCAAGGTAGGGCCTAGCCCAACCCTTCTTATTTGTAAGGGTGAGGCTGGCCCTAGCCCGTCCTAGCCCTTGGAGGACCTCAACTGGCTAGGCCCTAGCCCTAGCCCTACCCTCAGGCTAGGGCAGAGACAAGTAGAATTAAGAAATATAAAATTTGGGTCGTGATGTAACAAGGTATACCTGAGATCTTTTCAAATGCGGAAGTGACATTTTTGGTAGTCACCACTGCCATCTGGGCCCACTGACCACATGGATGTTTAGCCCACACCTTAGTAGGCATTCATACCAAAAATCAGCTTGTTTGATGATTTTGAGCCATTGGTTTTAGTACTAAACGTTGCATTCAACGGCTATAAAAATGCTTTAAAAAGTGCTAAAATCTAATGGTTATAGATTACCAATTAATCAGGGTGATTTTTGGTGTGTAAGGTGTGGGATAAACATCGATGCAGTCAGTGGGCCCAGATGACAGCTGTGAGTAACAAAAATCGTGCTACCGCATTTCAAACAGTTTCAGGCATACCTTGTTACATCTTTTTCCGTAAAAATTTTAAGTAACAAAAGTGGATGTTTGAAAAATGTATGTAGCTTGGGAAACTTGTTAAATGATTTAATTTATATGAATGTCTCAATGAATAATATATTTTTTATCACAAGTCTTCACATACCAAGGTTAGAAAATAAATCCTTTTAGTACTTTTTAATGATATATTATACAACTTGATTTAGTTTTCAATTTACGACGCACCACGTTTGCTGATAAACTTTGGGGAATGTAAATTTTTAAAAAGAACATATACTAAGTGAACAAGGTCGGATAGGACTGGGCTCTACTGAGCACAACCTTGGCTGACCCTAATTTAGAATGGCCTTGCATAATTGGATCTAGTCCGGCCCTAAGAGCTTGAATGTTTTTAGAAAAAACCCTCATTTTAGAGCTTTCAAAGAGCCAGGCTGGACTAGGCCTCCTTACAAGAGGGTTGGATTGACACCCTTATATGATAGTTTGGGTGGATCCATTGGTAACTAATAGATAAATTGGAACTGACCATTTTATACTAGGTACCACACCTCTTAATTGACCTAAAAGGGTATGAGTTTGAGTGGTGGAGACCATAGTAAGTTTAAGGTGTATGTGGTGTGAGAGATGTCCTCGAAGAGTTTTCCTCGAGATGTGGACGTCACGTCTTGAGCAAAATTGGACTCGACTTTGAAACTAGTACAGACTAAATTTGCACTCATACCACGGTACGTAGTGTCGGTGGTGGAGCGTTAGCCATTAAAATCATTTATGATTTTTATCCAAAAATTAATTGATTATGCATTGAAACCACAATAAAACTAGACCTGCACACCTATTATGGTAGTATGGGTGGACCCATTGATAGTTAACGATCAAATCCAAATTGACAATTTTACCCTTGGTAGACCTACACACTTAATATCAGCTTGATTGGTGATGTCTAGCAATTAGATGAGCACCCAAAAGAAAGCCCATCTAATGGTTGGAAATCACCTCCTTTAGAATGCATTAATCTGATGGCTAGAAATCACCAATCAAGCTGATTTTTGGGGAATAGGTCAATTAAGTGGTGTGACAAACATCCATGCGTTAGTGAGCATGTAAAAGTGTGCCACGTGGCATTTGACGGAGGGCACTTAAAATAGTACACTTTTGCTCACTCTTCATACACCTGAAAAACATGCTTCTTTTAAATATAAACATGTTTTCTTTACCACATCTTTAGCAATCTACTTTTGATGGCTCTAGTGGACCAGGTCTATCTAAAGCCTATTACCCTGACAAGTACCAATTTCTTATGTAGGACATTAAAATTATGTATGTATGGACTCGACATTGAAATTATGTATGTATGACTCAACGTTGAAATTATGTATGCATGGACTCGACATTTGTGAGTGGGGAACAGATTAAAGCTGTTGATAATTTATAGCTAAAGTTCAAATTATCCATTTTATCCTTCAAAGTTTTTGTATCTCAGTTTAAAAAATAGCCGTTAGAACGAAAATAACGGCCGTTATAAATGAGATTGAGTGGTGGAGACCATACTTAGTAAGTTCGCGTGTTTTTCAAGGTCTAAGAGCATCTCAATTCTATATTTTGAGACAGCTATGATGCCATGCCGCATGCTCCAATGGTGCAATGCTATATCTCAATGCTATTTTTGGATTGGAGTCATTTTCATGTTAATTTGTAACGTGGGATTTTGGGCATTATTTGGGGTACTAATCAGACTGACTTTTGGTTTGTAGGTTCACCTAGGGATTGACCAAACATCCATATGGTCAGCATCCTCTAAAAATATGCCACGTGTATAGCTGATCAAGCCAATCATAGGTTGATCTTAGCCATGGGATTTTGAGCATAAGATCCAAAGGTTTGAATGGTCCAAAGAGTCAAAACCTGTAAAGCTGCCATATGCTAAAATATAACATATGCCCTGTGCCAGATACAACAAATACAGGACATGATATAGCATATGCCATATTTTATCATTGAGATAGCTGTTGGAGAACCCATTTTTGACCCACCATACAAAATTTTAGGATAACACGATGGGATAGCACAATCGTTGGAGATGTCCTTAAAGACTTTTCCTTGAGACTTGAACTTTTCCTTTCACATGTTGAGCAAAATTGGACTCGACTTTGAAATTAGGGCGTACTAAACTTGCACTCATACCAACCATAGTGTCGGTGGAGCGTTAGTCATTAAAAGCATTTATGAATTTTATCCTTATTGTAGAAATGAAGCTCTATCCAAAAATTAATTGGGTGGAGCATCGAAATTGAAAATTTGGTCCATCCCTTGGTAGACCCTACACACTCAACGGTGATCTCTAGCAATTAGATAAACACTCAAAAGAAAGCTCCTCTAATGGCTGGAAATCATTCCCATTAAAATGCGTTAATCCGATGGCTAGAGATCACCAATCAAACTGATTTTTTTGGGGAATAGGTGTGCAATAAGTGGTGAGACAAACATCTATACATCAGTGAGGCAATAAAAGTGTGCCATGTGGCATTGACAGAGGACACTACAAAGAGTACACTTTTGCTCACTCGTCACCCCTCAACATACACCTGAAAAACGTGTTTCTTTTAAATGTAAACATGTTTTCCTCACATCTTCAGCAATCTACTTTTGATCGCTCTAGTGGACCATGTCTATCTAAAGCTTATTTACCCTGACAAGTACCAATTTCTTGTGTAGGACATTAAAATTATGTATGTATGGACTCGACATTGAAATTATGTACGTATGGACTCGATGTTGAAATTATGTATGCATTGACTCGACATTGTGAGTGGGGGAACAGATTATAGCTAAAGTTCAAATTGTCCATTTTATCCTTTAAGGTTTTCGTATCATGGTTTAAAAAACAGCCGTTATAATGAAAATAGAGGCCGTTATAACGAAAATAACAAGTCTTTTTCTAGAAAAATTTGTGAAAAAGGCCGTTGTTCCGTTATTTTTCCGCTTTTGAAAATTTGAAATTTCAAAATTTGAATTCTAGTCCCATTTTCTCATTATTTCCCATTTTTGCCCTGAGCGTTACAATTCATTATAATGGCCGTTATAATAGAAAAAAACGGTAACGCCCCCAGCCCGTTATACCGTTATAACGCCCATTTTAAACCTAGCTTGTTTCGTTTTATTAGAACAAGGGAAGCTCCCGCCATTTTTTCCTTCAATTTGAGACATCCATGCGTCAATGAGTCAGCAAGAGTGTGCCATGTGACCTGTAGACCGACCTAGGGATGGGCTAAACATCCAGATAGAGAGATTTGGACGTGGTTGAGAGAAGGCATATTCGAAAATCGAAATGGACCATGCTAAATGCACTCGTCCTTTGGGTGGAGCCCTTGGTAATTAATAATTGAAACTCAAATTGACGATTTTACCCTTCAAAATTTCTTTCCCATAAGAAGAAAGGCAGCTTTCTCTGGTTATAAATTGATGGACTCTGCACTGAAGAGACCCCATAACAAAGCATGAATCAGATGGCAAGAAACCATAATTTAATTGGGTGGAGCCATTGATAGTTAATGATTAATTCCAAATTTCCTATTTTACCCACTAATCTATTGATATTTGGTCCACCCCTTGGTAGACCTACACACTCAATATCAGCATGATTGGTGATGTCTAGCAATTAGATGAACACCCAAAAATAAAGCTCATCTCATGGCTGAAAATCACCCCCATTAAAATTCATGAATCAGATGCCAAGAAATCACCAATCAAGTTGATTTTTGGGGAGTAGGTTTATTAAGGGAAAAGTTTTAGATGGATAGGACTTTGGATGCAGTCGATCCAGAGGGCTCTCCTAGACCTACATAGCTCATCTATTTGGGCCCACTAACCGCATGGATGTTTAACTCACTCCTTGGTGCATATAAATACCATAAATCAGCTTGTTTGATAATTTTTAGCCATTGGATTAAGTACTAAAAAATATAAAAAATAAAATGCTTGAATCCATCGGCTAGCATCAACACTAAAAAAGTGCTAAAATCTATGGCTAGAGAAATTCGAACAAGCTGATTTTTGGTATGTATATCCATCAAGGGGTGGGCTGAACATCTATGCGGTTAGTGGGTCCAAAAAATGAGCTATATAGGGTCTGCATCCAAAGTCCGCTGCATCTAAATTTTTTTCCTTTATTAAGTGGTGAGACAAACACCCATGCATCGGTGAGCCTATAAAAGTGTTCCATGTGACATTTGACGGAGAGCACTTCAAAGAGTACACTTTTGCTCACTCTTCACCCTCAAGATACACCTGAAAAACGTGCTTCTTTGAAATTTAAACATGTTTTCCTCACCACATCTTTAGCAATCCACTTTTGGTTGCTCTAGTGGACCATGTCTATCTAAACAAAGCCTATTACCTTGACAAGTTTCAATTTCTTGTTAGGACATTGAAATAAATTAGGAAAAAGTATCAAAAAGTCCGTAGTGTACGCACAACTCGACCATTCAAGTCGTAGGAAAATTTTTGGTTCCAATTAATATTGCTTTATCAAAGTATGGACCAATAAGTCTTATTTGGTTACTTTTACTGTTAAATATATTTAAAAGTAAAATAAAAAGACGATAATGCCCTTATCCTCGATTGACAATGGTACAATTCCTTGTTCAATACTCTTGAAGACTTCATCCCTTTGAAATACTTTTGCTATTCGTTTCACCATTGTTATTGGTTCAACCAATTTAAGCTCAATATTCAAACTTAAAATGAAATACCGACTTAAAAATGGTTGGAGTAGAGAAAGTATTGAGAGTAAAACGGAGTTTCAAACGTGCCTTATAAAAGAGAAACAGCTAGAGAGATGAAGCTTTGCTTGTAAGTTTTAAGGTTTAGTATTCAAACTGAAAACAAAATATCAACTTCGTGAACATGGTACTAGTTCGACCAAGTTGAGCGATTCCTTCGACAAAATTCTATCGTTTTAAGGTTTAGTTACATGGGCTCTCTTCGTTGTGCATTTTTCCATCTTCTCTTAAATATCATCTAATTTTGTTAGTGATTCAACTAAGTTGTGCTCAGACTCAAATTGAAAACAAATATAAAATGGTACTGGTTCAACCATGTTGAGTAGTTTCTTTGAAAAAATTATTTGTTTCACCGTTGTTACAAGAGTTCCTTTTGTAGAGATATTTTTGCATCATCTCTTTATTATTATCTTACTTTATTACTAGTTCAATCAAGTTAAGTTCAATACTCAACCTAAAAACAAATATCGACTTTATGAAAACATATTGGTGTTTGTTTCCATCATTGTTACATGGGTTCTTCTTCGTTGAGATGCATTTTTCATCGTCTTTTCATTATAGTCCAACTGTGTTAGTGTTTCAACTAAGTTGAGCTCAATACTCAAACTAAAAATATAGACACATCATGAAAATGGTACTGTGGTTCAACCAGTTTTGTGAAAATGGTACTGATTCAACCGGTTTGGGGAAAATGGTCTTGGTTTAACCAGTTTCGTGAATATCATTACTAAAACTTAAGAGACGATTCTTGCTTAACGAAAATGAAAGTGACAACCATCTTCTTCAACTTCTTCTTTGAAGATTCTTGCTTAATGAAAATTAAAGTAGTAACAATCTTCTTCAGCTTCTTCCTTGTTCCATCTTCAGCTTCTTCTTTCTTAACTAACCCTTGAAACCAGTGTCGCCTTCTTTATTCACCTTCAATTGCATATAGACAAGTTGTAAAGAACTGTAGAGGATAATCGGGATGCTATAAAGATGACTGGAAGGAAATCTTTAAACTTGCACCACCTTCATCTTTCTTCACCTTGAATGGAGTATAAATGAGTTGCAAAGAGTTATAAAAGAAGAAAACGGAGGAAAAGAACTGTGAAGCAAGAAAATAGAGGGAATGAGCTGGACAAAACTGACGTACGATACTGTGTCGTCAGTTAAACATCAAATTGAATGATACTTTCAATTCAAACTGATATTAGTTGGAGGGTAGTATGGGCATTTCAAAAAAAAGGCCTTAATGGGCAGACAATTAAACCAAATTGTCCATAATTTTGTAGAGGGGACTAAATGGTCGGTATTTTTATAAATATGGACTTAAAAGTCCCTTGAAATTATGTATATATGGACTCGACATTGAAATTATGTATGCATGGACTCGACATTATGATTTATAGCTAAAGTTCAAATTGTCGATTTTATCCTTTAAGATTTTACTATTATTAGAACAAGGGAAGCTCTCTCCAATTTTTTCCTTCAAAATACTTAAATTTATGACATCCATGCAACAATGAGCCTGTAAGAGTGTGCCACGTGGCATTTGAGACGGGGATGTGAAAGTATATATCTGAATTTTTTTTTAAATTTATGAAAACCGTGGAAACACGTGGCTCATCCAAATGATATTTAGGGATGGGCTAAACATCCATATGGTTAGTGGTCTCTAAAAGAGTCCATGTGGCTCCTAGAAACATATGGACGTCATTGACAGAGAGTCCACCTTCTGTCAGTGGCCTGTCATCGAAGCCCGCGACAGCCAATGAGTTCTCGGCACATACCCTAAGTGCTTTCTACCATTTACCCATGTTAGTGTTTTTTAAGATTTTTTTATTTTTTATTGACAAAGCTAAAAAGAACACAAGGGTATGTAAAAGAAGCACTCGGGTAGGTGCCAAGAACTCATTGGCTGCCAAGGGGTTGAGATTGGGGAACAGATTAAAGCTCCACTGATCCTATGGTAGTTTGGGTGGAGCCCTTGGTAATTAATAATTGAAACTAAAATTGACCATTTTACCCTTAAATATTTTTTGTCCCATGAGAAGAAGGGGAGCTTTCTCTGGTTATAAATTGATGGACTCAGCACTGAAGAAACCATAACAAAGACATGGCATCCAAAAGCTCTGTATCTCTTCTCTTTGCTGTTCTGTTCTTCTCTTCCTTTTGTTTCTTTAAGGCCAATGGATTCGATTACTTCATGTTATCTCTCCAACGGGCTAACACTTACTGTCAAGGAACCACGGAATGTTGTTCCTCTAACAAGTGTTGCCTCAGGTATAAACACTTCGTTTTTGGTGATTTCTTTCATAAATATGGCTCATGGTTGGATTTAACTAAATATGGATTTTAATAACGTGACATTCCCTTTGTATTTTGGTCTGCATATTATATTAGAGTTGAGGATGGGGGAGGACTGGAGGGCCTAAATGTGGAGAAAATTTGAGGGGCCCGCCATGTTTTATTTCGGTACTGTATTCATGGTTTAAATTAATAATGCCCGTTATAACAAAATTAACGACCGTTATAACATATTCGGACCTCACCCATTACGTTATATACCGTTTTAACATCCAGAAAATAAAGGCCTTTTTTTGTAGTTAGTTCAATAATTTAGACTTGGACCTCCTTTTGAAGTTTTTTAGTTTGGTCTAATTGCTAGAACTTCGATAACAAAAAAAAAAAAAAATTTTAAATTATAACAGAAATAACTGCCATTATAATGAATATCCCATTTTTTTTGGTAAATAGCATTTGACAGGAAATAACATAACGGGGTCAGGGCGCTACCGTTATAACGACCTTTTTGCTACAATACGCTTCACCCCATGGATACTACTTCGTTACAAATGTATCAACATATCGGGTTTATTGAGGCCAATGTTCTTCGTCTCTAAGTTACATTGCTTATACTTTTTATCCATATCTAATTATTTCAGCCTCAACTACCTTAATGCATTAGAAGTCACAATATTAATGTATCACCATATCTCTGTTTCTTCTTTTCTTTTCTTTTTCTTTTTTTCTTTTTTTTTTTTTTTTTTTTTAGTTCTTTCTTTTGTTGTTGTAGTTCTTGTTAACTAGTAAAGAAAAACACAGAAAGGAAACTTACGAGTACCTTTGGTTTTTTGTATATTTTTGCAGTGATAATGGTCTGACTGATTTTACAATCCGTAAGTATTTTGTATATTTTTGCTGTGATAATGTTCTGACTGATTTTAGAATGCAAAATGATGATCACTGGAGTTGATTTCTCTTTTGCTATCTTGTCTGACAGATGGACTATGGCCTGAATACGACGATGGAACCTATCCGACGTGTTGCAGCCAATCTAATTTTGATATGAATGCGGTGCTTATTTATTTTTATTCTATTATTGTTTCTTTTCCTTCTTCTATTTTCTTCTATATTTGTATGGGTTGGGGATTATTTATGTAAGAAGTATTTTCGACGCTTAGTTGCACAGAACTGAGAAATTCGAGGAGACCTAGGAATAGCTCAAGTAATAAATTAAGGAGAGTCGATTGAGATGGTTTCCCGAGAGAAAATTTCAGACGCGGCGGGATTTTTGAAGCAGCGATCATGGGGCAATGATCGCGCCACATATATATACCCATGTCACTTTTAAAAAGTTTTTTTAGAAACCAAATCATATGCACACATAGCATATTGGTTGTAGAGTCATAGTATTAAATTTTAAATTTTTGCCTGAGTAAGTTGCTCACATGCCTTTACTATGTTTGCTTGTATTTCCTTTGTAGATCTCACCATTGACTGGAGTGCTCGAGAAGTATTGGCCAACTTTGAACTGCAGTTTAGGATCAACCTGTGATGGTGGAAAAGGAGTGTTTTGGGCCCATGAGGTGGTTCTTAATTTTAATTTAGAATTAGTTTGTTGTTCGACTTCTTCATCTATGATTTGATACAACCCTAGCTAATAACAATGTTTCCTTCTTATGTTTTTCCATGGATGAATGGGGGATATACATCGGCAGTGGGGTAATCATCTTCAACCCTCATTTCATATCATTAGCCGATCTAGCCGATTTTCCGTTTTCGTCTTACAGTTTTCCTTTTGACATTGTTACTTGCAGCAAAGCATGGGACATGTGCGTATCCAGTTATTCGAGATCAATACAGCTTTTTTTTGAATACCCTCAATCTCTACTTCAAGTATAATGTCACGGTTAGTATTGGAGCTATTCTTCCTCGATCTGTGGTTAATAATTTACACTAGATAGTGTATAATAATGGTTATTTCTCTTTGTTGGCAGCACATTCTGAATGAGGCTAGATATGTAACTTCTGATTCTGCTACATATCCTATTGTTGGCATTGCTTCTGCCGTTAAGGAAGTGGTAGGGGGATCTCCGATATTGTCTTGCACACATGGTACTGATTCCTTAGAGGAACTTCGTTTATGCTTCGACAAGAATTTCAAGGTTAGGCCGTGATTTCACGTGCACCTTACAAATCAATTTTGTTTTGCTTTATATATTCATTTAATGAAGCAAGCTCGATCTTCTGAAATTTTGCATGTTTTACAGCCTCGTGATTGTTTAATTCTCACTCACTCATGCCCCGAATACGTCAGCCTACCTACATACACACCATCGGGTAAGTTTTTTTTTTGTTTTTTTCCCTTTCTTTTACTATTCAGAGTGATGTAGGATGGCTTATAGCTTACCTTTTTCTTTCTTTGTCTTTGCAGGGCTTCGAAATGTTAAGACTGCAGGGCTTCGAAATGTTAAGAGTGCAATTCCATGGTTACTCGAGAATGGAGGTATCTGAGCTCCTGCTGCGCCATGGCTAATAAAAGACTAATTTCTATGAAATTAGATGAGACTGAGCAATAAAAGCCTAAGTAAGAATTATGAAGACTACAATTGTCTTTGCATGTAATGTGTAATATGACATGGATTGTTCTTCATCTTCTATGGAATGGTTTCTTAGTCTTGGTATCTCTAATCGTATTTTACAAGGAAAAAGTTGGGGTGTTAGTGGGCTGGACCGGCCTAATGGTTCTTATATAAGCCCCACCTCATATAGTGCCAAACTTGGGCTGCATTATAGTTCCGAGTGTTCAGGCACGGGATAGATTTGAGGCCGCCACATGGATAAATGGGCATGTCTTGGAGATAGAACGTTTTACAAATATTACCTTAGGTTTGGCCCAGATAATCTTAGTACCCAAAGAAAAAAAATGCTTGAATCCGACAGATAGAATCACTCCTTACAAAGTGCTAAAATCTAATGGCTATTGATAACCAATCAGTGTGATTTTTTGTGTGTATATCCACCAAGGGGTGTGCTAAAAATACATGTGGTCAGTGGGCCCAAAAACATGCACTATATAAGATACTTAGCGCCATTGGTTCAAAACCCCGGTTCAAATTTTTTTCCAAACAATAGTACGGTAATGAAAAATAACTGAAAAATAACGGATGTTATTTAACAAATTTTTTATTATATTGGAAAAATAATGGCCGTTAAACATTAAAATGGTACATAACGTAATGGGGGAGGTCCGAATCCATGCTACAGTATCATCCCAATGCCGCCATTTGCCATGCTTTTGGGCACATTGACCCCCTTTATTGTTGGCACATATTTCAACCACTCTATATAACCGTCCACATTAGATGGATGGATTTGATTTCAACCACTCTTTATCTTATGAAGCCAGATAAGATATAATAGATAAGACAACTTCCCTGTTTTGTTATATAGATTCTCAATGCTCACTCGAACACCCGAACATAATGGCACAACAAACAATTAGAGACAATGATCGGTGGTAACCTTAACTATAAGAGATCATCCCAAGGGTAACATTACTGTTATATCCGTTTAAATGTGTCAAATCACAAAAATGACAAATCCTTATTATTCTATTATTTTTCTTTGATTTTTCAAATAAATGTAATAATGGATAACAGCCTTTATTTTCAAAATAACAGTTATAATGTTAAATGCCTAATGACATGTTGCATCAAATATGAAATAACATAACAGGATAGAACATTGCTGTTATAATGGCCGTTATGAACAAATTTTTTTAAGCCAAGCTATGAGGGGAGAACAAAGAGTAGTCTCTAGCGGCCTACAATCCCATGTTCCCATCTGCTAATAATGCTACTTGTAGAATCATAATATATAGTCTGATTATAAAAAAAAATCAGCCTGATAAGTGATTTGATTGAAGTCATCTTCATGGGTTTATTTTTAACGGTAGAATTTGAGCATTATTGAGCTTTATTTGGGTGCAAATACCCAAATAATTAGGTTGATTTTTGGTTTGCAGTTCCACCGAGAATTGGCCAAAGATTAATCATACGGTCAGCGTCACAAGGAGTTATACTCTGTACAAGTAGTCTTCCTCGAGGGGTTTAAGACCATTCACCCAAGGGCATTCAGTATCTTCTTCCTCAAATCGAACTAACATGAGTGCAACATGATAATATGATATTATATCCCAGTAAAAAATTCATACTTAAGTTTGGCAAGCGAGAATTGAAGAAGAATTCATGAAGCTTATTAAGGAGAATTAAAAAATCTTTATTAGGAACATAACTATCCCACCACGTAAAAACAATCATAAGTGGGATGTCTTGGTTGAAGGAATCGGCAAAAATAAATGAACCAAAAATGAGATTGCGAAGAGTTCTAAATCATAAGAACTTTGTCCTAAGCATAAAGATAGTCCGAAAAAAAAAATTAAAATATCTACAGTATCTTGACAAATTAAGGTCCAAAAGAGATTTTTCAATATCAATTATATTGTAAGCCAAGCTGCACATATAAGTATTTTTCTTTTTTTAATGGTCCTGATAAGACTCAATATCAAAATTGTCTTGGTTATGTAATGGATGATTTGTTTTATGAATTTTTACATTGATAGGATAATGGGTTTATATTGGAATGATTGAAAATGAGTTAATTTCGTCAGTTACATATTGTTGTTTCTTGTTCCCTACTATAATGTTTTTAGCATAACTTTTAAAATATTTAATACTTTTAGTTAATTCCAAAAACCATTTGTTTTCCAGTTGCCATGTTAATGTCCACACAAAAATTCATACAAAAATACTCACACCAAAAATTTGTGTGTACATGTTTAAAGTCTCTGTTAATTTATTTTTTTGTTTGTGTAATTTTTCTATAAGGTTGTGTTTGGTATGTCAACAAATTACTTCTAAGAGAATATATTGTCGCATCCAATTAACTTCACAGCTAAACGCACCGAAATATTTTAAAGCCTTTGGCAGCAAATCATTTTCTCATCAAAATATTCGTCTACCAAATTTTCATGGTGTTTGCATAGCATAGGTAAATATACAAAAAGTTATCATGAGCATTGCATAAGTACCATAGTCGATATTTACCACAGTAAACAGTGCCACGTGACCTTAAAAATGCTTTGCTACCAAGAACTCTGTGTATGGGACCAGCTCATCATCACATACTTTAGTACTTCTTAAATAGAAAAGTTGTGATATCACCGGAATCAATCTTTGTGCACATGTTCATAATCTGGACCATCCAATTAATGGACCAATTGCTTAAATAACGAAGTTTTATTATTTTGATGGTGAGAATCAGCCTGATTTTTGGTATGTACATACGTCCACTTAGGGATATCCACACATCCATATGGTCAGTAGGCTCAAACAAGTGTAACACATGTCATATTAGTAGATATACAAGGGGTCCCAACATTCAGAGTGCAAGTGGGGTCAAAAAGGTGTGCCACATTTTCCTGTGGAAACGTTTTTTCCACCAAGACTAAAAATGGCACGAAAATATTAGCAGGGGGGGCAATACTGTAGACGAGGCTAAATATTTTTGTAAGAAAATGGCGCGCCAAACACTACAAAAATTGCATTCGCATGGGCAAAAGTTTCCCATGAAAATGACAAACCAAACGCGGCCTAAAAATCTTATTGTTTGATTTTCTAGGAAAATTATGTTAGTTTTTGCTTTCAATCAAAATATAAGGCATAGATCTTTCAGTTACCTTTCAAACCCTATGGAATCACTTGAATTGGATAATTAGAGAGTTCCTATGAGTTTTACACTCTAGATTGTTTATGTTTATTTCTACCTATAAATTTTTAAAGTTGAACTTCAAGGCTTTTGAGCATTTGATTTTTCTTCTGTAGGACTCCTTGGGAAAACTATAGATATGTTTATCTCTATTCTTTTCATATTGGGATATGAGACCCAATGGAATTTTTCACACTTTGGCGGGAAATACTGTGGGTGAAGCTAAATATTTCTGTGAGAAAATGACTCGCCAAACCTACAAAAATCACATTCACAAGGGCAAAAGTTTTATTTCCCCACTAAAATAACAAACCAAGCGTAGCCTAAAAATCTTATTGTTTGATTTTCTAGGAAAAGTATGTTGGTTTTTGCTTTCAGTTAAAATATAAGTAATAGATCTTTTAGTTACCTTTCAAACCCCTAAGGAATCACTTGGTTTGGACAATTAGAGAGTTCCTATGATTTTTACACTCTAGTTGTTTCTGTATATTTCTACCTGTAAATTTTCAAAGTTCAACTTCGAGGCTTTTGAGCATTTGATTTTTCTTCTGTAGAACTCCTTGGAAAAATTATAGATCTGTTTATCTCTATTCTTTTCATATTGGGATATGGGATCCAATGGAATTTTTGTTACTTTTTCTTAAATTGGATACTACAACTATGTTGGTTTAATTTCTACCTAATAAAAATATTTTTCTGTACTCTTCTCCATTTTTTAGAAAAAGCACCCTACACGGTACTTATATTTTATATTTTTATACTTCATACTTTAAATCTACTTTTCAAATTAATACAAGTGGTAGGTTTTCTAACTCCAAATAATGAATCTTAGAGATTTTCTATAAAGCAGACATGTTCTATTGATCTTTCAGAAATTGAAAACTTACTCGGGGAAGCATTGGAAAGATTGGACAATATTATAGTAGAAAGGCATTCGAGAAGTGACTCTGGCAATTCATCCTCTTCATCCAAGAATTTCATAATTGGATATTGAACCCTACAATATCGGGAGTTACTCCACATATTGCTTAACGTAAAACATATAATCGATTTGTTTGCCTTTTGTTGAATTTGAAGTTCCCTTGATATGTATACAAGAGATCTAGAGGGGGGTGAATAGATCTATTAACTTTAGCCTAAGTTGATTAATAATATGCTTGAACAATTTAATCAACTAATGCGATAAGTAAATTGAAAACAATCCACAACACAAGTATTTATAGTAGTTCGATTTATCCACGCCTACATTCACTCTCCAAATAGCTCCAATGACCTTAGCACATTTTTAATTCAATATTTAAGCACAGTTGCAATATTGAATAGAGTAAAGAACCCGGTCTCCATCGCAATCAATATTAACGGAGTACAGCCACAACCACTCCCGTTTAGTCAAAAACTTACTTGACTCGAGCAGCACAACATTATAAAGGATGTTTTATCAAACATGAGACTTTTTCTAGGATAAATCTCTTGCTAACAACCAAGTTACCTCTCAATCGAGATTGATGAGGAACGGGATGATGAAGCTTTATCAAAGGCACTACGCAGAATCGCTGCCTCGACCAATCACTGAATCACTCTCACATGAAGAGCACCAAGCGCCGAAGTGTATCTCCTAAAAGTCGAGCAAAGTTGACTAGATCATCGAAGCAAGAACACCGAAACAAGCACGGAAGCAAGGTAACAAAGATCAAATCTCTTGGGATAAATAACTCAAGAGATACCAGAGTGAATTGGTAAGTAAGAAGGCAAGTGGGGAGGGGTATTTATAGAGAATAGGGAGAGGGAAGTTGCACTTTTAAATCAGGATTTTACCAAGGCCGGTCTACCGGGCTGTCGCTCGGTCAACCCTTATACATATCCCTCTTACTTGGGCTCTTTCAAACGATATATTATAAATCTAACCAAATATCCAGCTGATTAGATAACATTATGCAAAATAAATATCATAACACATTATCTCTTTAAAAAAATATAATCTCTCTTTCTATCATGATAGACAAGGAAGGCTAAAATAAGTAACCATTTAAGATAGATATATGAAGATCCATCGGCAAAAAGTAGAATTAGCTTAAAATATTGATGATCCAAGTAGGACAAACTATCAAAAAGTCAAAACATTCAAGATCATAGCACAAGCATGATTGATCAAAGATATTTTAAAAATAATGCTTCTATTAAAGTCAAATTATCAAATCTACAAAGTCCAATGACTACCTGATCCAGTAACCGAAATCTTACCACTTAAATTCTGTCAAACCAACAATATGTAGTTCTCCCAGTTAAGAAGGAGAGGCACTAGGCCTATATATTTCATGACAATACGTCCCTATTTTCTTAGACAGAGACCGTCCTTAATGTCAATTGGAAATAATTAATTGTAATGGCTAACTATTCACTGGAGTGGCTAACTCAATAATGATTGATGTTTGAGCATTCAAATTTTCTCCCTTTTAAGAGTAACTATCTGAGTACAGTGACTCTCAGTAATGATTTTAAAAAAAAAAATAGATTAAAGATATTCACCACAATTTTAATATACCAAAAATGCATTGACATAAATCATATAAAATGTCTTATGCAATCAATCAACCAATCAGAACATATATCAAATATTGAAATACCAATAATTTTCCCATTCTTACAAAAAAAGATAATTTTTCAAATTGATATTTTAATCAAAAAGTAGATTTAGAAAAAATTTCCAAATAAGGTTTATTAATCAATTGTTTAAAATTTTAAAACCAGATTTATAAATATATTATGATAAACAGATAACATTCTTAAATATGAGTTGAACTAAGATCAAAATCAGTACTTCTGTTAATAGTTTTATTAATTAAACGAAATATTTCTATTATTAAAATTTTAAAGTTAAATTTATCTTGACAATTATAAATGTTTTCCTTTTTAATCCATGTAGATGTATAAAAGGTTTTAGTTTTAGTCTTAGCAGAAAATTTTATATTCTCAATTTGTTTGTGTAAAAGTTTAGTTTTGACATTTAAGATATTAATTTATTCAAACAGATTCTTTTCTTTATTAATTAATTCATTACTCTTTTGTTTTTGACTTTCTTTTTCATATTCTATTTTTTTTTTGTTTTTAAATTTTCTTTTTTAAAATTTTACAGTCAAATTTCATATGACCAATCTTTTTATAGCAATGACAAGTTATATTAGTTGGTTTATTTAAACTAATTTTATTTGAAAGTTTAAAATGTTGTTTGTTGTGGGTGAAATTATTTTTAGCATTTGTAAAATATTGTTTATTATAATGTTTATTATGGACAGATATTTCTTTAGCCTTTTTAATGACAATTTTTGAAGTAGGGTTTTTAGATGGATTATTAATATATCTTAATCCTCTTTTGTTATTATAAGTTCTTCCCATAGTTATAATATTTTCAAGTTACCTTGAGTAATAGTTTTTACTAAGTTTATATTTTTTATTTCAAGATCATTATAGAAGTTTTATTAAAAAGATTTCATTTTCATTCTCTATTTCCTTTCTTTTTTTATTTTCAATGATTTCACAGATTTTTATGGTGAGTTAATAATTTTCATTATTAAGTTTACTTATTTTAAGTTTCTGGTTATCACAAATTTAAACTAGTTTTAGACTTTCTTGATAAAAGTTTTTATAAACTTCTTGTAGATCTCCATTACTAGATTCATATCATTTTTATTTTCTTCTTTTTCTAAGTGATAAATTTTATTATAGTTAGATTTAATCATTAAAGCTTTCATTTGATCATTTATACAGGATGAGTTTGATTAATTATTACTGTTATCTCGAGTGAGTTTCATTGCTTTAGTGATTAAACCTTTGCACAAGTGTTAGTCTCTGATACCAATTGAAGTTCTATTTATATGTATACAAGAGACCTATAGGGGGGTAAATAGGTCTATTAATTTTAGTCAAAGTTGATTATCAATAGGCTTGAACAATTTAATCAATTAAAGCGATCAGTAAATAGACAACAATCCACAACACAAGTATTATAGTAGTTCAGTGTATCCACACATACGTCCACTCTCCAAATAGCTCCATTAAGCTTAGCACCTTTTTAATTCAATATTTAAGCACAATCACAATATTGAATAGGGTAAGAACCTAGTCTCAATCGCAATCGATATTAATGGAGTACGACCGCAACTGAAACTCTCGCTCGATCAAGAACTTACTTGATTCGACCAGCAGAACAGTATAAAAGATGATTTATCAATCACGAGAGTTTTTCGAAAAAAAACTCTCTTACTAATAATCAAGTTACCTCTAAATCGAGATTGACAACAAACGGAGCTTCAATGTTGCTAAAGCTTTATCAAAGGCATTACGCAGAACCGCCACCTTGACCAATCACTGAATCGCTCTCACACGAAGAGCACCAAGCGCCGAAGCGTATCTGCCACAAGTCGAGCAATGCTAGATCATCGAAGCAATGGAGCAAAGATCAAATCTTTTGTGATGAAGAACTCAAGAGATATCAGAGTGAATTGGTAAGTAAGAAGGTAAGAGGGAGGGATATTTATAGTTAATGGAGAGGGATAAGGCACACTTGTAAATCGAGGTTTTACCAAGGCCGGTCAACTGGACCCTGATAAGTATTTGACATCGGTCACCCTGTATGCTTAGCCCGGTCGACCTCTATAAGTATATCTCATACTTAGGGTCTTTAAAAGGGGTTTTCATACAAAAAATTGTAGGGATTCTGATTCTGTCCAAATGTACTTTCCAAGGTTTTCTTCGATTCCTTGATCATTTACTCCTTGTTGTGTACAAAAGATTGCCTTGTAGCCAATCTCTGAATCTTGTTTTGCACTTTCCAATCTCCATGGTAGTCGATCAATAGCGGTTACATCAATTTCAAAGGTTGTTCTGGAATTGACAACATAAGGTATACTTATCAGAATCTTTTTTAGGGCTCGATAGAGTGTTAGATTCGCCAAAGAAAAAAGTGTGGCACTCATATTTTTCTCTAAACAAGACATATGTGCCTAATCAGTACAAAGTTTCGTTTGTATGCTTTGATTTATTTCCGACTTTTACCTGTACACACAAAAAACTATGGATCATTATTTTGGGGCGACTAACACTTGGATGTTTGGCTTAACCCTTGGTAGACCTACACACCCAAAATCCACTTGATTGGTAGTTGTAGTAGTTTAAAAACTAAGATCCAATGACTAGAAATCACCCGTTAAAATGCTCAACTATAATAAATAGAAATCCCCAATCAAGCTAATTTTGAGGTATGGTTCCGCCATGAGGTGAGCCAAACACATTCGTGTGTCAGTATGCCACGTGGCATTTGAAAGAGTCCACTTTTGCTCACTCTTCGCCCATAGATACATCATACATCTGAAAAACGTGGACTCGAGTTTGAAAAAGACTAAAGTTGCACTCTTACCATGGTAGTTGGGTGGACCTGCTGGTGGTTGATACCACTTAAGAGTCGATACTCATTAATACAATTTAATATTGTGTACCAGATGAAAGGAATTTATATCCATAAATTAATTGATTAAGCACTGAAATCATAATAAAGGCTGCCATCTAATAAATCATTTTTAACTTGTCAAAAAGGAAAATTTTATTTGCACCCCAAATTTTGCTATTTGTTTCCCTCTCACACATCCCATCCCCCATCCCCCATATTTCTCTCTCTCTCTCTCTCTCTCTCTCTCTCTCTCTCTCTCTCTCTCTCTCTCTCTCTCTGTAATTTAAAAATAAAACAAAAACAGTCTTGGCTTGACCCAACAAAACAAACCCATCATGTTCGGTTGCATCCAACCGAAAATCATATGTTCATAGTGTTTGGTCATTGACTATAGGCCAAAAGTGAAACTTCTTTCAAGGAGAGAGAGAGAGAGAGAGAGAGAGAGAGAAGCAAAAGTGGGTATGGGGTGCTGAGTGCTGAAAGAGTGAGGGGTGTTTTCACAAAATTTGGGGTGCAAATAGAATTTCTCTATCAAAAAATAAAATTAAGTATGAATTGTCAATTTTAACCTAGAAGATTTTTGTACAGCAAATTTTGGATACTCCATCCATTTCTCTTCTTATCCCCCACTTAAACTATAATTCAAATGACATCTATATTCCCTGTGTTTTCTCTTATCTTCCCCCACAAAATATACAAAATACCAACTTTACCCCCTTTGTTTCTCTAACCCCTTTCTATTTCTATCCATCCCCTTTAAAATTCAAAACCATTGAAGCTTGGGAGAAAACAAGGGAGACTATTATTTCAAAACTGAAAAACACAAAAGCAAGGGAGACTATTGAAAATGCAAAGGGAGAAGAATACTTAAAAGATTAGAGTTGTATTCTACATCTTTTACAACTCTCATTGTGAACTTTTGAGTAAAACAATTAATGGAGGAATCAATGGATGTATGTATTTGAATTCAATTTTTTTTAGGTGACAAAATTATTTTAACTTCATTTTCAAAATCATTCTAACAAGAATTTCTAGTAATCTCGCCGGAACGATACATTGAGGTTTCTTTCTCATGCAGTCTCGGTCATGGTCTTTGAATTGATTGTTCAGAGTGCTAAGTCCAAACAATGCTTCACTGTTTGGACTTAACAGTCTGAACAGTGAAGCATTATTCGAACTGCGACTTAGCAGTCCGAACAACGACGAGTACCTGCGGAAGACGTTAATGGTGATACCAGAGGAGGCAGAGGCACACTCGCTTGCTCAAGTTTGCTCTCTTCCTTTTATGATGAATGAACGTCGGGTTTTCACAATGAAAAAGTGAAAAATTCGCCTTTTGTACATATTACCCAAAAGAAAGGAAGCTCTCTCCTTAAATTAAATGATTTTGCATGGAACCATAAGAAACCCAAACTTATTAAGTCTTATGGTAGTTTGGGTGGACCATTTGGTAATTAGTAATTAAATTCAAATTGATAGAACTATGTACATTATACTTAACAATCTCAATTTTTTCCTTCAAAACACTTCAAATTTTTGACCCGTTAATTGTTGAATAACCCAATTGGACCAGCCAAAAATTTGGACCGACACCCTGCTAATTGGGTCAGGCCCATTTGGCAATCAGTTAATCGGGTATCCATTATCATCGAGGTTTGGTGACTTACACACCCTGCCATGCATGCACCTAAGAAACCACGTGGAACACTATCTCGAGTCCACTAATGTATGGATATATGTTTGACCCACCCCTTAGTAGACCTACAGTCTCAAAATTAATCAGCTTGATTGGTGGTGTCTAACAATCAGATGAGCACCAATCAAGCTGATTTCTGGGATGTAGGTCCACCAAGCGGTGAGCCAAATATCCATGCGTCATTGGGCCTGTGAAATGTGCCACTTGCCATTTGAGAGATGGCACTTCAAAGAGTACACTTTTGTTCCCTTGAGAAACACCTGAAAAACGTGTTTTTAAACATTTTTAAAACATGTAAACACGTTTTCCTCACCACCTTCTGAGCAATTCACTTTTGGTTGCTTTTGTGTCCCCTTTAGGTAACTAAAGCCTGTACATTTGACGTGTATCATGGCAATATATTTTGAAAATTTTAAAAATTTAGGGGGTGTTTGGATCGCCTTTTTTAGACATGAAAAAGACTTTATTTCCACAAAAAAAACTTTTCCAATATAATAGATTGGATGACTATTTTTAAAAAGTAATTATTCCATAAAAATATATTTTTTAAGTCAAAAAGTCTTTTTATAAAAAAAAATAGCTGAAAGCTGTTTTGCAAGTAAAATAATGACTTTTTTAAATTTTGCTATCTCAATTAAGATAATAAACAAAGAGATAGTTTTTAAGTAGAAATCCCTTACCAAAAATAAAGACATTATAGTGGTGGGGCACACTAAGAGAAGATAAAGATATGCATGAATGATGATCCAAAATACATTTTTAAGAAAACACAATTTTTTTCAAAAATATATTTTCAGTATTTTTCTTTAGAATAAATATTTTTGAAGAAAGGCGATCCAAACACCTTAAACTTACAAAAAAAAAAAAGAGGTTTTGTCAGGGACAAAAACCATGTATGTATGGACTCGACATTGAAACTGTGGAACAGATTAAACCTGCAATCGTTTTGTGGTAGCTAGTTTGCGAGGAGCGGTTGGTAATTAATAGCTAATTTTTTTTATAAGTATAGATTTTATTGAAGGAAGCATTCAGAGGCTAAGGAAGCTTACGGAAAAGCCTAGAAATATTACAAAGAAGAACATTAATAGCTAAACTTCCAATTGAAACTATGTATGTATGGACAATATTGAAACTATATGTATGGACTCAGAGTACAGAAAAATCATATTATAGTAGGACCCACAACTACGACCAAATTTATTAGACACCACGAATAGTCCAGGCCCAGCCCGGCTCTGCCCGAGCCGAGCCATCTACAACTAAATTGTGCAGACAAGGCTGGACAAGATTATAATCTAGTAAGAGGAACCCACCACCATCGTCCTCTTCTCCACCACAACCACACTTCCACCACTGCCTTCTTCTTCTTCTATCCCGTTAAAATCGTTTTAACAGCCGTTAAATTCTGAAAAAGTTTGTGGAAAAAAATGGCCATTAAATTCGTTAAAATCCGTTATTTTTCCGTTAGATTCCTTCTTTTTTTTTTTGAAATTTTCAATTTCAAATTTTGATTTTCAGCATTAATTTTTTCTGTTTTTATGATAAACTCTTTTTTTTCGTTTTTGCCCCTAGCCGTTTCAATCCATACTTACATAGTTTGGGAGGAACCATTGGTAATTAATAGCTAATTTTCTTTTTTTTAAGTATAGATTTTATTGAAGAAAGCTTACGAAAAAGCTAAGCTTACGAGCGGTTGGTAATTAATAGGTAATTTTCTTTTTTGTAAGTATAGATTTTAGGAAAAAGCCTATAAATATTACAGAGAGGAACATTAATAGCTAAAATTCCAATTGAAACTATGTATGTATGGACATTGAAACTATATGTATGGACTCAGAGTACAGAACAATCATGTTACAGTGGGACCCACAACTACAACCAAATATATTAGACACAACGAACAGCCCAGGCACAGCCCGGCTCAGCCTGACCCGTTTACAACTAAATTGTGCAGACAAGTCTAGAAAAGATTATAATCTAGTAAGAGGAACCCACCACCATCGTCCTCTTCTCCCCCACCACCACCACAACCACGCCTCCACCACTGCCTTCTTCATCTTCTTCTTCTTCTTCTATCCCGTTAAAATCGTTTTAACAGCCGTTAAAATTTGAAAATTTTGTGAAAAAAAACAGCCGTTAAATCCGTTATTTTTCCGTTAAAGTCCTTTTTTTTTAATTTTCAATTTTAAAATTTGAATTTCAGTGCCATTTTTTCCGTTTTTCCGTTAAACTCTATTTTTTTTTTTGGGAATTTTTGACATAACCCCCCATGTTATCTTTAAAATTTGACATACCCCCCCCCCCCCCCCCCCCCCCCCCACAATTTGAAAAAGCTGACATACCCCCCTATGACTTGGTCCACTGCCGTTTGACCAGTGTTGACCCTAGCTGACTTCCAAATTTTGTATTAAATGACAAAAATGCCCTTGTCTTCAAGCTTGGAACAAGGGTTTGGGCCAAAACCCAAACCCCAAATCAAACGGCTGTGGGGATGGCCGGCCAAGAGATTCCAATGGGTTGGCCGTCCATCACCGGCGACCAACCCACCGGAGTCTCATGGCTGGCTGGCCACCACTCTGGCAATAATTTTAAACCCAAGGTTAAAAAAAAAAAAAAAACACCCAAAGCATATAATTTTAGTTTTAAAATTTTTATTAACAAAAATGACATGACAAAGCAATTTATATTTCAAACTTTTGAGATGTGGATTTTGGAAAGATGGGTTCTCTCAATTATAAAATTTCATTCTATAATAAAATCCATGAAAAGAAATATCATTCCTTTATGAGTTTTGTTTATTTTTTGGGGGTTTTTTCTTCTCAATCTTTGTTTAATTCATCAGAAAACCAAAAAAAAAATTCAAGTTTACCAACATGGGTTTTAATTTTTATCTTTAATCTCCTCTTTTCATGTTTGATTTGGGGTATGGGTTTTGGCTTAAACCCAAACCCTTGTTCTAAGGTTGAAGACAAGGGCACTTTCGTCCTTTAATACAAAACTAGGTAGTCAACTCGCGTCAACACTGGTCAAATGGCAGTGGACCGAGTCATAGGGGGTATGTTAGCTTTTTCAAATTGTGGGGGGTATGTCAAATTTTAAAGATAACATGGGGGGTATGTCAAAAATTCCCTTTTTTTTTTTTATTTTTGCCCCTGGCAGTTTCAATCCGTTTTAACGGTAACACCCCCACTGTCCGTTACACCGTTAAATTGGCCTCCTTTAAACCTTGCATGCATGACAAATTTAAACTTAATAAGATAACAATCAATGTAATGGAAATGGGGAACAGATAAGAGTTGTACTAGTCCTACGGTAGTTAGGTGGAGCCCTATGTAATTAATAATTGAAACTTAAATTGACCATTTTACCCTTCAAGATTTTCCTACTGTGAGAAGAAGTGAAGCTTTCTCCCCCTATAAATTGATGGACTCTGCACTGAAGAAACCATAACAAAGCCATGGCTTCTCTAGCAACGAAAAGCTCTGTCTCTCTTCTCTTTGCTCTTCTCTTCTTCTCTTCCTTTTGTTTCTTTGAGGCCCGTGGTTTCGATTATTTCATGTTAGCTCTCCAACGGCCTGATACTTTTTGTCAGGGAACCACAGCGTGCTGTTCCTCTAATAAGTGTTGCCAAACGTATACATATTTCCCCTTTAAATCTTAATTTTTGGTGGTTTCTTTCGTATCGATTTCGCTTTTTTTCTATTTGGATATTTTGCAACACCCTCCCTTAAAGTCGAATATATATATATATATATATATAATAATAATAATACCCACCTATACTTTTAAACTTTAAGAAAACCCTACACCTATTTGGGTACGTAGTTTAACAGTGATTGAAAATAGTTGTTTATATAACATAGTATCAGAGCCTTAAGGACTAGGAGGTCGCGGGTTCAAGTCTCCAAGGAGTGTATTCTCTCTGAGGGGGCGTGTTAACGAAGCATGTGTTCCCTCCCACGCACATGTTGTATTGTCCGGACGACCGTTGGTATACATAGTTGTTTTGCCTTTTATTTAGTATTTATTTTAAAGGTTGGGCTCAGGGGACCAACAAATTCACTTTTGTTCTCAGGCATGGATTCCAAGAATCCAACAGTGGTTGTGCTTATTTTTGTGAGTGCACGGTCCCGACTCTTATTTTAAAGGTGGGATGGGGGAGGACTAGAGGAGGGTAAATGTGGAGAAAATTGAGGGGCCCACTATGTTGGACCTTAGTTTTATTTTTTTAGTTATTTTGTGGTTAATTCAATAATTTAGACTTGGACGTACTTTTTTTCTTATTTCTTTTTTCAGCATTTCATTAGTTTACTTTTGTAGTGCAATTTAGAGGACTGATACTTACGAATATCTGTTTTGGTATAATTTTGCAGGGACAGTGGTCTGACTGAATTTACAATCCGTAAGTATATATATAGGCCCTGCTTGGTGAGTTGCATTACAGTCACTTACCACAGTTTTTGGGCTGCACATGCTTTCATCTATTTTCTTAAAGAGTTTGAAAGGGCTTGGCAACCACTTGCACGCCAGCTCATTTGCATGCCCCAAACTAATCACTTGTAATCCCAAAACGGAGGCAAGTGAGTGCATTGCATCCGATTTGCATGCATTGAACGAAGCAGGGCCATAGTGTGTTGTATGCTGTCTTTAGAATGTAAAATTAACAATGACGTACGACAGGAGTTGATTTCCTTTTTGCTATCTTGTCTCACAGATGGATTATGGACTGGATACGATAATGGAAGCTATCCATCGTGTTGCACCGGACCTAGCTTTGATATGAATGAGGTGCTTATTAGTTTTTTTTTTCAATTCTCTCTCCTTTTCATTTTTAATTTTTTTTCCTAATCTTTTTTGTATGAAGGCTGGAAAGAACTGAGCAAGAAAATTAATTAGGAGAGTCGATTGATAGGAAAATCTTTATAACAAATGACGACAGTGGTTGTCTCCCCACTTATACCACCTCTCGCTTCAGTAAAGAAGGGTAGGGATTTTATCTCCCATATGGACGGTGGATCTCAGCCACTCACACTCAATTTTGGCAAAAGCTTTGTCGGAGAGTGCTGTGGGCATGGGCCACCTACTAGTTAATAAATAAGAGAGAGTCGATTCATATATAGGAGATTGAAATTTATCCATGCATGGATAAAGCAGTTGACGGTGCATAGTAGCGCACTGATTTAGGTCAAATGCCCTACAAGATGAAAAGGCCAAAAAATAAAAATAAAAACATGATTTAGAGTAGTGAGAACTGATTTGGAGGCATATAGAGAGCGGATATAACCGTGGACAGGATAGTATTATTATAGTGACCCCAGATAGTTAGGACAAGGCTATGATGATGATGAGTTCCCTCTTAATATTTAGGAGTAGTCATTTGATACGCTGCTATTGCAATTAGACCATGGACCCTCTGATATACATTGTTACGCCTCCTTCTGACAGCTTAAGCTTTTAGAGTAACGTGGTTGTTCAAATAGGAGGAGACCTACTTTCCAAATACCAGTGATTATTATAACTAGGTTAGTTCAAAATCTAAGGATCGGAGGCCAGATCGGTGGGCTCCAATCCCAATCCAGATATCGGTCCGATCCAGAACAGGATCAGTTCATCTCGCTTGAGACAAACTGAGACTTCTTTGGAAAAAAAAAGTGATATCTCGGGGCGAGATGATCCATTTTTGGATTATGTCACAAAATGCATATGTACACATAGCATATTGGTTACAAAGGTTATATTATTACATTCTAAATGTTGGTCTGAGTAATGTGCTCACCTCCCTTAACCATGTTTTAATTTCTTGTATCTCCTTTGTAGATCTTACCAATGCAAGATGTGCTCCAGAAGTATTGGCCAACTTTGAGCTGCAGTTTAATAACAACCTGTAATGGAGATAAAGAAGTGTTTTGGGCCTATCAGGTGCATGGTTATTAATTTTATAATTAGTTTCTTCTTTGATTATTAATTCCATGATCAGCTACCATATTTGATACAAAACCCTAACAATGTTTCCTTCTTATCTTTTTCCAATGGATGAATTTGGGGATATACATTTTCAGTGGGGTAATCATCTTCAACCTTTATTTCATTCTTACATCCATTAGTTGCTTCCTTTTTGGAAGGGCTTCGGCTTCCAATCCCCCGTCAACCGGAAGCCGAAGCCCGACCCGTAGCCTTTCTTTTTTTCATCTTATATAGTTTTTTCCTTTTTGACACTGTTACTTGCAGTAAACTATGGGACATGCTCCGCTCCAGTAATTGAAGATCAATATAGTTACTTTTTAACAACCCTCAATGTCTACTTCAAGTATAATGTCACGGTTAGTATTGGTATATTGTCTTTGACTTTAAGGGACTATTTGATAGGCCACCGCAGCGGGAAAATAAAATATTTGTGTATGTTAATATTCGCCCGAGCATGTTTAGCACGCATTTGCCAGCGTCAAATATTTAGCTGGGTCCACAAATTTGCCCACTGCGTTGGAAAAATATTTGATCGCCTCCCCCCTAAGTAAATATTTTCACACCAAATAAGACTTGGTGGGAAAATTTTATTTTTTCAAGTGAAAGTCGCTATTTTCAATAAAAGTTAGTTTTTAATATATAAAAAAGATAAAAATGAGACGGTTTGGATCATGTAACCTAATATGTGGATCCCTATTAAAAAGATATATTTGTCTGGCTAAATATTCGTCATTGCAACTCTTTTTCTCACGTACAAAACAGGCCCTATTAGAAGTTGATTGTTATTTGAGCCAAGTTAATTGGCTTAGCTTGACATGGAAACCTTTGATGACAGCACATTCTGAATGAGGCTGGATATGTACCTTCTGATTCTGACAAATATCCTTTGGGAGGCATTGCTTCTGCCATTAAGGAATATGTGGGGGTTTCTCCACAATTGGCTTGCTCAGGTGGTGCCCTAGAGGAAGTTCGTTTATGCTTCTATAAGGATTTCAAGGTTAGACCATGCTTCACCCCTTTCAAATCAATTTTTTTTTGGCTTTTTGCATTAGGTAGACCAAAAATTGTTCTTCTGAGATTTTGCATATTCTTTTTTACAGCCTCGTGATTGTGCAATTTCCTATAGCTCTTGCCCACCATCCGTCACCCTGCCTACGTACACACCATCATCAGGTAACTTTATTTTCCTTTTCTTTTTCTATTCAGAGTTCATGTGATGTTTATAAGCGAGAAAATTTTTGAAGTGGCGGGATTTTTGAAGCAACGATCATGTGCCCAATGATCAGGCGCCACCTATAGGGACTTTGGTTTTAAAAAGTGACCATGCATGGTATAGGTGGAGTGTGATCATTGGCGCATGATCGCTGCCTCAAAAAATTCCGCCCCTTCAAAAATTCTCTTTACAATCAAAGTTAACCTCTAATTAGCTTTAATGGTTATCCGAAAAGAACCTCTCCATCACATAACTTAGTGTACAACTTGGATGACAGCGGGCTGTCATTGAAGCCTGTGACAGCCAATGAGTTCTCGGCACATACACCGAGTGCTTTTTCCACGTACCATTGTGTTTTTAGCGTTTGTAATAAAAAATTCAAAATAAACACAAATGGATAGGTGGCAAAACGCACTTGGGGTATGTGCCGACAACTCATGGGCTGTCACTAGCTACGATGATATCATCACAGTTTTACTCTGAACTTACATATCTATACTATTAAAAAGCAAGAACTTGGGTTGGGCGATGACAAGGGCTTCAAATGACATTTTAATAATTCTGAAAGTACCCCTATGTTATCTCTTTAATTTTTTTTTAAATTATTTACTTTGGAAAGGTTTTCTGATTTTTTTTGTCTTCCAAGAAGGGTTTTTTGTCTTTTAGTTTTCAAAGGCATACCTCACCTCTATTTTTATGAACATCTGATCAGGTCAATTTCTTATGTAGTAGATCTCCTTGGTGTGATCCATTGTTTTACTCTCTACCACAGTTGTTAAAGCAACTTATTTTCTTTGTCTTTGCAGGGTTTAAAAAGGTTAAGCCTGCAATTTCCATGGTTACTCGAGAGTGAAGTTATCTGAGCTATGAATAATAAAAGTCTAAATAAGAATTATGTAATGTGTAATATGACATGTATTGTCCTTCATCTTCTATGGAATGGCCTAATGAGCCTTAGTGTCTCTAATCGTATTCTACGAGGAAAACGTTGGGGTCTTAGTAGGCTCGATTGATTGGCTTAATAGGCCTTTAGCCCCATCTCAAATGATCCCAAACTTGGGCTATATAATAGACCTGAGTGTTCAGACCTGGGACCAATTGATGGTCTGTAATAAATGTGAGAGGCCTGAACATTTTCGCAGAAGAAAGTTTAGGCCTGGGACCTATTTACGGCCCGCCTATAAATATTCAGGCCTAGCCCATTTCCATTGGAATTAGGTACACTACTACGAAACAGAAATATATACACCATTGGTAGGGCGAAGGTGGTAGACCTTTTAACTCCAATGGCTGGCAACTCTATTGCAAAGATGGTGAGGACTTGATACAAACTAGGAAATAACAGATGTATGAAAAGAAAGGAGAGATGAAAAACTAGTCAGAGCTAAAAGAAGGGAGAAAATATTTGATGTCCCCTAGGGACTTCAAAATTTGAAGTATCCCCCTGCCAAAATGCTACGTGGAGCACACTCAATGGCTCACTAACCTTTTGGATGTTTATCACACTACTTGTTCGACCTACATTCCAAAAACAGCTTGCTCAATGATTTCTAACGGTTATATTTTAGCATCCAAAAGATGCTCAAATCCAACAGCCATAAATTGTCATAGTAACACACTAAAACCAACTGATAGAAACCATCAATTAAACTGAATTTGGATGTGTAGATCCATCAAGAGGTGGACCAAACATCCATAAGGAAAGTGGGCCATAAAGAATGCTCCACGTGGCATTTTGGGAGGGGACCTTTAGTCTTTGAAGTACTCTGGGACATTAAAAAGAAGGGCTCAAAAGATTGGATTTCAATCAAATAACACAAGAAGCATAGACTAGGTCGAGACGACAATCTAAGTGTTATGATGATCGATGATCTAGGATTATGCAAATACCAAAAATGAATAAAGCAAACACAAAGCACACAAACGATTTACGTGGTTCGTCTTATAGCCTACATCCATGGGCAAAATACGACGAGATTTCAGTATGATGGTGGTGATTACAACGAAGAACAGTCTTTAGAAAACCCTAAACCCAAAGACACCCTTTGGCACTCCCTCTAAGCTCTCATCAATATGTTATATATGCCCCCCTAAAAGGTATTAGGGTTTGAGCATCATATGGAAAAATCCGTAAGAGAATAGGAAACTTTCCGAAACAGTTTCCTGCAGATTCATTCGACCCAACTTGGGTTCATTTAAACGAAGTCAGAGTTCATTCGAACATACTTTGGCCGAACGCACCTCCAAAAGTGGAATTTCAGCCACTTCACAATAATCTCCACCTTTCCTTGAATTTGAACAACCTTGGCAACAATCTCCACCTTGACTGGAAACCTATATACTAAAGAAAAATTCACAATACAGAAACTCCTCTCGCCGCCTTCATGCCACACCCCTTAGTTAGGTACTACTGACACCAAGCAATTAGTCCAACCAGAGCTTGAACTTGACCTTTGGAAGTGGCTTAGTCATTATATCTGTTGGATTCTCTGTTGTAGCAATCTTCTTTACTGGAATAGCCCCATAAGAAATCACATCCCGGATAAAATGCATTTTGACATCAATGTGTTTGATCCTCTCATGGAACATCTGATTTTTGGTTAGATGTATAGCACTCTAGTTGTCACAGTACACAATAGTCAGCTCCCGCGCGTTTCAAGCCCAGATTGCTAATCAAACCCCTCAGTCAAGTAGGTTCCTTCAATGCCTTTGTAGCTGCCATAAATTTTGCTTCCATAATAGACAATGCAACTGTAGACTATAGTGTTGCCTTTCAGCTAATAGTACAACAACAAAGAGTAAAGACATAACTTATCAAAGATATCTGGCTATCCAAGTCCCCAGCATAATCTGAATCAACTTCTCCAATCTCTCAGCTCCTTGCAAGAAAACAAGAATAGGGACCAATCACTCCATCAGTACGTATAGGTTGAGTTGACACGTATGGAATGAGACACATGTCATTATAGAGTTATTGGTACTTTAAACACTATGTAAACCTATACCATTCAACCACAGTTGATTATCTCAGGCATCTTGAATGCCCTATCTTGGTCAGATCATCAAGGTCTCATGATTAGTCAGGCTATAAACTAATCATGTAGATCTCCATAAGAAGACCTCATCTCGATCATTTGGATGACTAAGGTGAAGATCACACCTCATTGTGTGCCTTTCATCCCCTAAAACTCAATAGAAAGAAGAATCATGCCTTTGACATATGTATAGTGAAATCACATAAAAATGATGATGATGATATGCAATGCACAATATAACATGTTAAGATAAAACAAATCACGTAACGTGTACATAATAAATTATAAAAAAATGTAAAATAATATGATACATAAGCATCTAACATAACATAGGCAATACCTATGTCATTGTTTACAGACAGGAGTAAGCTTCGACTAACAAAGTAAGTTGGGAAGTCCAACCTCTACCCCAAACCCTTAATAGAGGAGGAGAAAGCTCAATCACTCAACAATGGTGGGTTGATAGACTCCTTCAACTCCAAACCTTATGGAGAATGAGGTGGGAAGCCAAGCTTCTACCCCACTCTCAAACCATCATTGAAGGAGTGATGTAAGTGGACATGTTGCTAGTGTGCTTTATGGTGAAAGCCTGAAATCCATCTCAAAATGGGCTGAAACCAACCAAGGATGTGATGGGTTGGGCTGAGAATGAAATGGGTCATAGGTTCTTGGGAAAGTGCTAGAATTAGATGGTTACCTAGTTCTTTGTTTAGTATATTTAATGTTTTGAAAGTTTTCAAGTGTATTTATTAGGTGGGTGTATGGGAATTGTTAGATTGTATGGGAAAAGTGTAGTCTAGCTTGCATAGGAAAGGGTTAAGTTGGTTAAGATAGTCTTGAGATTACAAAGTTTGTTTAAGTCTAGGGCCTTTGAAGTTGCAGTCTATTTATTATTTGTCTTGAGGGCTAAGGAAGTAGGGGCTTATAAATTGGGTTGGACATCTCTCATTAGAACCAGAGAATTGAAGTAGAATTTGAATGAAAGCTTTCTAGTTTCTATTTGGGTAATCTCTTTAAGTTCACTTGCTGAGTTTGGTTCTTTTTACACTTAAAACAACTAAGTCTTTGTTGATTTTTCTTTAAACTAAATCAACACATCTATCCCTTAAATTTAGTTGCATCAAATTGGTATCAGAGCAGATTCTTTTTGTCTCTATATTGTTCGAGGAGTCTGAAGTTCCGTTGATATTGATACAAGAAGACCTAAAGGGGGGGTGAATAATTCTATTAAAAATTAGCCTAAGTTGGTTACTAATATGCTTAAATAAAATAGATCAATCAATTTAAAGTGATAATATAAAAGAGACAAAAATCTACAACACAAGTATATATAGTGATTTGATGTATCAACACCTACGTCCACTCTCCAAATAGCTCCACTGAGCTAGCACCTTTTTAATTCAATATTTAAGTAACCTTATAATATTAAATATGGTATATGATCTGGTCTCAATCGCAATCGATAAGATAAAATAAAGTTGCAACCAAACTCTTGCTTAGTCAAGACTGAAATTCTCTTTTAATTACCACTATATGTCCTAAAGGGGGGTGAATAGGATAATTTATAATTTCTCTGCAGATTATATATAGATTTAAATTTAATGATCACACATGACGGAATAGGATTAAACAATTAAAATTTGAATCATCCACATAACATAGATATGGGTAAATCTAAGACAAAATATGTAAACATTCACAATCACATGAGACAGATTTATAGTGGTTCGGCGACTCCGCACCTACATCAACTGTCCAATACTCAACACGAGTAATATTATATTATTTCAATCATGTATTACAACATATCCAATCAAAATAAATAATTAACCAACTAAGATAACACTTAATCTCAATCTAACAAGAATTGCTTCTCGCTCACCTAGAAAGTCAGTCTAGGCCAGTAGACTTTTAGATAATCATTCTTCGCATGGATCTACAATCCTCAACTCGATCCTTACGAAAATCACTTCTCGTTCACCTAGAAAGTCAGACAAGGCCCGTAGTATTTTAGAGAAACAGATTTCTCAAGGATTCCACCATCTTCCACTCAATTCAATAAGTAAACACTCATCCACCAATCACAAAAAATCCAATTTTGATAATATTGAATTCAATCTAAAAGGTTTCTTCTTAAAGATACTTACCTTTCGATTAATTCGATAAAATGGTGAATCCTCGGAGAAGAATTCGCCACAGAGACACTATGACACATAAAATTACTTTTTTAGGAATAAGATGATTGTATGAATCAAGACTCTCTATAGTCTCTCAAACGATTAGAGCCTTCACCAAAGATGAACTAGTTTTGCTCAAGTGAAGCTCTCTCAAATTCTAAATCTCTAGACTCAAGAGATGTTAATCAAAGAATGGTAGTCAAAGAGATAGCTTGATTGGGACTCCTCTAATTAATTCTTTCTTATTGATCATGGCTAAGTCTTTAAAATTTATGTGCCCTAGACGTTAGTGCCAAAGTTCGGATTCATTTGTCTGTGTCATACTGCACTTAATCGAACTACCAGTCTCAATGACATAGCAATTATCAGAAGTTCTATTTCCTTCAATTATAACCTTGTTAGACTTCTTGTCTAGGATTTCAAGTTTTTCTTTAGAGAACTTACATATGTGGTCTTTGTCACAAATCTGACTAATACTAAGAAGGTTATGTTTCTGACTATCTACACAGAATACATTCTCGATCTTAGGTATTCATTGACCTTGAATAGTCCCTCTACCAATAATATTAGCACTACTAGCATCACCAAATATTACATCAACACCATGGCATTCATCAAATGAACAAAAATGAGATCTTTCTCCAATCATGTGTCTAGAGCATCCACTATCAAATACCACTTACAAGTTTCATTTGCAATTAAAGCAGTATGAATATCCAAATATTTTTTAACCAATTTTATATCCTAACTCTTAACAAGAGATTTTTCATTGTTTTTCTTGTTGGTTAAAGAGTTATTGATATTTTCTTTTATATCTCTTGCTCTAGCATTTAAAGTGTAAGGAATATTTTTATATTCAATTTGGCAAAGACTCCATTTGACATAAAAATATTCTTGTAACCTTTCCTATGAGCACTAGTGCAGTGTGAAGATGTCGTGGTATGCATACTTCGCCGACTACTAGAAGATAGAGTCGGGTTGACGACAGGAGTCATCTAAGTAACTCGCCTTTTGTCAGTCAAAGATCATGTACGCTCGATTAGGAAGGTAAGTGACTTAGTGGCCGTAGGAATAGGTTTAAAATGAATAAAATATAATGGTCAAACCTAGTCATTGGACAGACCCGAGTCTGAGTCAAAGATATTGACTATTGGGAGAGTCCGATCAATTGGAAAACTCTATGTAATCGATTGGAAGCTACGAGACAGAAACTTATTTCAGTCCAATCGATTGGAGGACTCTGTGTAATCGATTGAAAGCTATGAGGCGGAAACTTTTTTCAGCCAAATCGATTGGAGACTCTATGAAATCGATTGGAGTCTTCGGGACAAAAAATTATTTGAGTCCAATCGATTAGAGAACTCTGTGTAATCGATTAGAGCCTATGGAACAGGAAACTTATTGAGGCCAATCGATTGGACACTTATACCCAATCGATTGGACCCAGAGTACAATCGATTGGACCTTTTACGAACTCAGTCTTTCTCAGATCTAAAATTCTTTGTTCTATTATCCCATGTTCTACACAACTTAGGGTTACGAATTCTATAAATACAACCCTTCTATACATTCTCTAAACACACACAGAGTGACTCAATCTTTCAAAAAGAGATAAGAAAATGATTATTTATTAAAGTGTCTATTTGAAGAGCAATAAACTTGTTTCTCATTCATATCTTGTGAGCTGGCTCCTCTTCTTGATCAAAACCAAGTGCTTGATCTTTTTCTCAGCTTAAGTCTTCCACTTATATATTCGACCTAGTAGCCTGAGTGTATCAGTGTGACTCAATACTTTTTGAGCAACTTAGGGTTCAGGGTGTATTGAATCCTTCACCTTCTGGAAAGATAGGAGTGTTGAGAATTAAAATCGAAGGAGCCGATCGACGGTAGGTTTGGGGTGTACCAAACTGAACAAGCGGACAAGGCTTCTTGGCTAGAAGGGCACGCGTAGATTCGTAGCGTTGATTCAGAAGACGTGGACCCATCGGCAGTAGGTCTTGACTAAGGTTGGAACTGTATTTGCAATGGTCATGCGTAGGTAACCTTTCTTTCATTTAACTTTTCAGTTAGTGATACTTTCCGTCTGGACGTGGTCCCATGGTTTTTCCTTGACTAAGGTTTCCATGTAAAAATCTCTTTTCTTGTGTGATTGTTTGTTTGTATTCCGCTATCTATCTTGATTAGACCAAACGACAAAAAAAAATATATACCACGGAGGTATATTCAATTTGAGTCAGTTGTGATAATCTTTTATCAAACAACTAAGGCATGCGATTTTGTTCCCCTACCATAGACCAGTAAAACTGTATAGATATAATTAATTTTTAAATACCTAATCAACCCCCGCTTCTAGGTATATTGGATTAAAGAGAACAAACCGGTTAATTTCAATTGGTATCAGAACGGGTTATTCTATTTAAGGTTTAATCACCTGAATTTAGATTACTGTGAAACTAGTCTATTTTTATTAATTTGTCAAAATGCAAAGAGAATGTGAAAACACATCCAGACCTCCACTGTTTAATGGAGAAGACTATGCCTATTGGAAGGCTAAGATGAGGGCTTTTCCAAAGTCTATTGATAAAAGAGTCTGGATGTCTGTAGTGGATGGTTGGTCACCACCCACAATGGCTATAAGAGATAAAACCATTCTTAAACCTAAAGCCGACTAGAGCAAAGAGGACATAGATTATTGTTGTCTAAATAGCAAAGGGCTAAATGCTATTTTCAATGCGGTTGATAAGAATAAGTTTCGAAGAATCTCTACTTGTTCTTTGGTTAAAGAAGTATGGGACATTCTTAGAGTCACATATGAAGGAACGTCAGTTGTTAAAATCTTTAAACTTCAAATGCTAACTTTTAAGTTCGAATTCATGAGAATGGAGGAAAATGATACATTCACTGAGTTCTATGCCCAACTTAGTGATATTATGAACTCTGCACACAACTTGGGTGAAATCATTTCTGAATCCAAAGTTGTTCAAAAAATTTTGAGATCCTTACCTGATAGATTTCAGGCTAAGGTTACTGCTATTGAGGAAAGCAAAGATGTTGACTCTCTAAAAATTGATGAGCTGGTTGGATCTCTACAAACTTATGAGATGAACTTCAGACAATCGAAGAAATCAAAAGGTATTGCCCTTAAGGTTTCTGAAGCTCAGGATTCAGAGTCAGATGTTGACTCTAAAGTTGAAATGGCATCATTTGTGAAAAAGTTGAAAAAGTTCAATTTTTCGTTCTAAAAATGGAGTTAAGAACAATAAAACTTTTGATAAATCTAAGGAACATGCCAGACCTCATGAGAGATGTAGCAGAAGTGGAAAGAACCCTAGGGAAAGTCGCTCAAGCGAACCCCAATGTTTCAAATATAAGGGTTTTGGTCACTTTGCTAATTTTTGCCCAAACAAAGAAGAATAAAAGGGCAAGGCAAAAGCTTTCAATGCCATATGGGATGAAGAATCAGAAGATCATTCTGATGATTTAGATAGCAATAAAAAGACTGATAAGTATATAGCTTTTGTTGCTCATTTTAATAGTCCCTATGGATCTCATGGAGATTCCAAGAAAAGTGAGGATGAGAACTCAGAAGACTCTTACAATGGGGACTCGGATGACTCTGCAGTTGATGTAAAAGAACTGTACGGGAAATTGATAAAATTCATTAAGGCTAATAAAATTTTACCTGACAAAGTTAAATGTCTTGACTCTGAAAATGCAGCCTTATTAATTGACACTGAAAAATTAAAAGTGTTAATTACTGATCTAGAGCAAGAGAATGAGTCTCTGCTAAAAAAGAACAAGTCACTGGAATGTGAATTCCAAACTTGCATGACACATAAGGAATCCCTGGAAAATGAGCTTATTAAATCCAATAGAGATGTGTCAGGATTCTCATCTAGCTCTGCAAAGCTTGATGAGATTCTTTTTGTGGAAAAAGTCTATGGAGACAAACAAGGTTTGGGTTACAAATAAAATCAAGAAAAATGGTCTTCTTTCAAGACAATTTTTGTTAAGGCTTAAGCTATTCCCACTCAGATCAATAACCAAATCAAAGTTGTCAAAAGCTATCGTTATTATACGTATTACAAAAATTTGGGTCATGTGATTAGAGACTATCATAAATTGAGAAGAGGACATCAAAATTCTCTAGAGAAAGTGATGAATTCAACTCAAAATGTGAAAAGTCAAAGATTTTCTATGAAGACACATTATGAGATAAACTATTTGGATGTGCTATCTAGGAAGATAAAAGACCTACTGGAAAGGTCTAGAGAATTAATGAAAGAGATTGAGTCTCTTGAGAAATTCAAACATCCTCAGAGTTCTGTAACTCAAAAGAGGAGAGATCCTAAGAGAATTAATCTATCCACCAAAATTACATCTGTGTGGGTTAAAAGGAGAAATGTTCAACAATGTCCTATCTCTGAGCATTGTGCTCACTATCCCTTCGTGTTTTCCATTCTTATTCTCTGTGGAGGGATTTTTTTTTCTCTTTCGATTTTGCTTCGTTTTGAAGAATAAAAAAAAAATTGAAAATTTTTCAGAAAATCGAAAGATCTATTATTCAGAAGAATGTTAAAATTATTATTTAAATATACGATTTTGATGAGCAGTAATTTTTTAGAACATTCATAAAATAAGAACTTAACTATGTTGGTAAAATTTTACTAATCTCAGTATTATATCTTTTAATTATTATGATTGGTCAATTTTACTAGTGTGCATTAGAAGATTATTTAAACAGTAAATCTCATATTTTTTACATGCACACTGATTATTTCTGTGGGAATGGATTTGATAGAGGTGTAAGATCTTGTATTATTAGAATTAGGAATAAACATCTACTGATTATAACTTAAAATTAATAGTGTTCCTGCCTTCAGTTGATTTCGAAGCTGCACTATAGTTGACTGTTGGCTTCCCAATGAGATTTATTATTCTAAGGAAATAGCTACCTCCACAAAAATTAGAGTGAAAGCTATCTGTATGTCCCTATTTGAAATTGAAATCTAATTCTCATTGCTATAGAAAAAGGCTACCTACGTGGAGAGTGAAAGCTACCTATATTCAAAGTGAATAAAAATGGTGTAAAAGATAACTAATTTGCTAAAAAATACTTATCCATCAGCAAATACCTGTATACATGAGTGTATGTGAGAACCCTTAATAACTCTAATGAGGATTTTATGATCGGATACAGGATACCTTCAGATTCTGATTTTTATGAGAACTTATTACTGAAATCTAATCCGATACCACAGATAAAATCAAATCACTTACACTTGATAATATTACTGTTGATATTTGAATCGATGATTACTAGTGATTTGTGACTTGCGCTAATATCTAAAAGAGTTGATATTTCTGATGAAGCAAAAGATAGAACTAATGTGTTAGTTATTTTTTCTTAAATAGACTCAGTGTTTAGTACTTATCAAGATTGATTTCATGAATTGAATTCTTACAGTTTTCTGAATATTATCTTTTCTTGAGCCGTTTAAAAATGTTATTTGGTTTGAAAAGATTTATTTGGGGGTCTTGGAGAATGAGCCTATTGGTTTTTAAAAAAAAATTATTTTTTATTTTTTTTATTTGGAGCCTCAGTCCAATCGATTGGACTCTACGGAGCAATCGATCGGACATTTCCAATCGATTGGCTTTGCTCCAATCGATTGGTCACTTAATCCAATCGATTGGACAATGCGGCATTATTTTTTATAAAACCCAAAATGTGTCATTTTCAACCCCAATCGATCCAATCACCTCATAGATTTCTCCTAATCAATCGCAGGTGCCTGATCTACTGTTCCCATACTATTTTGTGGAGCGATTCTCTCGATTTCTCTGATTTTCTACTTCATCTTTTTCATTGGATTTTGAGAAGTTTTTGGGTGAAAATGGAGTTGTTTTGGTATTTTCTTCCATTTTTGGTTCTTATGGCGACAAATCCTCGTCGTAGAAGAATGATTATAGTCTCAGAAGAGGAGAGTGCCGATGATGAACCTCTTGCACCACGAACCCAATCTCGCGCAAAACGAGGTAGCTGATTCAGTGGTTCACGGCATTCCAAGCGGGGTGAATCATCTAGAGGCTCTAGAAGAGCTTGTTCTCGGGGTCGTTCCAGTAATACCGAGATTCCTTCGGTGAGTGCTCCTATTTTTCCTTTTATTTCTGATTCTGCTATGGATCGCTATGAGCATTTCACTGGTTGCAAATTCACTACTAAGAGGGTAGTTGAATTTGGCACTATTTTGGGTCTGAGGTTCATTCTATTTTCTTATCTCGTGAGTGGATCCCTGTTACTCGATTGAACATCCATTTTTACCCTATTTTGGTTAAGCTGTTTTATGCCAACATGCATTCCATTCAGTGTAATGACCAGAGTGAGCTATCCTTTCAGACTTAAGTCTTCCACTTATATCTGATTTCTACCTTGTTGGACATACCTCGTCCCTCTACTTCACATGAGTACGTTCCCAAGACTCGTGAGCTGACGATTGATAGAGCCACTTTGACTAAGACTCTCACTGGGCAACTTTTTGATTGGATTACATTTATTTCCCTTACTTCTCTTCTCCCTCAATAACGGTTGTTGCACCTCATCTGTGGGTACAACATTGATCCACCTGGGCATGGGGCACAGGTGAACATTGATCGTCTCCAGCTTCTATATCATCTTGGTACCGGGTTTGGCATTGACCTTCCGAGGTTCATATTTAGAGCCATGGTTAGAGCGGGTAGCCAGTTGACTAACCATCTGTGTCTTCCATTTCCTCTGTTGGTGAGCTCTATTCTATTTCACCTGGATGTACCGATCTTAACTTCCAATGAGGTTTGTTCTCCCATGGGGCCCATTGGACCCTCCACTATCAGGAAGAGTATGTCTTAGACAGAGACCGTCCTTAATGTCAATTGGAAATAATTAATTGTAATGGCTAACTATTCATTAGAGTGGCTAACTCAATAATGATTGATGTTTGATCATTCAAATTTTCTCCCTTTTAAGAGTAACTATCTGAGTACAGTGACTCTCAATAATGATTTTAAAAAAAATAAAATAGATTAAAGATATTCACCACAATTTTAATATACCAAAAATGCATTGACATAAATCATCTAAAATGTCTTATGCAATCAATTAACCAATCAGAACATATATCAGATATTGAAATACTAATAATTTTTCAATTCTTGCAAAAAAAGACAATTTTTCAAATTGATATTTTAATCAAAAAGTAGATTTAGAAATATTTCCAAATAAGGTTTATTAATCAATTGTTTAAAATTTTAAAACAAGATTTATAAATATATTATGATAAACAGATAACATTCTTAAATATGACTTGAACTAAGATCAGAATCAGTACTTCTGTTAATAATTTTATTAATTAAACGAAATATTTCTATTATTAAAATTTTAAAGTGAAATTTATCTTGACAATTATAGATGTTTTCCTTTTTAATCCATGTAGATGTATAAAAAGTTTTAGTTTTAGTCTTAGCAGAAAATTTTATATTCTCAATTTGTTTGTGTAAAAATTTAGTTTTGACATTTAAGATATTAATTTATTCAAATAGATTCTTTTCTTTATTAATTAATTCATTACTCTTTTGTTTTTTACTTTCTTTTTCATATTCTAATTTTTTTTGTTTTTAAATTTTCTTTTTTAAAATTTTACAGTCAAATTTCATATGACCGATCTTTTTATAGCAATGACAAGTTATATTAGTTGGTTTATTTAAACTAATTTTATTTGAAAGTTTAAAATATTGTTTGTTGTGGGTGAAATTATTTTTAGCATTTGTAAAATATTGTTTATTATAATGTTTATTATGGACAGATATTTCTTTAGCCTTTTTAATGACAATTTTTGAAGTAAGGTTTTTAGATGGATTATTAATATATCTTAATCCTCTTTTGTTATTATAAGTTCTTCCCATAGTTATAAAATTTTCAAGTTACCTTGAGTAATAGTTTTTACTAAGTTTATATTTTTTATTTCAAGATCATTATAGAAGTTTTATTAGAAAGATTTCATTTTCATTCTCTATTTCCTTTCTCTTTTGATTTTCAATGATTTCACAGATTTTTATGGTGAGTTAATAATTTTCATTAGTAAGTTTACTTATTTTAAGTTTCTGGTTATCACAAATTTAAACTAGTTTTAAACTTTCTTGATAAAAGTTTTTATAAACTTCTTGTAGATCTCCATTACTAGATTCATATCATTTTTATTTTCTTCTTTTTCTAAGTGATAAATTTTATTATAGTTAGATTTGATCATTAAAGCTTTCATTTGATCATTTATACAAGATGAGTTTGATTAATTACTATTGTTATCTCGAGTGACTTTCATTGCTTTAGTGATTAAACCTTTACACAAGTGTTAGTCTCCGATACCAATTGAATTTCCATTTATATGTATACAAGAGACATAGAGAGGGGTAAATAGGTCTATTAATTTTAGTCAAAGTTGATTACCAATAGGCTTGAACAATTTAATCAACTAAAGCGATGAGTAAATAGACAACAATCCACAACACAAGTATTATAGTGGTTCAGTGTATCCACACCTACGTCCACTCTCCAAATAGCTCCATTAAGCTGAGCACCTTTTTAATTCAATATTTAAGCACAATTACAATATTGAATAGGATATGAACCCAGTCTCAATCGCAATCGATATTAATGGAGTACGACTGCAACCGAAACTCTCGCTCGATCAAGAACTTACTTGATTCGACCAGCACAACAGTATAAAAGATGATTTATCAATCACGAGAGTTTTTCGAAAAAAAACTATCTTGCTAATAATCAAGTTACCTCTAAATCGAGATTGACAACAAACGGAGCTTCAATGTTACTAAAGCTTTATCAAAGGCACTACGCAGAATTGCCACCTTGACCAATCACTGAATCGCTCTCACACGAAGAGCACCAAGCGCCGAAGCGTATCTACCACAAGTCGAGCAATGCTAGATCATCGAAGCAAGAACATCGAAGCAATGGAGCAAAGATCAAATCTTTTGTAATGAAGAACTCAAGAGATATCAGAGTGAATTGCTAAGTAAGAAGGTAAGTGGGAGGGATATTTATAGTGAATGGAGAGGGGTAAGGCGCACTTGTAAATCGAGGTTTTACCAAGGCCGGTCAACTGGACCCTAATAAGTATTTGACATCGGTCAACCTGTATGCTTAGCCCGGTCGACCTCTATAAGTATATCTCATACTTAGGGTCTTTAAAAGGGGTTTTCATACAAAAAATTGTGGGGATTCTAATTCTGTCCAAATGTACTTTCCAAGGTTTTCTTCGAGTCCTTGATCATTTACTCCTTGTTGTGTACAAAAGATTGCCTTGTAGCCAATCTCTAAATCTTGTTTTGCACATTCCAATCTCCATGGTAGTCGATCAATAGCGGTTACATCAATTCCAAAGGTTGTTCTGGAATTGACAACATAAGGTATACTTATCAGAATCTTTTTTAGGGCTCGATAGAGTATTAGATTCGTTAAAGAAAAAAGTATGGCACTCATATTTTTCTCTAAACAAGACATATGTGCCTAATCAATACAAAGTTTCGTTTGTATGCTTTGATTTATTTCCGACTTCTACCTGTACACACAAAAAATTGTGGATCATTATTTTGGGGCGACTAACACATGGATGTTTGGCTTAACCCTTGGTAGACCAACACACCCAAAATCCACTTGATTGGTAGTTGTAGTAGTTTAAAAACTAAGATCCAATGACTAGAAATCACCCATTAAAATGCTCAACTATAATAAATAGATATCCCCAATCAAGCTAATTTTGAGGTGTGGTTCCTCCATGAGGTGAGCCAAACATTCGTGTGTCAGTATGCCACGTGGCATTTGAAAGAGTCCACTTTTGCTCACTCTTCGCCCATAGATACATCATACATCTGAAAAACGTGGACTCGAGTTTGAAAAAGACTAAAGTTGCACTCTTACCATGGTAGTTGGGTGGACCTGCTGGTGGTTGATACCACTTAAGAGTCGATACTCATTAATACAATTTAATATTGTGTACCAGACGAAAGGAATTTATATCCATAAATTAATTGATTAAGCACTGAAATCATAATAAAGGTTGCCATCTAATAAATCATTTTTAACTTGTCAAAAAGGAAAATTTTATTTGCACCCCAAATTTTGCTATTTGTTTCCCTCTCACACATCCCATCCCCCCATCCCCCATATTTCACTCTCTCTCTCTCTCTCTCTCTCTCTCTCTCTCTCTCTCTCTCTCTTTGTAATTTAAAAAAAAAACAAAAACAGTCTTGGCTTGACCCAACAGAACAAACCCATCATGTTCGGTTGCATCCAACCGAAAATCATATGTTCATAGTGTTTGGTCATTGACTATAGGCCAAAAGTGAAACTTCTTTCAAGGAGAGAGAGAGAGAGAAGAAGCAAAAGTGGGTATGGGGTGCTGAGTGCTGAAAGAGTGAGGGGTGTTTTCACAAAATTTGGGGTGCAAATAGAATTTCTCTATCAAAAAATAAAATTAAATATGAATTGTCAATTTTAACCTAGAAGATTTTTGTACAGCAAATTTTGGATACCCCGTCCATTTCTCTTCTTATCCCCCACTTAAACTATAATTCAAATGACATCTATATTCCCTGTGTTTTCTCTTATCTTCTCCCACAAAATATACAAAATACCAACTTTACCCGCTTTGTTTCTCTAACCCCTTTCTATTTCTATCCATCCCCTTTAAAATTCAAAACCGTTAAAGCTTGGGAGAAAATAAGGGAGACTATTATTTCAAAACTGAAAAACACAAAAGCAAGGGAGACTATTGAAAATGCAAAGGGAGAAGAATACTTAAAAGATTAGAGTTGTATTCTACATCTTTTACAACTCTCATTGTGAACTTTTGAGTAAAACAATTAATGGAGGAATCAATGGATGTATGTATTTGAATTCAATTTTTTTTAGTTGACAAAATTATTCTAACTTCATTTTCAAAATCATTCTAACAAGAATTTCTAGTAATCTCGCCGGAACGATACATCGAGGTTTCTTTTCTCATGCAGTCTCGGTCATGGTCTTTGAATTGATTGTTCAGAGTGCTAAGTCCGAACAATGCTTCACTGTTTGGACTTAACAGTCTGAACAGTGAAGCATTATTCGAACTGCGACTTAGCAGTCCGAACAACGACGAGTACCTGCGGAACACGTTAATGGCGATACCAGAGGAGGCAGAGGCACACTCGCTTGCTCAAGCTTGCTCTCTTCCTTTTATGATGAAGGAACGTCGGGTTTTCACAATGAAAAAGTGAAAAATTCGCCTTTTGTACATATTACCCAAAAGAAAGGAAGCTCTCTCCTTAAATTAAATGATTTTGCACGGAACCATAAGAAACCCAAACTTATTAAGTCTTATGGTAGTTTGGGTGGACCATTTGGTAATTAGTAATTAAATTCAAATTGATAGAACTATGTACATTATACTTAACAATCTCAATTTTTTCCTTCAAAACACTTCAAATTTTTTGACCCATTAATTGTTGAATAACCCAATTGGACCAGCCAAAAATTTGGACCGACACCCTGCTAATTGGGTCAGGCCCATTTGGCAATCAGTTAATCGGGTATCCATTATCATCGAGGTTAGGTGACTTACACGTGGAACACTATCTCGAGTCCACGAATGTATGGATATATGTTTGACCCACCCCTTAGTAGACCTACACTCTCAAAATCAGCTTGATTGGTGGTGTCTAACAATCAATGAGCACCAATCAAGCTGATTTCTGGGATGTAGGTCCACCAAGCGGTGAGCCAAATATCCATGCGTCATTGGGCCTGTAAAATGTGCCACTTGCCATTTGAGAGATGGCACTTCAAAGAGTACACTTTTGTTCCCTTGAGAAACACCTGAAAAAGCGTGTTTTTAAACTTTTTTAAAACATGTAAACACGTTTTCCTCACCACCTTCTGAGCAATTCACTTTTGGTTGCTTTTGTGTCCCCTTTAGGTAACTAAAGCCTGTACATTTGACGTGTATCATGGCAATATATTTTGAAAATTTTAAAAATTTAGGGGGTGTTTGGATCGCCTTTTTTAGACATGAAAAAGACTTTATTTCCACAAAAAAAAACTTTTTCCAATATAATAGATTGGATGACTATTTTTAAAAAGTAATTATTCCATAAAAATATATTTTTTAAGTCAAAAAGTCTTTTTATAAAAAAAAAATAGCTGAAAGCTGTTTTGCAAGTAAAATAATGACTTTTTTAAATTTTGCTATCTCAATTAAGATAATAAACAAAGAGATAGTTTTTAAGTAGAAATCCCTTACCAAAAATAAAGACATTATAGTGGTGGGGCACACTAAGAGAAGATAAAGATATGCATGAATGATGATCCAAAATACATTTTTAAGAAAACACAATTTTTTCAAAAATATATTTTCAGTATTTTTCTTTAGAATAAATATTTTTGAAGAAAGGCGATCCAAACACCTTAAACTTACAAAAAAAAAAAAGAGGTTTTGTCAGGGACAAAAACCATGTATGTATGGACTCGACATTGAAACTGTGGAACAGATTAAACCTGCAATCGTTTTGTGGTAGCTAGTTTGCGAGGAGCGGTTGGTAATTAATAGCTAATTTTTTTTATAAGTATAGATTTTATTGAAGGAAGCATTCAGAGGCTAAGGAGCTTACGGAAAAGCCTAGAAATATTACAAGAAGAACATTAATAGCTAAACTTCCAATTGAAACTATGTATGTATGGACAATATTGAAACTATATGTATGGACTCAGAGTACAGAAAAATCATATTATAGTAGGACCCACAACTACGACCAAATTTATTAGACACCACGAATAGTCCAGGCCCAGCCTGGCTCTACCCGAGCCGAGCCATCTACAACTAAATTGTGCAGACAAGGCTGGACAAGATTATAATCTAGTAAGAGGAACCCACCACCATCGTCCTCTTCTCCACCACAACCACACTTCCACCACTGCCTTCTTCTTCTTCTATCCCGTTAAAATCGTTTTAACAGCCGTTAAATTCTGAAAAAGTTTGTGGAAAAAAATGGCCATTAAATTCGTTAAAATCCGTTATTTTTCCGTTAGATTCCTTCTTTTTTTTTTGAAATTTTCAATTTCAAATTTTATTTTCAGCATTAATTTTTTCTGTTTTTATGATAAACTCTTTTTTTTTCGTTTTTGCCCCTAGCCGTTTCAATCCATACTTACATAGTTTGGGAGGAACCATTGGTAATTAATAGCTAATTTTCTTTTTTTTAAGTATAGATTTTATTGAAGAAAGCTTACGAAAAAGCTAAGCTTACGAGCGGTTGGTAATTAATAGGTAATTTTCTTTTTTGTAAGTATAGATTTTAGGAAAAAGCCTATAAATATTACAGAGAGGAACATTAATAGCTAAAATTCCAATGGAAACTATGTATGTATGGACATTGAAACTATATGTATGGACTCAGAGTACAGAACAATCATGTTACAGTGGGACCCACAACTACAACCAAATATATTAGACACAACGAACAGCCAGGCACAGCCCGGCTCAGCCTGACCCGTTTACAACTAAATTGTGCAGACAAGTCTAGAAAAGATTATAATCTAGTAAGAGGAACCCACCACCATCGTCCTCTTCTCCCCCACCACCACCACAACCACGCCTCCACCACTGCCTTCTTCATCTTCTTCTTCTTCTTCTATCCCGTTAAAATCGTTTTAACAGCCGTTAAAATTTGAAAATTTTGTGAAAAAAAACAGCCGTTAAATCCGTTATTTTTCCTTTAAAGTCCTTTTTTTTTAATTTTCAATTTTAAAATTTGAATTTCAGTGCCATTTTTTCCGTTTTTTTCCGTTAAACTCTATTTTTTTTTTTGGGAATTTTTGACATAACCCCCCATGTTATCTTTAAAATTTGACATACCCCCCCCCCCCCCCCCCCCCCCCCCACAATTTGAAAAAGCTGACATACCCCCCTATGACTTGGTCCACTGCCGTTTGACCAGTGTTGACCCTAGCTGACTTCCAAATTTTGTATTAAATGACAAAAATGCCCTTGTCTTCAAGCTTGGAACAAGGGTTTGGGCCAAAACCCAAACCCCAAATCAAACGGCTGTGGGGATGGCCGGCCAAGAGATTCCAATGGGTTGGCCGTCCATCACCGGCGACCAACCCACCGGAGTCTCATGGCTGGCTGGCCACCACTCTGGCAATAATTTTAAACCCAAGGTTAAAAAAAAAAAAAAACACCCAAAGCATATAATTTTAGTTTTAAAATTTTTATTAACAAAAATGACATGACAAAGCAATTTATATTTCAAACTTTTGAGATGTGGATTTTGGAAAGATGGGTTCTCTCAATTATAAAATTTCATTCTATAATAAAATCCATAAAAAGAAATATCATTCCTTTATGAGTTTTGTTTATTTTTTGGGGGTTTTTTCTTCTCAATCTTTGTTTAATTCATCAGAAAACCAAAAAAAAATTTCAAGTTTACCAACATGGGTTTTAATTTTTATCTTTAATCTCCTCTTTTCATGTTTGATTTGGGGTATGGGTTTTGGCTTAAACCCAGACCCTTGTTCTAAGGTTGAAGACAAGGGCACTTTCATCCTTTAATACAAAACTAGGTAGTCAACTCGCGTCAACACTGGTCAAATGGCAGTGGACCGAGTCATAGGGGGTATGTCAGCTTTTTCAAATTGTGGGGGGTATGTCAAATTTTAAAGATAACATGGGGGGTATGTCAAAAATTCCCTTTTTTTTTTTTATTTTTGCCCCTGGCAGTTTCAATCCGTTTTAACGGTAACACCCCCACTGTCCGTTACACCGTTAAATTGGCCTCCTTTAAACCTTGCATGCATGACAAATTTAAACTTAATAAGATAACAATCAATGTAATGGAAATGGGGGACAGATAAGAGTTGTACTAGTCCTACGGTAGTTAGGTGGAGCCCTATGTAATTAATAATTGAAACTTAAATTGACCATTTTACCCTTCAAGATTTTCCTACTGTGAGAAGAAGTGAAGCTTTCTCCCCCTATAAATTGATGGACTCTGCACTGAAGAAACCATAACAAAGCCATGGCTTCTCTAGCAACGAAAAGCTCTGTCTCTCTTCTCTTTGCTCTTCTCTTCTTCTCTTCCTTTTGTTTCTTTGAGGCCCGTGGTTTCGATTATTTCATGTTAGCTCTCCAACGGCCTGATACTTTTTGTCAGGGAACCACAGCGTGCTGTTCCTCTAATAAGTGTTGCCAAACGTATACATATTTCCCCTTTAAATCTTAATTTTTGGTGGTTTCTTTCGTATCGATTTCGCTTTTTTTCTATTTGGATATTTTGCAACACCCTCCCTTAAAGTCGAATATATATATATAATAATAATAATAATAATACCCACCTATACTTTTAAACTTTAAGAAAACCCTACACCTATTTGGGTACGTAGTTTAACAGTGATTGAAAATAGTTGTTTATATAACATAGTATCAGAGCCTTAAGGACTAGGAGGTCGCGGGTTCAAGTCTCCAAGGAGTGTATTCTCTCTGAGGGGGCGTGTTAACGAAGCATGTGTTCCCTCCCGTGCACATGTTGTATTGTCCGGACGACCGTTGGTATACATAGTTGTTTTGCCTTTTATTTAATATTTATTTTAAAGGTTGGGCTCAGGGGACCAACAAATTCACTTTTGTTCTCAGGCATGGATTCCAAGAATCCAACAGTGGTTGTGCTTATTTTTGTGAGTGCACGGTCCCGGCTCTTATTTTAAAGGTGGGATGGGGGAGGACTAGAGGAGGGTAAATGTGGAGAAAATTGAGGGGCCCACTATGTTGGACCTTAGTTTTATTTTTTTAGTTATTTTGTGGTTAATTCAATAATTTAGACTTGGACGTACTTTTTTTCTTATTTCTTTTTTCAGCATTTCATTAGTTTACTTTTGTAGTGCATTTTAGAGGACTGATACTTACGAATATCTGTTTTGGTATAATTTTGCAGGGACAGTGGTCTGACTGAATTTACAATCCGTAAGTATATATATAGGCCCTGCTTGGTGAGTTGCATTACAGTCACTTACCACAGTTTTTGGGCTGCACATGCTTTCATCTATTTTCTTAAAGAGTTTGAAAGGGCTTGGCAACCACTTGCACGCCAGCTCATTTGCATGCCCCAAACTAATCACTTGTAATCCCAAAACGGAGGCAAGTGAGTGCATTGCATCCGATTTGCATGCATTGAACGAAGCAGGGCCATAGTGTGTTGTATGCTGTCTTTAGAATGTAAAATTAACAATGACGTACGACAGGAGTTGATTTCCTTTTTGCTATCTTGTCTCACAGATGGATTATGGACTGGATACGATAATGGAAGCTATCCATCGTGTTGCACCGGACCTAGCTTTGATATGAATGAGGTGCTTATTAGTTTTTTTTTTCAATTCTCTCTCCTTTTCATTTTTAATTTTTTTTCCTAATCTTTTTTGTATGAAGGCTGGAAAGAACTGAGCAAGAAAATTAATTAGGAGAGTCGATTGATAGGAAAATCTTTATAACAAATGACGACAGTGGTTGTCTCCCCACTTATACCACCTCTCGCTTCAGTAAAGAAGGGTAGGGATTTTATCTCCCATATGGACGGTGGATCTCAGCCACTCACTCAATTTTGGCAAAAGCTTTGTCGGAGAGTGCTGTGGGCATGGGCCACCTACTAGTTAATAAATAAGAGAGAGTCGATTCATATATAGGAGATTGAAATTTATCCATGCATGGATAAAGCAGTTGACGGTGCATAGTAGCGCACTGATTTAGGTCAAATGCCCTACAAGATGAAAAGGCCAAAAAATAAAAATAAAAACATGATTTAGAGTAGTGAGAACTGATTTGGAGGCATATAGAGAGCGGATATAACCGTGGACAGGATAGTATTATTATAGTGACCCCAGATAATTAGGACAAGGCTATGATGATGATGAGTTCCCTCTTAATATTTAGGAGTAGTCATTTGATACGCTGCTATTGCAATTAGACCATGGACCCTCTGATATACATTGTTACGCCTCCTTCTGACAGCTTAAGCTTTTAGAGTAACGTGGTTGTTCAAATAGGAGGAGACCTACTTTCCAAATACCAGTGATTATTATAACTAGGTTAGTTCAAAATCTAAGGATCGGAGGCCAGATCGGTGGGCTCCAATCCCAATCCAGATATCGGTCCGATCCAGAACAGGATCAGTTCATCTCGCTTGAGACAAACTGAGACTTCTTTGGAAAAAAAAAGTGATATCTCGGGGCGAGATGATCCATTTTTGGATTATGTCACAAAATGCATATGTACACATAGCATATTGGTTACAAAGGTTATATTATTACATTCTAAATGTTGGTCTGAGTAATGTGCTCACCTCCCTTAACCATGTTTTAATTGCTTGTATCTCCTTTGTAGATCTTACCAATGCAAGAAGTGCTCCAGAAGTATTGGCCAACTTTGAGCTGCAGTTTAATAACAACCTGTAATGGAGATAAAGAAGTGTTTTGGGCCTATCAGGTGCATGGTTATTAATTTTATAATTAGTTTCTTCTTTGATTATTAATTCCATGATCAGCTACCATATTTGATACAAAACCCTAACAATGTTTCCTTCTTATCTTTTTCCAATGGATGAATTTGGGGATATACATTTTCAGTGGGGTAATCATCTTCAACCTTTATTTCATTCTTACATCCATTAGTTGCTTCCTTTTTGGAAGGGCTTCGGCTTCCAATCCCCCGTCAACTGGAAGCCGAAGCCTGACCCGTAGCCTTTCTTTTTTTCATCTTATATAGTTTTTTCCTTTTTGACACTGTTACTTGCAGTAAACTATGGGACATGCTCCGCTCCAGTAATTGAAGATCAATATAGTTACTTTTTAACAACCCTCAATGTCTACTTCAAGTATAATGTCACGGTTAGTATTGGTATATTGTCTTTGACTTTAAGGGACTATTTGATAGGCCACCGCAGCGGGAAAATAAAATATTTGTGTATGTTAATATTCGCCCGAGCATGTTTAGCACGCATTTGCCAGCGTCAAATATTTAGCTGGGTCCACAAATTTGCCCACTGCGTTGGAAAAATATTTGATCGCCTCCCCCCTAAGTAAATATTTTCACACCAAATAAGACTTGGTGGGAAAATTTTATTTTTTCAAGTGAAAGTCGCTATTTTCAATAAAAGTTAGTTTTTAATATATAAAAAAGATAAAAATGAGACGGTTTGGATCATGTAACCTAATATGTGGATCCCTATTAAAAAGATATATTTGTCTGGCTAAATATTCGTCATTGCAACTCTTTTTCTCACGTACAAAACAGGCCCTATAAGAAGTTGATTGTTATTTGAGCCAAGTTAATTGGCTTAGCTTGACATGGAAACCTTTGATGACAGCACATTCTGAATGAGGCTGGATATGTACCTTCTGATTCTGACAAATATCCTTTGGGAGGCATTGCTTCTGCCATTAAGGAATATGTGGGGGTTTCTCCACAATTGGCTTGCTCAGGTGGTGCCCTAGAGGAAGTTCGTTTATGCTTCTATAAGGATTTCAAGGTTAGACCATGCTTCACCCCTTTCAAATCAATTTTTTTTTGGCTTTTTGCATTAGGTAGACCAAAAATTGTTCTTCTGAGATTTTGCATATTCTTTTTTACAGCCTCGTGATTGTGCAATTTCCTATAGCTCTTGCCCACCATCCGTCACCCTGCCTACGTACACACCATCATCAGGTAACTTTATTTTCCTTTTCTTTTTCTATTCAGAGTTCATGTGATGTTTATAAGCGAGAAAATTTTTGAAGTGGCGGGATTTTTGAAGCAACGATCATGTGCCCAATGATCAGGCGCCACCTATAGGGACTTAGGTTTTAAAAAGTGACCATGCATGGTATAGGTGGAGTGTGATCATTGGCGCGTGATCGCTGCCTCAAAAAATTCCGCCCCTTCAAAAATTCTCTTTACAATCAAAGTTAACCTCTACTTAGCTTTAATGGTTATCCGAAAAGAACCTCTCCATCACATAACTTAGTGTACAACTTGGATGACAGCGGGCTGTCATTGAAGCCTGTGACAGCCAATGAGTTCTCGGCACATACACCGAGTGCTTTTTCCACGTACCATTGTGTTTTTAGCGTTTGTAATAAAAAATTCAAAATAAACACAAATGGATAGGTGGCAAAACGCACTTGGGGTATGTGCCGACAACTCATGGGCTGTCACTAGCTACGATGATATCATCACAGTTTTACTCTGAACTTACATATCTATACTATTAAAAAGCAAGAACTTGGGTTGGGCGATGACAAGGGCTTCAAATGACATTTTAATAATTCTGAAAGTACCCCTATGTTATCTCTTTAATTTTTTTTTAAATTATTTACTTTGGAAAGGTTTTCTGATTTTTTTTGTCTTCCAAGAAGGGTTTTTTGTCTTTTAGTTTTCAAAGGCATACCTCACCTCTATTTTTATGAACATCTGATCAGGTCAATTTCTTATGTAGTAGATCTCCTTGGTGTGATCCATTGTTTTACTCTCTACCACAGTTGTTAAAGCAACTTATTTTCTTTGTCTTTGCAGGGTTTAAAAAGGTTAAGCCTGCAATTTCCATGGTTACTCGAGAGTGAAGTTATCTGAGCTATGAATAATAAAAGTCTAAATAAGAATTATGTAATGTGTAATATGACATGTATTGTCCTTCATCTTCTATGGAATGGCCTAATGAGCCTTAGTATCTCTAATCGTATTCTACGAGGAAAACGTTGGGGTCTTAGTAGGCTCGATTGATTGGCTTAATAGGCCTTTAGCCCCATCTCAAATGATCCCAAACTTGGGCTATATAATAGACCTGAGTGTTCAGACCTGGGACCAATTGATGGTCTGTAATAAATGTGAGAGGCCTGAACATTTTCGCAGAAGAAAGTTTAGGCCTGGGACCTATTTACGGCCCGCCTATAAATATTCAGGCCTAGCCCATTTCCATTGGAATTAGGTACACTACTACGAAACAGAAATATATACACCATTGGTACGTAGGGCGAAGGTGGTAGACCTTTTAACTCCAATGGCTGGCAACTCTATTGCAAAGATGGTGAGGACTTGATACAAACTAGGAAATAACAGATGTATGAAAAGAAAGGAGAGATGAAAAACTAGTCAGAGCTAAAAGAAGGGAGAAAATATTTGATGTCCCCTAGGGACTTCAAAATTTGAAGTATCCCCCTGCCAAAATGCTACGTGGAGCACACTCAATGGCTCACTAACCTTTTGGATGTTTATCACACTACTTGTTCGACCTACATTCCAAAAACAGCTTGCTCAATGATTTCTAACGGTTATATTTTAGCATCCAAAAGATGCTCAAATCCAACAGCCATAAATTGTCATAGTAACACACTAAAACCAACTGATAGAAACCATCAATTCAACTGAATTTGGATGTGTAGATCCATCAAGAGGTGGACCAAACATCCATAAGGAAAGTGGGCCATAAAGAATGCTCCACGTGGCATTTTGGGAGGGGACCTTTAGTCTTTGAAGTACTCTGGGACATTAAAAAGAAGGGCTCAAAAGATTGGATTTCAATCAAATAACACAAGAAGCATAGACTAGGTCGAGACGACAATCTAAGTGTTATGATGATCGACGATCTAGGATTATGCAAATACCAAAAATGAATAAAGCAAAGACAAAGCACACAAACGATTTACGTGGTTCGTCTTATAGCCTACATCCATGGGCAAAATACGACGAGATTTCAGTATGATGGTGGTGATTACAACGAAGAACAGTCTTTAGAAAACCCTAAACCCAAAGACACCCTTTGGCACTCCCTCTAAGCTCTCATCAATATGTTATATATGCCCCCCTAAAAGGTATTAGGTTTTGAGCATCATATGGAAAAATCCGTAAGAGAATAGGAAACTTTCCAAAACAGTTTCCTGCAGATTCATTCGACCCAACTTGGGTTCATTTAAACGAAGTCAGAGTTCATTCGAACATACTTTGGCCGAACGCACCTCCAAAAGTGGAATTTCAGCCACTTCACAATAATCTCCACCTTTCCTTGAATTTGAACAACCTTGGCAACAATCTCCACCTTGACTGGAAACCTATATACTAAAGAAAAATTCACAATACAGAAACTCCTCTCGCCGCCTTCATGCCACACCCCTTAGTTAGGTACTACTGACACCAAGCAATTAGTCCAACCAGAGCTTGAACTTGACCTTTGGAAGTGGCTTAGTCATTATATCTGTTGGATTCTCTGTTGTAGCAATCTTCTTTACTGGAATAGCCCCATAAGAAATCACATCCCGGATAAAATGCATTTTGACATCAATGTGTTTGATCCTCTCATGGAACATCTGATTTTTGGTTAGATGTATAGCACTCTAGTTGTCACAGTACACAATAGTCAGCTCCCGTTTCAAGCCCAGATTGCTAATCAAACCCCTCAGTCAAGTAGGTTCCTTCAATGCCTTTGTAGCTGCCATAAATTTTGCTTCCATAATAGACAATGCAACTGTAGACTATAGTGTTGCCTTTCAGCTAATAGTACAACAACAAAGAGTAAAGACATAACTTATCAAAGATATCTGGCTATCCAAGTCCCCAGCATAATCTGAATCAACTTCTCCAATCTCTCAGCTCCTTGCAAGAAAACAAGAATAGGGACCAATCACTCCATCAGTACGTATAGGTTGAGTTGACACGTATGGAATGAGACACATGTCATTATAGAGTTATTGGTACTTTAAACACTATGTAAACCTATACCATTCAACCACAGTTGATTATCTCAGGCATCTTGAATGCCCTATCTTGGTCAGATCATCAAGGTCTCATGATTAGTCAGGCTATAAACTAATCATGTAGATCTCCATAAGAAGACCTCATCTCGATCATTTGGATGACTAAGGTGAAGATCACACCTCATTGTGTGCCTTTCATCCCCTAAAACTCAATAGAAAGAAGGATCATGCCTTTGACATATGTATAGTGAAATCACATAAAAATGATGATGATGATATGCAATGCACAATATAACATGTTAAGACAAAACAAATCACATAACGTGTACATAATAAATTATAAAAAAATGTAAAATAATATGATACATAAGCATCTAACATAACATAGGCAATACCTATGTCATTGTTTACAGACAGGAGTAAGCTTCGACTAACAAAGTAAGTTGGGAAGTCCAACCTCTACCCCAAACCCTTAATAGAGGAGGAGAAAGCTCAATCACTCAACAATGGTGGGTCGATAGACTCCTTCAACTCCAAACCTTATGGAGAATGAGGTGGGAAGCCAAGCTTCTACCCCACTCTCAAACCACCATTGAAGGAGTGATGTAAGTGGACATGTTGCTAGTGTGCTTTATGGTGAAAGCCTGAAATCCATCTCAAAATGGGCTGAAACCAACCAAGGATGTGATGGGCTGGGCTGAGAATGAAATGGGTCATAGGTTCTTGGGAAAGTGCTAGAATTAGATGGTTACCTAGTTCTTTGTTTAGTATATTTAATGTTTTGAAAGTTTTCAAGTGTATTTATTAGGTGGGTGTATGGGAATTGTTAGATTGTATGGGAAAAGTGTAGTCTAGCTTGCATAGGAAAGGGTTAAGTTGGTTAAGATAGTCTTGAGATTACAAAGTTTGTTTAAGTCTAGGGCCTTTGAAGTTGCAGTCTATTTATTATTTGTCTTGAGGGCTAAGGAAGTAGGGGCTTATAAATTGGGTTGGACATCTCTCATTAGAACCAGAGAATTGAAGTAGAATTTGAATGAAAGCTTTCTAGTTTCTATTTGGGTAATCTCTTTAAGTTCACTTGTTGAGTTTGGTTCTTTTTACACTTAAAACAACTAAGTCTTTGTTGATTTTTCTTTAAACTAAATCAACACATCTATCCCTTAAATTTAGTTGCATCAAATTGGTATCAGAGCAGATTCTTTTTGTCTCTATATTGTTCGAGGAGTCTGAAGTTCCGTTGATATTGATACAAGAAGACCTAAAGGGGGGGTGAATAATTCTATTAAAAATTAGCCTAAGTTGGTTACTAATATGCTTAAATAAAATAGATCAATCAATTTAAAGTGATAATATAAAAGAGACAAAAATCTACAACACAAGTATATATAGTGATTTGATGTATCAACACCTACGTCCACTCTCCAAATAGCTCCACTGAGCTAGCACCTTTTTAATTCAATATTTAAGTAACCTTATAATATTAAATATGGTATATGATCTGGTCTCAATCGCAATCGATAAGATAAAATAAAGTTGCAACCAAACTCTTGCTTAGTCAAGACTGAAATTCTCTTTTAATTACCACTATATGTCCTAAAGGGGGGTGAATAGGATAATTTATAATTTCTCTGCAGATTATATATAGATTTAAATTTAATGATCACACATGACGGAATAGGATTAAACAATTAAAATTTGAATCATCCACATAACATAGATATGGGTAAATCTAAGACAAAATATGTAAACATTCACAATCACATGAGACAGATTTATAGTGGTTCGGCGACTCCGCACCTACATCAACTGTCCAATACTCAACACGAGTAATATTATATTATTTCAATCATGTATTACAACATATCCAATCAAAATAAATAATTAACCAACTAAGATAACACTTAATCTCAATCTAACAAGAATTGCTTCTCGCTCACCTAGAAAGTCAGTCTAGGCCAGTAGACTTTTAGATAATCATTCTTCGCATGGATCTACAATCCTCAACTCGATCCTTACGAAAATCACTTCTCGTTCACCTAGAAAGTCAGACAAGGCCCGTAGTATTTTAGAGAAACAGATTTCTCAAGGATTCCACCATCTTCCACTCAATTCAATAAGTAAACACTCATCCACCAATCACAAAAAATCCAATTTTGATAATATTGAATTCAATTTAAAAGGTTTCTTCTTAAAGATACTTACCTTTCGATTAATTCGATAAAATGGTGAATCCTCGGAGAAGAATTCGCCACAGAGACACTATGACACATAAAATTACTTTTTTAGGAATAAGATGATTGTATGAATCAAGACTCTTTATAGTCTCTCAAACGATTAGAGCCTTCACCAAAGATGAACTAGTTTTGCTCAAGTGAAGCTCTCTCAAATTCTAAATCTCTAGACTCAAGAGATGTTAATCAAAGAATGGTAGTCAAAGAGATAGCTTGATTGGGACTCCTCTAATTAATTCTTTCTTATTGATCATGGCTAAGTCTTTAAAATTTATGTGCCCTAGACGTTAGTGCCAAAGTTCGGATTCATTTGTCTGTGTCATACTGCACTTAATCGAACTACCAGTCTCAATGACATAGCAATTATCAGAAGTTCTATTTCCTTGAATTATAACCTTGTTAGACTTCTTGTCTAGGATTTCAAGTTTTTCTTTAGAGAACTTACATATGTGGTCTTTGTCACAAATCTGACTAATTCTAAGAAGGTTATGTTTCTGACTATCTACACAGAATACATTCTCGATCTTAGGTATTCATTGACCTTGAATAGTCCCTCTACCAATAATATTAGCACTACTAGCATCACCAAATATTATATCAACACCATGGCATTCATCAAATGAACAAAAATGAGATCTTTCTCCAATCATGTGTCTAGAGCATCCACTATCAAATACCACTTACAAGTTTCATTTGCAATTAAAGCAGTATGAATATCCAAATATTTTTTAACCAATTTTATATCCTAACTCTTAACAAGAGATTTTTCATTGTTTTTCTTGTTGGTTAAAGAGTTATTGATATTTTCTTTTATATCTCTTGCTCTAGCATTTAAAGTGTAAGGAATATTTTTATATTCAATTTGGCAAAGACTCCATTTGACATAAAAATATTCTTGTAACCGTTCCTATGAGCACTAGTGCAGTGTGAAGATGTCGTGGTATGCATACTTCGCCGACTACTAGAAGATAGAGTCGGGTTGACGACAGGAGTCATCTGAGTAACTCCCCTTTTGTCAGTCAAAGATCATGTACGCTCGATTAGGAAGGTAAGTGACTTAGTGGCCGTAGGAATAGGTTTAAAATGAATAAAATATAATGGTCAAACCTAGTCATTGGACAGACCCGAGTCTGAGTCAAAGATATTGACTATTGGGAGAGTCCAATCAATTGGAAAACTCTATGTAATCGATTGGAAGCTACGAGACAGAAACTTATTTCAGTCCAATCGATTGGAGGACTCTGTGTAATCGATTGAAAGCTATGAGGCAGAAACTTTTTTCAGCCAAATCGATTGGAGACTCTATGAAATCGATTGGAGTCTTCGGGACAAAAAATTATTTGAGTCCAATCGATTAGAGAACTCTGTGTAATCGATTAGAGCCTACGGAACAGGAAACTTATTGAGGCCAATCGATTGGACACTTATACCCAATCGATTGGACCCAGAGTACAATCGATTGGACCTTTTACGAACTCAGTCTTTCTCAGATCTAAAATTCTTTGTTCTATTATCCCATGTTCTACACAACTTAGGGTTACGAATTCTATAAATACAACCCTTCTATACATTCTCTAAACACACACAGAGTGACTCAATCTTTCAAAAAGAGATAAGAAAATGATTATTTATTAAAGTGTCCATTTGAAGAGCAATAAACTTGTTTCTCATTCACATCTTGTGAGCTGGCTCCTCTTCTTGATCAAAACCAAGTGCTTGATCCTTTTCTCAGCTTAAGTCTTCCACTTATATATTCGACCTAGTAGCCTGAGTGTATCAGTGTGACTCAATACTTTTTGAGCAACTTAGGGTTCAGGGTGTATTGAATCCTTCACCTTCTGGAAAGACAGGAGTATTGAGAATTAAAATCGGAGGAGCCGATCGACGGTAAGTTTGGGGTGTACCAAACTGAACAAGCGGACAAGGCTTCTTGGCTGGAAGGGCACGCGTAGATTCGTAGCGTTGATTCAGAAGATGTGGACCCATCGGCAGTAGGTCTTGACTAAGGTTGGAACTGTATTTGCAATGGTCCTGCGTAGGTAACCTTTCTTTCGTTTAACTTTTCAGTTGGTGATACTTTCCGTCTGGACGTGGTCCCATGGTTTTTCTTTGACTAAGGTTTCCACGTAAAAATCTCTTTTCTTGTGTGATTGTTTGTTTGTATTCCGCTATCTATCTTGATTAGACCAAACGACAAAAAAAAAATATACCACGGAGGTATATTCAATTTGAGTCAGTTGTGATAATCTTTTATCAAACAACTAAGGCATGCGATTTTGTTCCCCTACCATAGACCAGTAAAACTGTATAGATATAATTAATTTTTAAATACCTAATCAACCCCCGCTTCTAGGTATATTGGATTAAAGAGAACAAACCGGTTAATTTCAATTGGTATCAGAACGGGTTATTCTATTTAAGGTTTAATCACCTGAATTTAGATTATTGTGAAACTAGTCTATTTTTATTAATTTGTCAAAATGCAAAGAGAATGTGAAAACACATCCAGACCTCCACTGTTTAATGGAGAAGACTATGCCTATTGGAAGGCCAAGATGAGGGCTTTTCCAAAGTCTATTGATAAAAGAGTCTGGATGTCTGTAGTGGATGGTTGGTCACCACCCACAATGGCTATAAGAGATAAAACCATTCTTAAACCTAAAGCCGACTAGAGCAAAGAGGACATAGATTGTTGTTGTCTAAATAGCAAAGGGCTAAATGCTATTTTCAATGCGGTTGATAAGAATAAGTTTTGAAGAATCTCTACTTGTTCTTTGGTTAAAGAAGTATGGGACATTCTTAGAGTCACATATAAAGGAACGTCAGTTGTTAAAATCTTTAAACTTCAAATGCTAACTTTTAAGTTCGAATTCATGAGAATGGAGGAAAATAATACATTCACTGAGTTCTATGCCCAACTTAGTGATATTATGAACTCTGCACACAACTTGGGTGAAATCATTTCTGAATCCAAAGTTGTTCAAAAAATTTTGAGATCCTTACCTGATAGATTTCAGGCGAAGGTTACTGCTATTGAGGAAAGCAAAGATGTTGACTCTCTAAAAATTGATGAGCTGGTTGGATCTCTACAAACTTATGAGATGAACTTCAGACAATCGAAGAAATCAAAAGGTATTGCCCTTAAGGTTTCTGAAGCTTAGGATTCAGAGTCAGATGTTGACTCTAAAGTTGAAATGGCATCATTTGTGAAAAAGTTGAAAAAGTTCAATTTTTCGTTCTAAAAATGGAGTTAAGAACAATAAAACTTTTGATAAATCTAAGGAACATGCCAGACCTCATGAGAGATGTAGCAGAAGTGGAAAGAACCCTAGGGAAAGTCGCTCAAGCGAACCCCAATGTTTCAAATATAAGGGTTTTGGTCACTTTGCTAATGTTTGCCCAAACAAAGAAGAATATAAGGGCAAGGCAAAAGCTTTCAATGCCATATGGGATGAAGAATCAGAAGATCATTCTGATGATTTAGATAGCAATAAAAAGACTGATAAGTATATAGCTTTTGTTGCTCATTTTAATAGTCCCTATGGATCTCATGGAGATTCCAAGAAAAGTGAGGATGAGAACTCAGAAGACTCTTACAATGGGGACTCGGATGACTCTGCAGTTGATGTAAAAGAACTGTACGGGAAATTGATAAAATTCATTAAGGCTAATAAAATTTTACCTGACAAAGTCAAATGTCTTGACTCTGAAAATGCAGCCTTATTAATTGACACTGAAAAATTAAAAGTGTTAATTACTGATCTAGAGCAAGAGAATGAGTCTCTGCTAAAAAAGAACAAGTCACTGGAATGTGAATTCCAAACTTGCATGACACATAAGGAATCCCTGGAAAATGAGCTTATTAAATCCAATAGAGATGTGTCAGGATTCTCATCTAGCTCTGCAAAGCTTGATGAGATTCTTTTTGTGGAAAAAGTCTATGGAGACAAACAAGGTTTGGGTTACAAATAAAATCAAGAAAAATGATCTTCTTTCAAGACAATTTTTGTTAAGGCTTAAGCTATTCCCACTCAGATCAATGACCAAATCAAAGTTGTCAAAAGCAATCGTTATTATACGTATTACAAAAATTTGGGTCATGTGATTAGAGACTATCATAAATTGAGAAGAGGACATCAAAATTCTCTAGAGAAAGTGATGAATTCAACTCAAAATGTGAAAAGTCAAAGATTTTCTATGAAGACACATTATGAGATAAACTATTTGGATGTGCTATCTAGGAAGATAAAAGACCTACTGGAAAGGTCTAGAGAATTAATGAAAGAGATTGAGTCTCTTGAGAAATTCAAACATCCTCAGAGTTCTGTAACTCAAAAGAGGAGAGATCCTAAGAGAATTAATCTATCCACCAAAATTACATCTGTGTGGGTTAAAAGGAGAAATGTTCAACAATGTCCTATCTCTGAGCATTGTGCTCACTATCCCTTCGTGTTTTCCATTCTTATTCTCTGTGGAGGGATTTTTTTTTCCCTTTCGATTTTGCTTCGTTTTGAAGAATAAAAAAAAAATTTGAAAATTTTTCAGAAAATCGAAAGATCTATTGTTCAGAAGAATGTTAAAATTATTATTTAAATATACGATTTTGATGAGCAGTAATTTTTTAGAACATTCATAAAATAAGAACTTAACTATGTTGGTAAAATTTTACTAATCTCAGTATTATATCTTTTAATTATTATGATTGGTCAATTTTACTAGTGTGCATTAGAATATTATTTAAACAGTAAATCTCGTATTTTTTACATGCACACTGATTATTTCTGTGGGAATGGATTTGATAGAGGTGTGAGATCTTGTATTATTAGAATTAGGAATAAACATCTACTGATTATAACTTAAAATTAATAGTGTTCCTGCCTTCGGTTGATTTCAAAATTGCACTATAGTTGACTGTTGGCTTCCCAATGAGATTTATTATTCTAAGGAAATAGCTACCTCCACAAAAATTAGAGTGAAAGCCATCTGTATGTCCCTATTTGAAATTGAAATCTAATTCTCACTGCTATAGAAAATGGCTACCTACGTGGAGAGTGAAAGCTACTTATATTCAAAGTGAATAAAAATGGTGTAAAAGATAACTAATTTGCTAAAAAATACTTATCCATCAGCAAATACCTGTATACATGAGTGTATGTGAGAACCCTTAATAACTCTAATGAGGATTTTATGATCGGATACAGGATACCTCCAGATTCTAATTTTTATGAGAACTTATTACTGAAATCTAATCCGATACCACAGATAAAATCAAATCACTTACACTTGATAATATTACTGTTGATATTTGAATCGATGATTACTAGTGATTTGTGACTTGCGCTAATATCTAAAAGAGTTGATATTTCTGATGAAGCAAAAGATAGAACTAATGTGTTAGTTATTTTTTCTTAAATAGACTCAGTGTTTAGTACTTATCAAGATTGATTTCATGAATTGAATTCTAACAGTTTTCTGAATATTATCTTTTCTTGAGCCGTTTAAAAATGTTATTTGGTTTGAAAAGATTTATTTGGGGGTCTTGGAGAATGAGCCTATTGGTTTTTAAAAAAAAATTATTTTTTATTTTTTTTATTTGGAGCCTCAGTCCAATCGATTGGACTCTACGGAGCAATCGATCGGACATTTCCAATCGATTGGCTTTGCTCCAATCGATTGGTCACTTAATCCAATCGATTGGACAATGCGGCATTATTTTTTATAAAACCCAAAATGTGTCATTTTCAACCCCAATCGATCCAATCACCTCATAGATTTCTCCTAATCAATCGCAGGTGCCTGATCTACTGTTCCCATACTATTTTGTGGAGCGATTCTCTCGATTTCTCTGATTTTCTACTTCATCTTTTTCATTGGATTTTGAGAAGTTTTTGGGTGAAAATGGAGTTGTTTTGGTATTTTCTTCCATTTTTGGTTCTTATGGCGACAAATCCTCGTCGTAGAAGAATGATTATAGTCTCAGAAGAGGAGAGTGCCGATGATGAACCTCTTGCACCATGAACCCAATCTCGCGCAAAACGAGGTAGCTGATTCAGTGGTTCACGGCATTCCAAGCGGGGTGAATCATCTAGAGGCTCTAGAAGAGCTTGTTCTCGGGGTCGTTCCAGTAATACCGAGATTCCTTCGGTGAGTGCTCCTATTTTTCCTTTTATTTCTGATTCTGCTATGGATCGCTATGAGCATTTCACTGGTTGCAAATTCACTACTAAGAGGGTAGTTGAATTTGGCACTATTTTGGGTCTGAGGTTCATTCTATTTTCTTATCTCGTGAGTGGATCCCTGTTACTCGGTTGAACATCCATTTTTACCCTATTTTGGTTAAGCTGTTTTATGCCAACATGCATTCTATTCAGTGTAATGACCAGAGTGAGCTATCCTTTCAGACTTAAGTCTTCCACTTATATCTGATTTCTACCTTGTTGGACATACCTCGTCCCTCTACTTCACATGAGTACCTTCCCAGGACTCGTGAGCTGACGATTGATAGAGCCACTTTGACTAAGACTCTCACTGGGCAACTTTTTGATTGGATTACATTTATTTCCCTTACTTCTCTTCTCCCTCAATAACGGTTGTTGCACCTCATCTGTGGGTACAACATTGATCCACCTGGGCATGGGGCACAGGTGAACATTGATCGTCTCCAGCTTCTATATCATCTTGGTACCGGGTTTGGCATTGACCTTCCGAGGTTCATATTTAGAGCCATGGTTAGAGCGGGTAGCCAGTTGACTAACCATCTGTGTCTTCCATTTCCTCTGTTGGTGAGCTCTATTCTATTTCACCTGGATGTACCGATCTTAACTTCCAATGAGGTTTGTTCTCCCATGGGGCCCATTGGACCCTCCACTATCAGGAAGAGTATGTCTTAGACAGAGACCGTCCTTAATGTCAATTGGAAATAATTAATTGTAATGGCTAACTATTCATTAGAGTGGCTAACTCAATAATGATTGATGTTTGATCATTCAAATTTTCTCCCTTTTAAGAGTAACTATCTGAGTACAGTGACTCTCAATAATGATTTTAAAAAAAATAAAATAGATTAAAGATATTCACCACAATTTTAATATACCAAAAATGCATTGACATAAATCATCTAAAATGTCTTATGCAATCAATCAACCAATCAGAACATATATCAGATATTGAAATACCAATAATTTTTCAATTCTTGCAAAAAAAGACAATTTTTCAAATTGATATTTTAATCAAAAAGTAGATTTAGAAAAATTTCCAAATAAGGTTTATTAATCAATTGTTTAAAATTTTAAAACAAGATTTATAAATATATTATGATAAACAGATAACATTCTTAAATATGACTTGAACTAAGATCAGAATCAGTACTTCTGTTAATAAATTTATTAATTAAACGAAATATTTCTATTATTAAAATTTTAAAGTGAAATTTATCTTGACAATTATAGATGTTTTCCTTTTTAATCCATGTAGATGTATAAAAAGTTTTAGTTTTAGTCTTAGTAGAAAATTTTATATTCTCAATTTGTTTGTGTAAAAGTTTAGTTTTGACATTTAAGATATTAATTTATTCAAATAGATTCTTTTCTTTATTAATTAATTCATTATTCTTTTGTTTTTGACTTTCTTTTTCATATTCTATTTTTTTTTGTTTTTAAATTTTCTTTTTTAAAATTTTACAGTCAAATTTCATATGACCGATCTTTTTATAGCAATGACAAGTTATATTAGTTGGTTTATTTAAACTAATTTTATTTGAAAGTTTAAAATATTGTTTGTTGTGGGTGAAATTATTTTTAGCATTTGTAAAATATTGTTTATTATAATGTTTATTATGGACAGATATTTCTTTAGCCTTTTTAATGACAATTTTTGAAGTAAGGTTTTTAGATGGATTATTAATATATCTTAATCCTCTTTTGTTATTATAAGTTCTTCCCATAGTTATAATATTTTCAAGTTACCTTGAGTAATAATTTTTACTAAGTTTATATTTTTTATTTCAAGATCATTATAGAAGTTTTATTAGAAAGATTTCATTTTCATTCTCTATTTCCTTTCTCTTTTGATTTTCAATGATTTCACAGATTTTTATGGTGAGTTAATAATTTTCATTATTAAGTTTACTTATTTTAAGTTTCTGGTTATCACAAATTTAAACTAGTTTTAAACTTTCTTGATAAAAGTTTTTATAAACTTCTTGTAGATCTCCATTACTAGATTCATATCATTTTTATTTTCTTCTTTTTCTAAGTGATAAATTTTATTATAGTTAGATTTAATCATTAAAGCTTTCATTTGATCATTTATACAAGATGAGTTTGATTAATTACTATTGTTATCTCGAGTGACTTTCATTGCTTTAGTGATTAAACCTTTACACAAGTGTTAGTCTCCGATACCAATTGAATTTCCATTTATATGTATACAAGAGACATAGAGAGGGGTAAATAGGTTTATTAATTTTAGTCAAAGTTGATTACCAATAGGCTTGAACAATTTAATCAACTAAAGCGATGAGTAAATAGACAACAATCCACAACACAAGTATTATAGTGGTTCAGTGTATCCACACCTACGTCCACTCTCCAAATAGCTCCATTAAGCTTAGCACCTTTTTAATTCAATATTTAAGTACAATTACAATATTGAATAGGATATGAACCCAGTCTCAATCGCAATCGATATTAATGGAGTACGACTGCAACCGAAACTCTCGCTCGATCAAGAACTTACTTGATTCGACCAGCACAATAGTATAAAAGATGATTTATCAATCACGAGAGTTTTTCGAAAAAAAACTATCTTGCTAATAATCAAGTTACCTCTAAATTGAGATTGACAACAAACGGAGCTTCAATGTTGCTAAAGCTTTATCAAAGGCACTACGCAGAATTGCCACCTTGACCAATCACTGAATCGCTCTCACACGAAGAGCACCAAGCGCCGAAGCGTATCTACCACAAGTCGAGCAATGCTAGATCATCGAAGCAAGAACATCGAAGCAATGGAGCAAAGATCAAATCTTTTGTAATGAAGAACTCAAGAGATATCAGAGTAAATTGCTAAGTAAGAAGGTAAGTGGGAGGGATATTTATAGTGAATGGAGAGGGGTAAGGCGCACTTGTAAATCGAGGTTTTACCAAGGCCGGTCAACTGGACCCTAATAAGTATTTGACATCGGTCAACCTGTATGCTTAGCCCGGTCGACCTCTATAAGTATATCTCAAACTTAGGGTCTTTAAAAGGGGTTTTCATACAAAAAATTGTGGGGATTCTAATTCTGTCCAAATGTACTTTCCAAGGTTTTCTTCGAGTCCTTGATCATTTACTCCTTCTTGTGTACAAAAGATTGCCTTGTAGCCAATCTCTGAATCTTGTTTTGCACATTCCAATCTCCATGGTAGTCGATCAATAGCGGTTACATCAATTCCAAAGGTTGTTCTGGAATTGACAACATAAGGTATACTTATCAGAATCTTTTTTAGGGCTCGATAGAGTATTAGATTCGTCAAAGAAAAAAGTATGGCACTCATATTTTTCTCTAAACAAGACATATGTGCCTAATCAATACAAAGTTTCGTTTGTATGCTTTGATTTATTTCCGACTTCTACCTGTACACACAAAAAACTGTGGATCATTATTTTGGGGCGACTAACACATGGATGTTTGGCTTAACCCTTGGTAGACCAACACACCCAAAATCCACTTGATTGGTAGTTGTAGTAGTTTAAAAACTAAGATCCAATGACTAGAAATCACCCATTAAAATGCTCAACTTTAATAAATAGATATCCCCAATCAAGCTAATTTTGAGGTGTGGTTCCGCCATGAGGTAAGCCAAACATTCGTGTGTCAGTATGCCACGTGGCATTTGAAAGAGTCCACTTTTGCTCACTCTTCGCCCATAGATACATCATACATCTGAAAAACGTGGACTCGAGTTTGAAAAAGACTAAAGTTGCACTCTTACCATGGTAGTTGGGTGGACCTGCTGGTGGTTGATACCACTTAAGAGTCGATACTCATTAATACAATTTAATATTGTGTACCAGATGAAAGGAATTTATATCCATAAATTAATTGATTAAGCACTGAAATCATAATAAAGGTTGCCATCTAATAAATCATTTTTAACTTGTCAAAAAGGAAAATTTTATTTGCACCCCAAATTTTGCTATTTGTTTCCCTCTCACACATCCCATCCACCCATCCCCCATATTTCACTCTCTCTCTCTCTCTCTCTCTCTCTCTCTCTCTCTCTCTCTCTCTCTCTCTCTCTGTAATTTAAAAAAAAAACAAAAACAGTCTTGGCTTGACCCAACAGAACAAACCCATCATGTTCGGTTGCATCCAACCGAAAATCATATGTTCATAGTGTTTGGTCATTGACTATAGGCCAAAAGTGAAACTTCTTTCAAGGAGAGAGAGAGAGAGAAGAAGCAAAAGTGGGTATGGGGTGCTGAGTGCTGAAAGAGTGAGGGGTGTTTTCACAAAATTTGAGGTGCAAATAGAATTTCTCTATCAAAAAATAAAATTAAATATGAATTGTCAATTTTAACCTAGAAGATTTTTGTACAGCAAATTTTGGATACCCAGTCCATTTCTCTTCTTATCCCCCACTTAAACTATAATTCAAATGACATCTATATTCCCTGTGTTTTCTCTTATCTTCTCCCACAAAATATACAAAATACCAACTTTACCCGCTTTGTTTCTCTAACCCCTTTCTATTTCTATCCATCCCCTTTAAAATTCAAAACCGTTAAAGCTTGGGAGAAAACAAGGGAGACTATTATTTCAAAACTGAAAAACACAAAAGCAAGGGAGACTATTGAAAATGCAAAGGGAGAAGAATACTTAAAAGATTAGAGTTGTATTCTACATCTTTTACAACTCTCATTGTGAACTTTTGAGTAAAACAATTAATGGAGGAATCAATGGATGTATGTATTTGAATTCAATTTTTTTTAGTTGACAAAATTATTCTAACTTCATTTTCAAAATCATTCTAACAAGAATTTCTAGTAATCTCGCCGGAACGATACATTGAGGTTTCTTTTCTCATGCAGTCTCGGTCATGGTCTTTGAATTGATTGTTCAGAGTGCTAAGTCCGAACAATGCTTCACTGTTTGGACTTAACAGTCTGAACAGTGAAGCATTATTCGAACTGCGACTTAGCAATCCGAACAACGACGAGTACCTGCGGAACACGTTAATGGCGATACCAGAGGAGGCAGAGGCACACTCGCTTGCTCAAGCTTGCTCTCTTCCTTTTATGATGAAGGAACGTCGGGTTTTCACAATGAAAAAGTGAAAAATTTGCCTTTTGTACATATTACCCAAAAGAAAGGAAGCTCTCTCCTTAAATTAAATGATTTTGCACGGAACCATAAGAAACCCAAACTTATTAAGTCTTATGGTAGTTTGGGTGGACCATTTGGTAATTAGTAATTAAATTCAAATTGATAGAACTATGTACATTATACTTAACAATCTCAATTTTTTCCTTCAAAACACTTCAAATTTTTTGACCCGTTAATTGTTGAATAACCCAATTGGACCAGCCAAAAATTTGGACCGACACCCTGCTAATTGGGTCAGGCCCATTTGGCAATCAGTTAATCGGGTATCCATTATCATCGAGGTTAGGTGACTTACACACCCTGCCATGCATGCACCTAAGAAACCACGTGGAACACTATCTCGAGTCCACTAATGTATGGATATATGTTTGACCCACCCCTTAGTAGACCTACACTCTCAAAATCAGCTTGATTGGTGGTGTCTAACAATCAGATGAGCACCAATCAAGCTGATTTCTGGGATGTAGGTCCACCAAGCGGTGAGCCAAATATCCATGCGTCATTGGGCCTGTGAAATGTGCCACTTGCCATTTGAGAGATGGCACTTCAAAGAGTACACTTTTGTTCCCTTGAGAAACACCTGAAAAGCGTGTTTTTAAACTTTTTTAAAACATGTAAACACGTTTTCCTCACCACCTTCTGAGCAATTCACTTTTGGTTGCTTTTGTGTCCCCTTTAGGTAACTAAAGCCTGTACATTTGACGTGTATCATGGCAATATATTTTGAAAATTTTAAAAATTTAGGGGGTGTTTGGATCGCCTTTTTTAGACATGAAAAAGACTTTATTTCCACAAAAAAAAACTTTTTCCAATATAATAGATTGGATGACTATTTTTAAAAAGTAATTATTCCATAAAAATATATTTTTTAAGTCAAAAAGTCTTTTTATAAAAAAAAATAGCTGAAAGCTGTTTTGCAAGTAAAATAATGACTTTTTTAAATTTTGCTATCTCAATTAAGATAATAAACAAAGAAATAGTTTTTAAGTAGAAATCCCTTACCAAATATAAAGACATTATAGTGGTGGGGCACACTAAGAGAAGATAAAGATATGCATGAGTGATGATCCAAAATACATTTTTAAGAAAACACAATTTTTTCAAAAATATATTTTCAGTATTTTTCTTTAGAATAAATATTTTTTGAAGAAAGGCGATCCAAACACCTTAAACTTACAAAAAAAAAAAAAGAGGTTTTGTCAGGGACAAAAACCATGTATGTATGGACTCGACATTGAAACTGTGGAACAGATTAAACCTGCAATCGTTTTGTGGTAGCTAGTTTGCGAGGAGCGGTTGGTAATTAATAGCTAATTTTTTTTATAAGTATAGATTTTATTGAAGGAAGCATTTAGAGGCTTAGGAAGCTTACGGAAAAGCCTAGAAATATTACAGAGAAGAACATTAATAGCTAAACTTCCAATTGAAACTATGTATGTATGGACATTGAAACTATATGTATGGACTCAGAGTACAGAAAAATCATATTATAGTAGGACCCACAACTACGACCAAATATATTAGACACAACGAATAGTCCAGGCCCAGCCCGGCTCTGCCCGAGCCGAGCCATCTACAACTAAATTGTGCAGACAAGGCTAGACAAGATTATAATCTAGTAAGAGGAACCCACCACCATCGTCCTCTTCTCTACCACAACCACACCTCCACCACTGCCTTCTTCTTCTTCTATCCCGTTAAAATTGTTTTAACAGCCGTTAAATTCTGGAAAAGTTTGTGGAAAAAAATGGCTGTTAAATTCGTTAAAATCCGTTATTTTTCTGTTAGATTCCTTCTTTTTTTTTTTGAAATTTTCAATTTCAAATTTTGATTTTCAGCATAATTTTTTCTGTTTTTATGATAAACTCCTTTTTTTTTCGTTTTTGGCCCTAGCCGTTTCAATCCGTACTTACATAGTTTGGGAGGAACCGTTGGTAATTAATAGCTAATTTTCTTTTTTTTAAGTATAGATTTTATTGAAGAAAGCTTACGAAAAAGCTAAGCTTACGAGCCGTTGGTAATTAATAGCTAATTTTCTTTTTTGTAAGTATAGATTTTACGAAAAAGCCTATAAATATTACAGAGAAGAACATTAATAGCTAAAATTCCAATTGAAACTATGTATGTATGGACATTGAAACTATATGTATGGACTCAGAGTACAGAACAATCATGTTACAGTGGGACCCACAACTACAACCAAATATATTAGACACAACGAACAGCCCAGGCCCTGCCCGGCTCAGCCTGACCCGTTTACAACTAAATTGTGCAGACAAGTCTAGAAAAGATTATAATCTAGTAAGAGGAACCCACCACCATCGTCCTCTTCTCCCCCACCACCACCACAACCACGCCTCCACCACTGCCTTCTTCTTCTTCTTCTTCTTCTTCTTCTTCTTCTTCTTCTTCTTCTTCTTCTTCTTCTATCCCGTTAAAATCGTTTTAACAGCCGTTAAAATTTGAAAAATTTGTGAAAAAAAATAGCCGTTAAATCCGTTATTTTTCCCTTAAAGTCCTTTTTTTTTTAATTTTCAATTTTGAAATTTGAATTTCAGTGCCATTTTTTCCGTTTTTCCGTTAAACTCTATTTTATTTTTTTTGGGAATTTTTGACATACCCCCCCATGTTATCTTTAAAATTTGACATACCCCCCCACAATTTGAAAAAGCTGACATACCCCCCTATGACTCGGTCCACTGCCGTTTGACCAGTGTTGACTTGAGCTGACTTTCAAATTTTGTATTAAATGGCAAAAATGCCCTTGTCTTCAACCTTGGAACAAGGGTTTGGGCCAAAACCCAAACCCCAAATCAAACGGCTGTGGGGATGGCCGGCCAAGAGATTCCAATGGGTTGGCCGCCCATCACCAGCGACCAACCCACCGGAGTCTCATGGCTGGCTGGCCACCACTCCGGCAATAATTTTAAACCTAAGGTTAAAAAAAAAAAAAAAACACCCAAAGCATATAATTTTAGTTTTAAAATTTTCATTAACAAAAATGACATGACAAAGCAATTTATATTTCAAACTTTTGAGATGTGGATTTTGGAAAGATGGGTTCTCTCAATTTTAAAATTTCATTCTACAATAAAATCCATAAAAAGAAATATCATTCCGATTTACCGTTGTAGATGCCTCAATATGTATTTGCTTATATGGATGCCACGTGAGAAACTTAGAGCCATGTAGAATACCTAAAGGTAGGGCAATGATACATATATAAGAGATATAGGGTTGGAGGTTGAGAAAAAAGTGCAATGACACACACACACACACACATATATATATAGGGTCAGGATCGGGGGACAACAATTTCATACAACATTTTTTACAACAAAAATTGGCACAGGCCAATGTATAAATTAGAAGTCTTGGAATGAGGTGATTTTTTGCGATGGTGGTTTATATAGTGATGAGATCATCTCCACAAAATTTCAAATCAATCCGATATTCGAAGATCGGTTTACAAGTTGAAGAATTATAAACCGTCTATTTTTATCGTTAACTTGAAAACCACATTTGATGGGGTTAGAAATTTCCGAATGTGCTGATTTTTGTAAGGGTGATCTATATGATGAAGAGATCATCCTAACCAAAAATTAGCTATTAGTTCATCTTACATGTGGGTACGCCAAAATTGTTGTAAAAAATATTGTATGAAATTGTTGTCCCGCAATCCTGACCTATATATATATATATATATATAGAGAGAGAGAGAGAGAGAGAGAGAGAGAGAGAGAGATATTTGTCTTTTTATCTTTTCTCTCTATGTCAAGTTGTTTCAGTCTCTTATGTTCTCCCGGTATAACGAAGATGGAACCCAAACAGCTAATGACTGAGCTTAGGTAGGTCTCCTAGACTACCTTTCCATGTCATTGCCTTATCCTCCAACACTTACACATATAATGATTAGACTACCTGTGTTGATTAAATCTAAGGCATCTATTGGCTAGACAGTAAGAACATTTTTACAAAGGAAAAAATAAAGATGTCGGATGGCTATGATCATCTGATTAGCTCAATTTCTTATGTAGTAGATCTCCTAAGTGTGGTCCATTGATATATACTTTCTACCTCAATCGTAAGCGATTTATTTTCTTTGTCTTTGCAGGGTTTCAAAACTTTAAGCCTACAATTTCCATGCTTACTTGAGAGTGAAGTTATCTGAGATCTTGTTGCGCTATGGGTAAATAAAAGCCTAATTTCAATGAAATTAGATATGAAAGCCTAATTTCAACAAAATTAGATGTAAACTAGGTAATGAGTTTAAATAAGAAATATGAAGACTACGATGTCTTTGCATGTACGTAATGTGTAATATGACAAGGATTGTTCTTCAACTTCTATGGAATGTTTCTTATCTTTAGATGGTCTTCGTTCTTTCCGTATTGTAATGAGGAAAAAGTTGGGGTGTTCGTGGGCTCAACTGGTCTAATGGGCCTTTAGCCCAGCCAAATGGCCCCAAATTTGGACTGCATAAGAGTCCTGAGCATTCATCCGGGTTTGATTTATGGCCCGTTAGATAAATGTGCTGGGCTTGAACATTTAATAAAATTACGTTAGGCCTCACCCAAATCTAATAGCCCGGCCTCTTAACTCTATTAATCGCCTACATGGGCCTAGCTACACATATCTTGGTCCACATTCAAGTAGAATTTGGCTTGGCCTTTCAACTGGAAAGAAAGGTACACTACTACAAAACAGAAATATAATGAGGTACACCATTGGTAGGGTGATGGTGGCAGACCCAACTCCAATGGCTGGTAACTCTATTGCTAAGATTGCCAGGATCTCGATCGTGTGGTGCAAGAAGCGGAGGCTTGGTCGAGACGAGAATCTAAGACGAATAAAATTAGTAGTGAAATGTGAAGAACACGGGTTGAAGTGTTACCATTATAACGGTGTTATTAACGTTCCTTTTAAACCTTGGTGTTGCATAATAAATTGGTGGAATGGGACACATTTGTCCTCAAGAATGCCCTATCATATCATCAGAAATGGATCATTACATCGGTCTAGGAGGGTACGAAAGAGGCAAATAGAAGGGCGTGGTAAGTGCCTGCAATGCAACTCACAGAATTTACACTGGAGTGCAAAATGCATCCCAGATGCATTGCTTAGTTTGCTGCACTGAGATGTATTTTGCACTCCGGTGCAAATTCTGTGAGTAGCATTGCAGTCACTTACCACGGTTTTGGGGCTGCACATGCTTGGATCTATTTTCTTAAAAGAGTTTGCAAGGGCTTGGCAACCACTTGCACGGCAACTCATTTGCATGCCCCAACCAATCACATGTAATCCCAAAACCGTGGCAAGTGGGTGCATTGCATCTGATTTGCATTGAACCAAGCAGGGCCTTAATGTGAATGGTAGTGCCTTTGGAGTTCCAGGTTTTGAAAGGATGGGTGGTCCACGGTGGAGTGTTCCTCTAGGATAGTCAGAATGAGATCATTTTACAATATATATCTAAATCATTTGGGGCTAGTCTTATATAAACAGTGAATAGGACAGATGTTGGTGGCAATAGCTTAGAACTCTACACAGACAATTACATGTGGCAGCTCACTAGTGGACCCAAAGGATACACTGATTCGCTACTTCACCCTATCCCTATGTGATAGATAGGGTTGAAAATGGGTCAGCTTCCGATTGGTTTCAGGCCTGAATTTTAATTGCATCATGTTCGGCCTTCACCGATCTATAAATGGGAGGTAGGAAAATGTTAAGAGTAAAACTTTGATGACAGGGCTCTGTCATCGGCAGGCCGATGATAGGGTACAATATGAGCCACGTGGCACTCTTAGAGGACTCTAAATGTTTGTCCAATCCCTAGGTGGACCTACAAATCTAGGGATTGGCCAAACATCCATACGGTCAGTCCTCCAAGAGTTTGCCACGTGGCTCATATCGTGTCTTGTAACCAGAGACTATCATTTTAAGGCGGGAACTGGCTCTCTCTCTCTCTCTCTCTCTCTCTCTCTCTCTCTCTCTCTCTCTCTCTCTCTATCTATATATATATATATATATATATAATGACTAATGGACGTGGGGTCCACATGCAGATGACTTAAGTGCTGATTTTTTGAGAGGATGATCTCCTCACCATGGAGATCATCCTCCCCAAAAAATCAGTAATTTTTAATACTTTTAACCCTATCAAAGATGGACCTAAATTTAACGGTGAAAATGGATGGTCCAAAATTTTTCAATTTGCAATCTACTTTTCGCAAGGCTACAAATGTTGGAATGGGCTGATTTTTTGTGTAGTTGATATCCACATTGAGAAGAATATTATCACCAAAAATCACCCCTTAACCCATCCGCTTGTGGGCCCCACGTCCATTAGTAAGAATTCCATTAGTCATTCTATCCCAGCCCATATATATATATATATATATGTTAGGATCGGGAGACAACAATTTTCACAACATTTTCTACAACAAAAAATTGGCGTGGGCCAACATATGAATTATAAGTTTTGTAATTGGATGATTTTTGGCGAGGACGGTCTATATGGCGAGGAGATCATCCACACAAAAGTTTAAATCATTCTGGCATTCGTAGACTAGTTTAGAAGTAGAAGAATTATGGACCGTCTATTTTTACCGTTAACTTGAGGACTACACTTGATGGGGTTAGAAATTTCAGAATGGGCTGATTCTTTTGTAGGAGTGATCTATATGGTGAGATGATTATCCTCACCAAAAATCAGTCATTGATTCATCTTCCATGTGGGTATGCCAAAATTGTTGTAAAAAACGTTGTGAAAAATGTTGTCCCCCTATCCTGACCCTATCTATATAACAAAACAGGACGGTTGTCTCCCCCTCTCATCTGGCTTCATAAAGGATGGTCGAGATCTTATCACATCAAATGGATGGTGGATCTCAGCCACTCACCCAATTTTGACAAACGCTTTGTCGATGAGTGCCATTCACCTACTTTTTACCTACATATAACGAATGAAATGGGTTGGATTTACATAAAACCCAAGGGTCAAGCTCAATAGTCCCACTTTTTATGCCTCAAGAGGGGGGTTACCATTAAAACGACTGTTAAAACGGATTGAAATGGCCAAGGGCAAAAATGAAAAAAATAGATTTTAACGAAAAAAAAGTGGTGCTGAAATTCAAAATAGAATTTAAAAGAAATTTAATGGTTTTCTTATACCCCTCTTATCTTATATGGCTTCAATAATGTGTGGCTGAGATCCACTATGCTTCGTATCGATGGCTAAGATTAACTCCCACTCGATTTTGACAAACACTTGGTCAGAAAGTGTCGCGGGCATGTGGTACGCATACTTCGCCGACTACTTGAAGACTAGAAGACAGAAACAGCAAGAATCAGATGGTTGACGACAGGAGTCATTTGAGTAACTGCTCATTTGTCAATTAAAGATCGTGTGCGCTCGATTAGGAAGGTAAGTGACTTAGTGGCCATAGGAATAAGTTTAAAATGAATAAAATAAATGGTCAAACCTAGTCATTGGACAGACCCGAGTCTGAGTCAAAGATTTTGACTAATGGGAGAGTCCGATTGATTGAAACTTGTCCAATTGATTGGAGGACTCTGTGTAATCGATTGGAAGCTACGAGGCAGAAAATTATTTCAGTCCAATCGATTGTAGACTCTGTGAAATCGATTTGAGCCTTCGGGACAGAAACTTATTTGAGTCCAATAGATTGGAGACTCTGTGAAATCGATTGGAGCCTTCGAGACAGAAACTTATTTGAGTCCAATCGATTGGAGACCTCTGTGTAATCGATTAGAGCCTACGGAACAGGAAACTTATTGAGGCCAATCGATTTGACACTTATACCCAATCGTCGATTGGATACTTATACCAAATCGATTGGGCACCCAATCGACTGGACTTTGCACGAACTCAGTCTTTCTCAGATCTAAAATTCTTAGTTCCATTCTCCCACGTCCTATACGACTCAGGGTCACGAATTCTATAAATACAACCCTTCTATACATTCTCTAAACACACACAAAGACATAGAGTTACTCAATCTTTCAAGAAGAGAAAAAAAGGTTTATTTATTAGAGTGTCCATTCGAAGAGCAAGAAGTTTATTTCTCATTCACATCTTGTGAACTTGTTTCTCTTCTTGATCAAAGCTAAGTGCTTGATCCATCCCTCAGCTTAGGTCTTTCACTCATATATTCGACCTAGTAGCCTGAGTGTACTAGTGTGACTCAACACCTTTTGAGCAACTGAGGGTTCAAGGTGTACTGAATCCTTCACCTTCTGCAAAAGCGGGAGTGTTGAGAATTAAGATCGGAGGAGCCGATCGATGTTAGGTTTGGGGTGTACCAAACTGAACAAGCGAACAAGGTTTCTTGGTTGGAAGGGTACACGTGGATTCGTAGCGTTGATTCAAAAGACGTGAACGCATTGGCAGTAGGCCTTGGCTAAGGTTGTAAGCTATATTTACAACGATGCTGCTTAGGTAACCTTTGTTTCGTTTAACTTTTCAGTTACTGATACTTTCCGTCTGGACATGGTCCCGTGGTTTTTCCTTGGCTAAGATTTTTACGTAAAAATCTATTATCTTGTGTGATTGTTTGTTTGTATTCCGCTATCTATCTTGATTAGCTCAAACGACAAAAAGAAAATATACCGCGGAGGTATATTCGATTTGAGTTGGTTGTGATAATATCTTATCAAACAACTAAGGCATAAGATTTTGTTCATCTACCATTGACCAGTAAAACTGTGTATGTATAATTAATTTTTAAATACCTAATCAACCCCCCCCCCCTTTCTAGGTATATTGGAATAAAGAGAACGGACCGGTGTTATTTCAAATTTTTCATTCTTTTTTTTTATTTTTATATTCTGAGATATTGAAGAGATGATATGGAAGATCTAAACCCATTTGTGCATTGCTTAGTGGACCCCATAGGAGATTTGATGATTTAGTGGGTCCCAGCTAAGGAGAGCTGTTTATATCCAGATTAATGTCCAACCTTGAAAATCTGGACCCAGACCTAGATATGGGTCCAATTACTAAAAATACAAACTATTACTAAAAATAAAAAAGAGAACACAACTTTACTTTCTTTTCTTTTTTTGTCTTTGGGATTTCCAAAAGTAAATAACGCATAACTAATGGGATGGGACCCACCCTTCAATTTGTGCTTAATCTTTTGAACGACCATGGCCATTCCATTGGTCATGATTTTCTTTACCATTGTATCCCGTTACTTATTTCTTTTTGTAAAGAATGTTGTTGATCAGATGGTCATGATTGTCTGATCTGGATGATTTTTTTGTGTGGCAATTATTTCTTTACCATAGACAGCCTTGAGTAAAACTTCCGGCTATTTGGCAACTTCTACAATTTTTTTTATTTTTATGGAGCTTATATTGGGAGCAAGATTATGGAAATATCTTATGAAACGTGGATAGAAAATATCTTATGAAGGAGAAAAAACAGGGATGGTTTGCTAAGGAGTAGGTCAATAGACCATCTCTTCGTTTTTTTTAAATAATTACCCATAAAATGACTCATTTGGTGTGTCATTTATTATTGACCATTTATAATTAAAAAAATTTGAAAAAACAACATATGTGATATTGGTTTATGATCTTTATTAATGGTATATTTAAATATAATATGTATATAAAATTATAGAAAATGACTTTTTGACTTAAATTATGTCAAACTAACTTTTTCACTTTTTGACTTATAAGTCAGTGTTTCACCAAACAAACTTTTGCTTCCAAATGACAACTTTTATTCAGCAACTTAATTTAGAAGTTACTTTTTGCTTCCACTGGTTTGCCAAACGGGCCCTAAAACTTCTAGCTGTTTCGTAACTTCTACAATTTTTTTTTTAATTTTTTTATGGAGCTTATATTGGGAGCAAGATTATGGAAATAGTTTCTCGTTTTTTGTTACTAAAAATAAAAATAAAAATAAAAGCTTTGCGTTATTTTTTATTTTTTGGATCTTATTTTTGCTTTACCCCCTTACTTTATTGATGCAATTTGCATCTCACCCAATGTTTTTAAAGTATTTGCGTCTCACCCTTTGACCATGGTCAAAGGAACTCACCCATTGACAGTCTCGGATCAACATCCCAATATTTTTTAAATGACTATAATTACCTTGGGTGAGAGGCAAATATTTTAAAAACATTAGGTTCAATGCAAATTGCATCCATAAAATAAGGAGGACAAGCAAAAATCTTTTCTTTTTCATTTTTTTTTTTTTTTTTTTTTGAGGATTTTGAGCCCAACCTTTTTTTTGAGGATTGTGAATTTCACAGGTTGTAAAGCACGCTAATATCCCTCATCAATGATGACGAGGGACCACAATATGAGCCATGTCGCACACTCTTAGAGGTCACTAACCGTATGGATGTTGGGCCCATCGCTAGGTGGAGCGACATACCAAATATCAGCCTGATTAGTGATTTCAAATCATTGGATCTTTTTACCCCAAATAATGTTCAAATTCTACGGATAAAAGCAACCCAGGAAAACGACTCTAATCCAATGCTTAAAAAGTAACAAATCAGATTATTTTTTGGTATGTAGGTCCACCTACGGTTGGGCAAAAGTAAATGAAGAAAGGTTTTGAGCTCACAATCTTCAAAAAAAAAAAAATCCTTGGAAAAAAATAGATCTTTTGCTTGTCCCCCTTACTTTATTGATGCAATTTGCATCGCACCCAATGCTTTTAAAATATTTGCATTTCACCCAAAATAGCAAGTGGAGCACTCTTTCAGGCCCGTTAACCCCATGGATCTTTGGCCCAACTCTTTGTGGGTATACAAAACTAAAAATAATCAGCTCCATTAGTGATTTTCTAGTAGCACCCCAAAAAATAGCTCAAATCTGGCGGCCAGAGATCACCCCATTAAAAATGCTCAAATCCAATGGGCTAGGAATCACCAATCCAACTGATTTTCTGCATCTAGGGGCCCACCAAGAGGTGGACTAAAGAGTGCAACTTGGTATTTTGGGATGGGGCACCAAAGTTGGGCTCATATAGGTGGTTCTTAGCCCTTGAATTTTAGCCTTTTTCATCATGGGCTTATGAATAGGCGGCCTATGGGTGAAAAAGTTTGGATCTAAACCCATTATAAGAAATTCTGAAATCCAACGGTTAGGGATCACCAATCCAACTGATTATACATGTAGGGTCACTAGGAAGGTGGACCCATTCATGGGTTAGTTGGCACAAATTAGTGCCACATTGTAGTATTTCTCTTGACCAACACACACGATATGGTGTTTGAGTCCTTTTTAGTTGGCACAAATTCTTCCTATAACCACAATTGTAATAGGTAAAGAATTTGTGATTTCATACGATGGCATTTCAGTCCTTTTTATTTATTTATGGGTTTTTTTGCTTTACCCCCTTACTTTATTGATGCAATTTGTATCTCACCCAATGTTTTTAAAATATTTGTGTCTCACCCTTTGACCATGGTCAACATCGTTGACCACAGACGGTCATTAACGGGCTCTGGATGGACATCCCAATATTTTTCAAATGACTATAATGACCTTGGGTGAGACAAATATTTTAAAAGCATTGGGTGCGATGCAAATATTTTAAAAACATTGGGTGCGATGCAAATTGCATCAATAAAGTAAGGGGGACAAGCAAATTTTTCTTTTCTTTTTAGGATTGTAAGCTCAAAAACTTTATTCATTTACTTTTGGTCCAACCCTAGGTGAACCTAGACCAAAAATAATCTGATTGTTATTTTTAAGCATTGAATTAGAGTCATTTTCCCGGGTTGATTTTATCCGTAGAATTTGAGCATTATTTTGGGGTACAAAGATCCAATGGTTTGAAATCACTAATCAGGCTGATATTTGGTATGTAGCTCCACTTAGCGATGGGCCTAACATCCATATGGTTAATGACCTCTAAGAGTGTGCCAAGTGGCCCATATTGTTGTCCCTTGTCAAAATTATAAATTTTTTGTCTAGGTCCACATAGTTGTTGGGCCAAAATTAAATGAAGAAAGGTTTTGAGCTCACAATCCTCAAAAAAGATTTTTTGCTTCTCCCCCTTACTTTATTGATGCAATTTTCCATTGCACCCAATGTTTTTAAAATATTTGCGTCTCACCCAAGGTCATTATAGTCATTTAAAAATATTGGGATGTCCATCCGAAGACCGTTAATGACCGACTGTGGTCAATGACGTTGACCATGGTCAAAGGGTGAGACGCAAATATTTTAAAAATATTGGGTGAGATGCAAATTGCATCAATATAGTAAGGGGAAAAGCAAAAAAGCCCTTTATTTAATAAAGGGTTGGGCTCAGGGAACCCCCTTTCTTGACCCCTCTCGGGAGAGTCGTGTTCTCGGTCGTAAATTCCGAGAATCCAATGGTAGTTGATAGCGCTGAGGCGGCATTCACTTTTGTCATTTTAAATTTTTAAGGGGAATACTTTTATCCTTGGGTCCACACTGTTGAATGGTCTTTGACATATGTGTTACAAGAATCTCGAGGACCATCAATGGTTTGGACCTGAGGACAATGATAGGGAATACATCCTTCTTCAGAAACGCCACGGGGCAGGTTTTTTCAGCCCCACTGATCCTATGAATGTTTGGCCCAATCGTTTGTGGACCTAGACCCGGAAAATCATCCATAGCTAGCCATTGTTCATTATAGGGCTTGGAATCCATCCATAGGTTTGTTCATGAAGCCCAAGCCCATGATGGAAAAAATGCTCAATCAATGGTTAGATCCATGGTTTAAAAAAAGTCCCTTATAACAAAAATAACGGCAGTTATAAAGGATTTGGACCTCCCACATTACGTTATATACCATTTTAACACAGAAAATAATGGCCATTATTTTCTTTATAATGGCTGTTATTTTTTCCTTCTTTTTCCATTATAACAAAAATAACGACCGTTACTTTCAGAAAAAAAAAAAGTGTTAAAATAACGTCATAATGGCTGTTATTTTTCATTATAAATTTTATTGAAAATTTGTCATTATAAATTTTGTTGAAAATTTGAAATTCAAATTTTGAATTTTAGCGCCTTTTTCCATTATTTTCCCATTTTTTTCAGTTTTGCCCCCATGCATGCGTTACAATCCATTATAACGGGAAAATGGAACAGCCCTTTTAACAAAAATAATAAAACCGAATAAAAATAAATCCTCTCCTCGCATTTATGGGCCGTTTAAGATCTTCTCTAGAATTGGTTCTGTTGCCCTACAAGTTGGATTTACCTCCAAAAGTCACATACATCCAGTATTTCGTGTTTCATGCTCAAACACTTCCACAACTTTCTCATGTGTTGAAATCAGGAACTTTTATTGTCAATCGTACGCGTCACTCAATCCTCAAGTTAATAATAACCTCTTTCATCACTTTGATGGGCCGTTTATGATCTTCTATAGAATTGATTCTGTTGCCAGGGCCGTCTCTACCTTAAGGCCATTAAGGCAGTCGCCTAAGGCTCCTTGGTAAGAGAAGGCCCCAGCCCAGGTTCCACTACAAACCCAGGTCCTATGTTGCATATTTTTCAGGCCCATAACCACATGGACGTTTAGCCCACCCATTGTCGGATATACAAACCAGAAATCAACCCGATTGATTATCTCTAGCCATAGATTTTAGTACTTTTTAGGATTAATTCTACCCGTTGGATTCAAGTATGTTTTTTGGATAGTAAATCCAATGACTAGAAATCAGCGATCAACCTGATTTTAGTGCATTTATCCACCAATAGGTGGGCTTACCATCCACGCAGTCATTGGGCACAAAAAATGTAGGGCCACGAAAGTCCTCTGCATGGATTGCAAGGGGAGTCTTTTACATCTAAATTTTTCCGTAATTTTTTTTTATCAAGAATAGTTATTAAATGAAGATTATGTATATATATATATATGGGTCAGGATCGGAAGACAACATTTTCATACAACATTTTTGATAATGATTTTGACGTACCCAGATGGAGATGAATCAATAGCTGAGTTTTGGTGAGGATGATCTCCTCACCATATAGATCACCCCTATAAAAATTCAGCCCATTCTGAAATTTCTAACCCTATCAAATGTGGTTTTCAAGTTAACGATAAAATAGACGGTCCATAATTCTTCAACTTGTAAACCCGTTTAGGAATATCGGAATGATTTGAATTTTGTTGAGGATGATCTCCTCACCATAGAGACCATCCTCACAAAAAATCATCCCATTCCAAAACTTCTAATTTATATATTGAGCCGCTGCAAGTTTTTGTTGTCAAAAACGTTGTATGAAATCGTTGTCCCCCAATGGAGACACCATGTCTGTTGCCAGCTACAAGCTGGATTTATCTCTAAAAGTCACATACATCCAGTACTTCATGTTGGGTAGGGCTGGCAATTAGGGGTGTCAACGGGTCGGTTCGGTTCGGTTCCTAAGGTGACCAGAACCGGAACAAACGGTTCCGGTTCTTATCGGTTCGGGTACTTATCGGTTCCGGTTCTCAAAGTGATGGTACCAGAACCGGAACCGATTATGTAGTTTTTGTTAGTTCCAGTTCCGGTTTCGGGTATAATGGGTCCAATCTTGGTAATATGACAATTTTTACACTATATTTATATATTGGTTCCGGTTCTTATCGGTTCGGTTCCGGTTCTTATCGGTTTCGGTTCCATATTAGAGTACCGGAACCGTAACCATTAGTTTCCGGTTCGGTTCTGGTTCCGGTTCTTTTTAATCGGTTCCCAAAAATGTGGTACCGGAACCGGTGTTTTCGGTTCTGGTTCCGGTTAAATCGGGTAAAATTGACACCCCTACTGGCAATGGGTTCGAGTCGGATTGGTACTGATTTGGTACCGATCCAATAAGAAATCTAATTGATCCGGACCCGATCGGACTAATAAAATCCAGTTCCGAAACCGATCCGATCTTATTAGATCAGTTCCGGGTCCGATCCGATCCAATCCTACGTGTAAATAATATATGTACATTTATATTCCCATTGGGCATATATTTAAATAATATATATTTAAAATATAGTTATGCAATTAAATATATACCTATATAATATATATTATATATAATATAGATATCGGGTCTATATTGGGTCTATATCGGATCAGGACAAGGTCGATCCAGTACCGATCAAATAAGAGATCGGATCGACAATCTGTGATCTGGTATAGACCCTTTAATGAAAAATAAAGTTCTGGAGCTGGTTTTTTCAGATCGAATTTCGCAGTTGATCTGATCCATTGCCTGCCCTAATGTTGGGTCGGGCTCAAGGGACCCTTTTTTTTGTCCCTCTCAATCTTCTTCGAGTGCTCGGCTGTGAATTTTAAGAATCCAACGGTGGTTGTCAGCTCCGAGCTGGCATCACTTTTCCACTTTTTGTCGGCGTTGACAACCACAGTTGGATTCAAGTGCACGAACACCGAGAGTAGTCTAAAAAAGGGGCGTCCTCGGAGCCTGAGTCTTTCATGTTTCATACTCAATCACTTCCACAACTTCATCATGTATCGATTAACGAGCATTTGAATGGAAGCCCATAGCTATATAAGACCATGGGTTTGTCAAGCGAGGCAATCGGGCAGTGACGTCAGTATTGGGAGGGTCTTCCCTGGGATGAAGCTACCTTGGAAGATTACTACAATTGTGTAGCTCGATTTCCAGATTTTTCAGCTTGAGGACAATCGAATTTGGAAAGGAGTGGATGTTAGGACCATAGTTAGCAATTCGGCATGCGGCAAAGATTCGAAACGGGAAAAGTTCGAGTTTAATTCGGTTTCGGGATATAAAAATTTGGTCAAAACTTCGGTCAATGTTGAAATGTTATATTCGTGTAGCCTTAAAAAGCTTGGATTTAACTAATTTTATCATTTTATGTGGCCATTTAATACGTTTTTAATTTTAAAAAATACCAAATTCGTGTATTAAATGCGAATAATACGTGTTTTATTCGTATAATCTTAAAAGGGTCGGGCTCAAGGGACCCCAATTTCTGACCCCCTTCTTTGACCCCCATCTTGGCGTACCCACATAGAAGATGAATCAATGGCTGATTTTTGGAGGGGATGATAACCTCACCATATAGATCACCCCAACAAAAAATCCGCCCATTCTGAAATTTCTAACCCCATCAAATGTGGTTTTAAAGTTACAAGGTAAAAATCGACGGTCCATAATGCTTCAGCTTCTAAACCAGTCTATGAATATCAGAATGATTTGCATTTTTGTGAGGATGATCTCCTCGCCATAGAGATCATCCTCACCAAAAATCAGCCATTGATTCATCTTCTATGTGGGTACGCCAAGATGGGGGCCAAAAAAGGGGGGTCCCTTGAGCCCTACCCATCTTTTTTTTTCGTTTTTTTTTTGGCCATTTTAAACGTTTCTTCAAAAAATGAAAAATTCGGGTACTAAACGTGGATTTACTTAATAGGGTTAGGACCCCTAGTCTAATTTTGCTCAGTATTGAGAGAATTTATGATAGTTTCTATTTCTAGGTTAGTAGACGTCAAAAGGCAAAACAATAAACACATTCACAAGACACAATATTTATAAGGCTCAGGATCCGAGGACCCCCTTTTTCTGACCCCTCTCAGTGTTCGCGCGCTCAGTCGTGGATTTCAAGAATCCAACGGTGATTGTGAGCGCCCTCCAAAGTGAAAAAGTGGTGCCAGCTAGGCGCTGACAACTACCGTTGGATTCTTGAAATCTACGGCCGAGCACACGAACACCAAGAGGGATAAAAAAAAAAAAGGGGGTCCCCTGGGCCCGATCCTATTTATAATGTTCCAATGAATCCACACTTACATCCACTCTCAAAACTATTCCAACTGTAAGAAACAATGATATAAGGTAGGGCTGCAACTCGGGCGGGTTGGGTCAAGTTGGAGGTCAACCCTAGCCCAACCCAACCTTAAAGGTTGTCAACCCTAACCCAACCCAACCCAAGGTCGGGCCTAGATTTTCCAACCCTAACCGGGTTGGGTTAGGTTGATCGGGTTGGTCAATTTCTTAATTTTTTTATTGGTTGGAAACATTGTTGAATTTTTTCATATTAAAATAATTTATCGGTCCATACAATAACCGTTGTGCTAACCATTAAATAACAGCATAACTTCATTTCCAAAGCTCGTGAAAGAAAACATGATATTTTCATAATAACGGAAAAGTTCATTAACTCAAATGCATGATAGAAGTCACTAAAGAAATAACCAAAAATAATTGTTAGAGAAAAATGCTATATTTTCACTATCAACCGATCACATAAAATGCCAAAATATAGTTTCAATGACATTTGGTAATATCACACAAAGGTTGTAGTTACTAAGGACAAACACCCATGGGTTGCTCCATCACGGGACAACAATTTCATACAACATTTTTTACAACAAAAATTGGCATCGGCCAATTTGTAAATTAGAAGTATTGGAATGAGATGATTTTTGGCAAGGATGGTCTCTATTGTGAGGAGATCATCCTCACAAAAATTCAAATCAATCTGATATTCGTAGACTGGTTTACAAGTTGAAGAATTAAGGACCATCTATTTTTATCTTTAACTTGAAAACCACATTTGATGGGGTTAAAAATTTCAGAATGTGCTGATTTTTTGTAGGGGTGATCTATGTGATGAGGAGATCGTCATCAATAAAAATCAGCTATTGATTCATCTTCCATATGGATACGCCAAAAATGTTGTCAAAAATGTTGTATGAAATTGTTGTCAGGATGGGGGGGGAGGATTTTTTACAACAATTTTGGCGTATCCACATGGAAGATGAATCAATAGCTGATTTTTATTGAGGACGATCTCCTCATCATATAGATCACCCCTACAAAAAATCAGTACATTCCGAAATTTTTAACCCCATCAAATGTGGTTTTCAAGTTAACGATAAAAATAGACGGTCCTTAATTCTTCAACTTGTAAACCAGTCTACGAATATCAGATTGATTTGAATTTTTGTGAGGATGACCTCCTCACTATAGAGACCATCCTCGCCAAAAATCACCCCATTCCAAGACTTCTAATTTATACATTGGCCTATGCCAATTTTTGTTGTCAAAAATGTTGTATGAAATTGTTGTCCCCCGATCCTCACCATATATATATATATAGTTTGTAAGTCGGGCTAGGGTTGGGTCGAGTTGGGCCAAGCCTCAACCCTAACCCAACCCAATTTGATCGGGTTACCAAAAATCCAGCCCAAGCTCAACCCAAGTTCTAAAAAGGCTAACCCAACCCAACCCTAATGTCGGGTTCAACCCGTCGGGCTCGGGTTGAGCCCGCCCAAGTTGCAGCCCTAATATAAGGGTTAAAATCTATATCTAGAGAAAAAGCAATCAAACTGATTTTTGGTATGTATATCCACCAAGAGGTGGGCTAAACAACCATACGTTTACTGGGGCCAACAAATGAGATACGTAGGGCCACGAGAGCCCTCTACATCGACTCCTTCCAAAGTCCTCTGCATCTAAAAAATTTCACTGAAGTGGCAAAAGAAAATTTATAGGAAGGGAATTTTTCCTGTTGGGCAGTTTAAACATGCAATGTGGCTCATTTTCAAGTCCATTGACCAATGAATAATTTGACTACCGCTTGATAGACCTATACACCAACAATCAGCCCGATTGATGATATACGTCCATTTGAATTGAATACCTAAAAATTACTCAAATCCAATGACTAGAAGTCACCGCAAGAAAAATGCTCAAATTTAATGGCTAGAAATCATCAATCAGGTTGATTGTTGGTGCATAGGTGCATCAACGAGTGGACCAATCATTTAGAAATGAGATCATTGTTTCTGTGTCTACAACATAAATCCAGGTGTACAATTTAAGATCAATCACCAATGATCATATTTGAGAATAATCATGAACCGTTCAAGGATTGTGGGATTGATCATAAATTCAAAGGGGGAAATTCTACAGCTAACTGATTAGCTAATTTTACCTTGAAAAACAACAATAAACCTTATTTTTCCTTCACGTACATTCAAATATTTTGGATGGAAATGTTGGGGTTCCCTACTTTTCATCATAAATTTATTAATTATGTGCGACTAAGAACACAACATTTTATTGTATTTAAGGAAACATCATTCCATGTCTTATTAAAAAAGAAATGTAAAACTCAATCATCGCACGCCCTATTCAGCACTTTAATGCATAACGCGCCCATTTGCTCCACTATTTCAATCCCAATACATTCCAATCTCATCTCTCGGATTGAGATCGTTCTTTGCTTGAAACAATTCCTTCCCCATTAGGGCGAATATGTAATCGTCCCTCTTCTTCAAGACTAACTTGTACATTTTGTTTATGTCAAGATCTAACACGTCAATAGTTACCTCCCCCTTGTCTTTCATCTTTTTTGACATGGCTACTGACCACTGCTTGTAAAAGTAATTATAGACGTAATCGTTAGAAAACCTGATTTGTTTTTATATATCGGTTTTACATAAAATTTTCTTGATCTTCCATTGTTCCTCAGGGTCATGTGGTGGGGCAGGATTGTCATCTCTTTTCTCCACCACCTAGAGATCAACGTCGGGTGGTGGGGCAGGATTATCATCTATTATATGGACCACTTGACGATTACGATCATGTCAGCCATTAGCTTCATCTCCCTCTTCGGCTTTGGTCAGAAAAAATTTGTGCTCAATTACTTTCTTCGTCGACATTGAGTACAAAAAATAAAGGGCTATTTTGCTTTACCTCCTTACTTTACTGATGCAATTTGCATCTCACCCAATGTTTTTAAAATATTTGCGTCTCACCCTTTGACCATGGTCAACGTCGTTGACCACAGACGGTCATTAACAGTCTCTGGATGGACATCCTAATATTTTTTAAATGACTATAATGACCTTGGGTGAGACGCAAATATTTTAAAAACATTGGGTGCGATGCAAATATTTCAAAAACATTGGGTGCGATGCAAATTGCATCAATAAAGTAAGGAGGCCAAGCAAAAAATCCTTTTCTTAGGATTTTTTTTTTTTTTTTAAGGATTGTGAGCTCAAAACCTTTCTTCACTTTTGGCCCAACCGTAGGTGGTCCTACATACCAAAAATAAATCTGATTGTTAATTTTTAAGCATTGGATTAGAGTCATTTTCCTTGGTTGATTTTATCCATAGAATTTGAGCATTATTTGGAGTACAAAGATCCAATGGTTTGAAATCACGAACCAGGCTGATATTAGGTATGTAGCTCCACCTAGTGATGGGCCTAACATCCGTACGATTAGTGACCTCTAAGAGTGTGCCATGTGGTTTATATTATGGTACTCCAGGTTCCAATTTTTTTAATCAACTATGATATTTTCATTATTTGCGGTGGGGATCATCTCATTGAATACCTGATGGTGATGTGTAGTGGGCATCATCATCTCATCATCTCACAAAGCTTTTGGATGCATTTCATTCATCCCATCTTGCAGGGCATCTAGTATAATTGGGAACATACAATTGGTGGAGATAACGTTGTTTAAGAAATAAAAATAAAATCAACCCAGAAAAACTACTCTAATCCAATGCTTAAAAATTAACAATCAGATTTATTTTTGGTCTGTAGGTCCACCTACGGTTGGGCCAAAAGTAAATGAAGAAAGGTTTTGAGCTCACAATCCTAAAAAAAAAAAGATTTTTGCTTGTTCCCCTTACTTTATTGTTGCAATTTGCACCGCACCCAATGTTTTTAAAATATTTGCGTCTCACCCAAGGTCATTATAGTCATTTAAAAAATATTAGGATGTCCATCCGGAGATCGTTAATGACCGTCTGTGGTCAACAATGTTGACCACGGTCAAAGCGTGAGATGCAAATATTTAAAAACATTGGGTGAGATGCAAATTGCATCAATAAAGTAAGGGGGTAAAGCAAAAAAGCCCAAAAATAAAAGAGTCAAAGTATAACATGTAACTGAAATTAAGAAGTGATAGTGTATTTATAAGGAGATGTGAAGAGATAGTGGCTTATATGGAGTTGGAAAGTTTTAAGCCAAAGTGCAACTTCTACAATTTTTGACTTCTTTTTATGGAGCTAATATTGAGAGCAAGATAGAAATCTTACAAGTTAGTGGGATTAATGGGCCTTTCAATGTAACGGGTTTTTTCCCTCTTCAACTTGGCCCTAAGAGCGATTTCCGGTGAGATTTTGCACCGCCGCTCCCTTGTCTCCCCTTATGCCTCTTCCCTTGATGTTATTCACTTCGGTTCCCATGGCTTAACACTTCTTTTCCCTGGTACTCCGGTGGGTCCCCTATCACTAGATCTCTATCCTCATTTATTTCCAGTATGCCACCGTCCAAATCACCTGCCACCTTTTCCCTCGTAAATCCACCCTAATCATCCCTCTTCACCTTACGTTATCTCTCCTCCCCCCTTGTTTTCTTTTTTTATTCGGCGAAAGTGGACGCATTGCCCCATGTGGCACTTCTCACTCTCCATGCATTAAATTTTGCCTCCCACATCTATCATTTCCCAGCCTCTCCGTCAACTATTTGCGTCGTTTCTCCTTTAATATGGTTCGCTCTCCACCTAAGCCTGCCATCCGTCAAAAAACCTCCATCCGTCCTATCATGAAAACTCTCCCCTACACGTCTACCTCTTGCCATACTCCCTCTCGCAAACTTCATCCTCCCCCCTACACTCAAAACCCCCACTCCTACCACCAAAACCACCATCTCCCTCTCTACATCTGCCCTCACCGACGCAGAATGACCTCACCACTTCCACAAGCTCCGACCCCGACGGTGGACGACTCAGTGACGATCTATCTCACAAAATGAATATGGGTTGCCGTGAAGGTCCGATTGTCATTCCCCGCGAATCTGTTGCAGAAAAAGGGCGCAAAGAATGGATGTTTGCAGTGATTGGCAAACTCCTCACAGAGAAGACTATCAACCCAGCCAAGATCCAACTCAGTATTTCAAACTCCTGGGGAACCATTCGTCGCTTTAAGTTCATTGAACTAGGAGGAAACTTCTTTGGTTTCCTCTTCTTCAATGAACGAGACCAGGAATGGGTCTTGGAAGAGGGCCCGTGGATAGTTCACACCCACCTCCTCCTCCTTCAAAAGCGAACCACTCCATCCCACCCATCTGATATGATCTTTTGGCATTGCCCCTTTTGGGTACAAGCGCATGGCGTCCAAGTGAAACTGTTCAGTCCTGAAATGGCCGAGGATCTGGCAGCACAAATTGGCCCTATCATCAAACAAGACTGGTTTGAAAATGACCAAATTTACAGGTTCAAATTTCTGCGATTCAAAATCCAACTGGATTTATGCAAACTGCTCACTCCTGGTGTCTGGCTACCTTTTAATGGATTCCTCAATTGGGTGTCCTTTAAATATGAGTGACTCCCCTACTTCTGCTACAAATGTGGTAAGATTGGCATATTGAACTATATTGTCAAGATAGCCTACCAGACAAAGAACTTGAGGGTGCTACAGAAGTCTGGATGGATCCTGAAATCAAACAGTATGGAGCATGGTTGAGGGCAGAATCTAAAATTGAAGAGGAAAATCGAATGCGACTGGAATTTAATGGCATTCCCTCCTACATGGTCAAACAAGCCCATGGTCCCAAGAATCTTCTTACAGACTATAAAACTATGGAGTTACTGCCCCTCCGTACCATCAGTTATCCCATGGATGAGGGAACTCCAAGAGGCCTAATCTGCAAATACTGTCCCACCTCTTCACGTGAGGATTCCACCCGTTCCCCCATATATGCAACCCTTAAACCAGCTTCCCACAAGCAATACCCAACCCAACTCATACTCTCCAACACCAGAATATCCACCCGACTTTGCACCTATCTCTCTTCAAGCCATTGGGGACCGAACTGAGGAATCAGATCCAAATTCTTCTCCAAACATCAATATGCTACCAGCTCGCAAACGACCGGCAACTTTGGTAGACCAGGAAGCTTCAGAAGAAAATATACAAGGGGAGGCTAGTTCTCAGCAAGGCGGTGCACTCAACCAACCTCTCACCGAGGTATGCTCTACATTCATTTCTATTTTGATTACTATTGGTAGCGTACCCCATATTCCTGTATTTATTTCTCTGTATTTTCATTTTTTATCCCTTGGTCGGGCGTGGGTGGCGGGCCCTTATCCGTCCCCAAACTCATCATATTAATCACTGCCTAGAATTGTCGATGGAGTGGGAAACCCTCGACAACTAGGGCCCTCAAAACCCACATCGGGATCACAACCCAGACATGATTTTCCTTAGTGAAACTCGGGCGTCTCACAAAAACATGCAGAGCTGGTCAAAAAACTCAGTTTTACTGAGCACATCTCAGTTCCAGCCATTGGTTGGAGTGGGGGCCTCTTAGTGTTCTAGAAAATGGGTATTATGGTGACTTTATATCCAAAAATCAGCGCGGCATCCATCTGCGAATCAAATCAGAACCCCACTGGCAACACTGGAATCTCTCCTTATCTATGGGGATCCCCGATCAGCTCATCGTCATCATCTATGGCAAGACCTCACTTCTCGTGCTCAACTTGACTCTCATCCTTGGGTTATTCTTGGAGATTTCAATGACCTGACGGCTACTTGGGAAAAACGAGCTAGCACCTCAACTCCTATCAGATTCAACCAAGCTCACCTGGATTTCATGCAGAATGAGGATTTTACTGACCTGGGTTTCATAGGACATCCTTTTACCTGGGACAACAGAAGAGAAGGTCTGGCAAATGTTAAGGAACGTCTTGACAAAGCAATCGCAAATAGCGAATGGCGTCTCCTTTTCCCAGCAGCCAACGTTCGACACCTCCTAAGCCTGACATCTGATCATTGTCCGATTCTGCTCAATACCAATCCCGAGCAGGAAAAAAATATTTGACCTTTCCACTTTATGTCTATGTGGGCAGATGACAAAGCTTGTGAACAGATCATCGAAAAATCTTGGACTCATCCCTCTCAGTCCGAACATCCGACTTTAGTCCATCAAAAGCTGAAACGCACAAAACACAATCTCAAAATATGGCACCGGGGGAATAATTCTCAGAACCAAAATCTAATTGCAACTTTCAAAGCCCACTTACAACATCTCCAAGCTTGTCCCCCTTCCACAGCCAACCTAAAGGCTGCCAAAGATTATTCTGGGGCTCTGGATATGGCTATGAAAAATGAAGAAAAATTATGAGGATAAGTCTCGCGAAGACTGGCTACGAGATGGGGATAAAAATACCAAATTCTTTCACCTATCCACCCTCATCAAACGAAGAAAATCCAAAATTGAATGGTTGGTGGATGAACAGGGGCACAAGCTCAATCCAAGATCAGATAGGCAAAGCTTTCGTTCACTACTTCAAGGACCTCTTCACATCAACCAATCCCACGGACTGGTCAAATCTGGTACATCTTCATCTTCCCACGGTCTCCGAAGAGGCAAATAGACAATTACTTCGACCGCCTACCATGGAGGAGGTGGAAGCAATAGTTTTTTCCTTGGGTCCATATAAAGCCCCAGGTCCAGATGGATTCACAGCTTTATTTTATCAAAAATACTGGCCGATCATCAAAGATGATATCTTTCAATTGGTTCGGACCTTTATGTCCACCAGATGTCCATTACATATCTTGAACCAAACCTTTATCACTCTTATTCCCAAAAAGGCAGCGGCTGAAACTCAGTCACATTATCGACCTATCAACATTTGTAATGTGAGCTATAAAATCCTATCAAAGCTTTTGGCACATCGTCTCCGAGACATTCTTCCCTCTATCATTGCTCCAACCCAAGGGGCTTTTGTTCCTAGTAGACAAATAGCAGATAATACCATCATAGCCCAGGAGATATTTAAAAAGATTGGCCGAAAAAAAAAAAAGGGAAAACGTGGCCTCCTCGCCATCAAGATTGATATGGCAAAAGCTTATGATAGAGTGGAATGGCCCTTTCTCCTCAAAGTGATGAAAGCTATGCAATTTGATGATCAATGGATATCTCTCAGTGTATTTCCTCAACCTCCTTCTCGATCAAACTCAATGGTTCGCCTTATGGCCAATTTATTCTGTCTCGAGGTCTGCGACAAGGTGATCCTCTCTCTCCTTTCCTCTTTCTTCTATGCCAAAATGTCCTATCTCATCTGCTGGCTCGGGAAGAGCACTCTCGCCATATTCATGGAATCAAGATTGGGAATCACTGCCCCCCCATAACCCATTTGTTTTTTGAGGATGATTGCATTCTTTTTGGGAAAGCTAGTCTAATAGAAGCTCGATATTATAAGGACATTCTGGATACTTATTGCAAGATATCAGGCCAACAAATAAATTTTGAAAAGTCCGGAATATTCTTCAGTCATAATCTTCATCGTCGTCAGAAAAAAGCTAAAGTCCGGAATATTCTTCAGTCATAATCTTCATCGTCGTCAGAAAAAAGCTATATCTTTCATCTTGAAGATTAAGAATCTCCACATCTCCGAAAAATATCTCGAGACCCCTCTATTTGTTGGCAGATCAAAATCTCAGGCTCTTCAATCCTGTGTAGAGCGGATCAAACACCTTACTGAAGGATAGAGAGCCAAATGCCTATCTCAAGCTCGGAAAACCACCATGATCAAATCAGTCGCCTCTACGATCCTGATCTACTTAATGCAATCCTTTCTCTTCCCCCTCAAAGTTTGCAAACAAATGGACAGCCTGATCAATCAATTCTGGTGGGGAAGTGACTCACACACTAGAAAGCTACGTCTCACCAACTGGGAATCATTATGCAAACCCAAACATTTGGGTAGTCTGAGTTTTCGCAAATTTCGCCAAGCGAATCTGGCATTATTATTCGAAATTGTTTAGTGAATCGCCACAGCAAATCACTCACTCCTCTCATGTTATTTGGCTCCAAAATATTGTCGCAATACAATGATCCTGGACGCCCAAAAAACGCCGACTGCATCGTGCTGCTGGAACAGCCTCATTATAGCAAAAGATGCTCTTAAAAATTCTTGCCTTTGGATCATTGGGTCTGGAGCGGAGGTTAACATTTGGAAAGATTTCTAGATTCCAGACATTATGCCTAACTCCCTCACTCGACCTCCTGATTGCCCCCTAGACAGGATCCACGACCTCATTCTACCTTCTCGCCACTGGAATGCTGCTCTATTGCGCACCACCTTTCCCTGCAATGTGGTCGAAAAAATCCTTCAAATCCACCTCGGTCATCAACCCTTTGAAGGCCATCTCTACTGGCTTCTCATTCAAAAGGCCTATTCACCACTAAATCAGCATATCAGTCTCAATTCACCTGTTCCCATCTGAATCCCCTGGATCCCATCGAATCTTCCAGACTGCCAATTCCCTATAGAGCTCAATTTTTTATATGGAAGCTTCTAAGCAATCTCCTTCCCACAAGAGCAAATATTCACAAACGCATCCGTAATATCTCTGATATCTGTCCTCGATGCTGGAAAAATCTGAAACTTCATGCCATGCTCTTTTCCACTACTCCTCCATCTCAAGGATCCGGTTTGCCTCTCCATTATCTCTTAGAAGTGACCAGCTTTCTCCACAAGAAATTGGGGAATGGTTTCTTAGTCTCTTTCTTCCCACGTACCCAAAGGATGATCACAGCCAAGAGATTCGAGCCTACATTTGCATTCTTTTATGGAGGCTTTGGTACTGGAGAAATGAATCCATTCATAATCACATCAAAACAAATCCTTTGGAACTTCTCCACTCCATCCGTTCTTACATCAGCAAGCACACTTCTACTACGAAGCAGTGTTCATCTACATGCATGTGGGAGCCTCCACCTCCAAACTTGGTGAAACTCAACACAGATGCATCCTGGAACTCCGCTACAGGATGGGCTGCGATGGGCATTATTGTCAGAGATACTAACAGAAATCTTCTAATGGCAGGAGAAAAAGACTTCGAGCTTTCTCTACAGAAGAAGCTGAAGTGCAAGCAGTAAAATGGGGTTTGGAACTCCTCACTCCCCATTACATTTAAAGCTGCAGGTGGAGGGAGATGCGCTCAATGTTTTTCAGGCCCTTCAACAGAAATCCTTTTTGATTGGCAGTCGATCCATTCCCCTCCTGATGGATATTCATAAGTTAGCTGCCTCTTTTTCTTTCTGTTCCTTTACGTACTTACCTAGAGCAGCCAATGGGATCGCCCATTCGATTGCTGCAAAAGCTCAAAACTTTTCTTCCTATGTAATTTGGACGTCTAACCCTCCCTCATGGTTAGTGGACCTTATATCTTGAGGGGGAGGTCTTTTGTTTGCTTTTTGCTGGTGGTTATAACATGGTTAAATTTCAAAAAAATATATATATATTGAGAGCAAGATTATGGAAATAATTTCTATGACTTTGTTACCAAAAATAAAAATAAAAAGCTTCACTTTCTTTTTTTTTATTTTTATCTTTACAATTTCTGAGAGCATTACATACTACATAGGTAAAAAAATGCATAACCATTGGAGTGGGACCCATCCTTCAATATTTCGTCAATCGTGATGAGATGGAGTTGGAAAGTATTAAGCAAAAAATACAACTTCATAAAATTTTATTTCCTTGATTTGATTTCTACAGTTTTTGACATTCTTTTTTATTTTTAAATTCAGATTCCCGAGATATTGAAGAGATGATGAATTGAAATCATATGATATGGAAGATCTAGACCCATTTGTGCATTGTTTAGTGGGCCCCTTGGCAGATTGGATGATTTAGTGGGTCCCAGCTAAGGAGATCTGTGTATCCAGATTAATGTCCAACCTTGAACATCTGGACCCAGACCTAGATACGGTCCAATTACTAAAAATATGAACTATTACTAAAAATAAAAAAGAGACTTTGAACGTGCCATGTGACGTTTTTTAAGGTGGGGTAGAGGTATATCTTGTCCAAGATCCTTTATCATTTGATCACTTGAAACCAAGGTCTAAAAGGGGCCGTTATAACGGTATCACAGATTGGGGTGCTACCATTTTTTCGTTATAATGAATTGTAACGCTCAGGGGCTAAAATGGAAAATAACGGACATATTGGAAAATAACGGAAATAATGGCGCTGAATTTCAAATTTGAAATTTGAATTTCAAATTTCAAAAACGAAAATAATGGAAAATGACAGAAATAATGGCCGTTTTTTCACAAATTTCCCAGAAAATAACGGTTGTTATGTTTGTTATAACGGTCGTTATAACGAAGATAACGGCCGTGATTTTTAAAGCGTTTTAACGGTACATAACATAACGGGGGAGGTCTGAATCCATTATAACGGCCATTAATTTCGTTATAATGGCCGTTTTTTAAACCAAAAAAAAAGTCAACTGTTTGTGCATGATCATGGATGTTTAGCCCACCCCGTGGTGGATATACATACCAAAAATCAGCTTGATTGATAATTCTTAGCCGATGATTTAGTACCCATAAAATATGCAAAAATAAAAAAATAATTGCTAGAATCCAGTTAAAATCAATGATAAAAGGATTAAAAAAATTAAATGCATAACTATTGGGGTTGTCGATCCAGTTAAAAAAATAAAATCATTCTTTTTTTATTTTTTTCTTTGGTAAAACAAATGCATAACTATTGGGGTGGGACCCACCCTTCAATATTTCGTTGATCGTGATGAGATGGAATTAGAAAGTCTTAAGCAAAAAATGCAACTTCATAAAATTTTATTTCCTTGATTTGATTTCTACAATTTTCGACATTCTTTTTTTATTTTTATATTCCAGATTTCCAAGATATTGAAGAGATGATGAATAATTGAGAAGATATACACAATTATTACTAAAAATAAAACACAACTTTACTTTGTTTTTTTCTAAAATGAGGAAGATGAAGAAAATAGATGAGTCCACGACATATAGGTACGATAACTCAATTTTTTGGGGCCCACTAACAGCATGATGCTTAGCCCACCCCTTGGTGGATATACATAAAAAAAAAAAATCAGCTTGATTTATAATTTTTAACCGTTGGATTAGTATCTATTAAATATATAAAAAAAACATGCTTGAATCCAACGGTTAGAATCAATAATAAAAGGATTAAAATCCATGACGGAGCTTTCCATTGTGTCGACGTGGCCTAACGCACAATCAATAATGCTTTCAACATTAAGAGTACATCCCTGTGATCCAGACCGTTGGATGGTGTAGTAGGATGTATCTCGAGGACAACAATGGTGGAGGTGAGAGACGTGTGAGAGTACACATAGACGAGAAGGCAGAATGTCATTTTCATTTTTCATAGGAGTAGTATAGATTTGCATAATCAAGCATTACCATCATTTTGTTGTACTTAAAGAAAACATCGAGGTCCCTTGTCTTATTAAAAAAAGAAAAGCAAAACTCAGTCTTGGTCTTCCCACACCTAGTTCAGCAATTTAAAGCATAACGTCCCATTATCCCCCCTATTGCGATCCCAATATATCCCAATCTCATTTCCCATAATGAGATCGTCTCTTGCCTGAACAAACAACTTCCACATTAGAACAAACTTGGAATTGCTCCACTTCTTCAAGGCTAACTTTAATCGTACATTCTTGTCGAGATCCACTACGTCAATAGCTACCTCCCCCTTGTCTTCCAATATTCTGGACATGTTTGCTGACCACTGCTGGCAAAGGTAATTATGGACGAAATCGCTAGAAAACCTTAGATAGTTTTCTACGTCGGTTTTACTTAGAATTTTCTTAATCTTCCATGGATCGTCAGGGGCGGGTGGTGGGACGGGATCCTGTGGTGGGGCGGGATTGTTCTCTCTTATCTGAACCACGTGACGATTACGGACTGGTTGGCCTTTCGCTTTATCTTCTTCGTCTTTGGTCATAAGGAATTTGTACTCAACTACCTGCTTCTTCTTCGACATTGAGTATCAAAAACGAATGAAGTCAAAGTATAAGATGTAATTGAAATTAAGAAATGGACTGTGTATTTATAAGGAGATGTACGTGATGAGATGGTGGGGGTTACATGGAGTTGGAAAGTTCTAAGCAAAACTGCAACTTCCATCATTTTTTACATCTTTTTAGGGAGATAATATTATGGAAATAATTTCTATATTTTTGTTACTAAAAATAAATAAAATATGCATAACGATCCACCCTTCAATTTTTCGTCCATCGTGATGATGGGATGGAGTTAAAAAGTTTTGATGAGATTCTTTTTTTATTTTTTATATTCAAGATATTGAAGAGGATGAATTGAGATCATATGATATGGAAGATCTAAAGATTCAAAAAACAATGCCCAAATGGGTCGAGAATAAAAAAAAGATGTGACGATCACATGATCCGGGCTCCATGGAACCTATTGTTGGCAACTTTTATTTAGTTGCCAACTCACCTCGGGCTGCGAAGTAGCTTTGTGATTTTATAGTAAAATATAATATTTTAATAAAAGATATTCACTTACCAAACAGTATGATTAGTGATTCCTAGCCATTGGATTTTAGCACTTTTTCATCATGGGCTTGGAACCAACTCGTAGGCCTGCTCATAAAGCCCATGATGAAAAAGTGCTCAAATCCTATGGTTAGAAATCACAAATCATGTTGATTTTTGGTGTGTAGGTCTATCGTAGTGTGGGCCAGACATTCAAGTGGCAAGTGGGCCCGAACGAGTCTATTACCTTGCAATTTCAGGGACTTTCTGCATGACCGTATGGATGTTTGGCCAGTCCCTCGGTGGACCTACAAATATCTAAATGGTAAGTAACATGTCTCATTAGTTATTGTATGCCCACTTGATTTTGAATGGAGTAGAATCTTTTTTTTTTTTTTTTTTTTTTATATATTTGTTTTGAAAATCTACATGCTCTCTTTCCTATTCTACAATTTCCTATTTCCTTTTGAAATTGTATTTATTATCTTGCCTAATCGAGTCAATTACTGGGAATCTATCCGTACCTGATATTTTGGTGCGTTATTGGGGCTTTAGTTTCCAATTGTGGACCTATCCAATCCATACATTGGGACCAACTGGGCCCCCACCAATCTAACGGTTTCTGTGCGAAGATCAAATTCCTAAAAAGTTTCTTAAGGCCCTGCTTGGTTCGCTGCACTTGGGTCCATTTTGCACTTTAGTGTAAATACAATGAATTGTGTTGCAATCACTTGCGATGTAAGTCACTTACAACTGTTTGGTTCACGCCATGTAAATAGATGCAAAAGAAGTTTAACTGATTGGTTGGCAGTGCATTGCAAATGAATGCAATGGATTATTTTATTTTTGATTTTACACAAAAAAATGCACAATAAAATTACTACTGTAATATTATTTTTTATTTTTTGATAACACAGGTGTCCCCATACACATTGGTGATGGGATTAGTCCTACGGTTGTGTGCGCTTACCCAAGCCTTCACATTGGTGATGGGATTAGTCCTACGGTTGTGTGCGCTTACCCAAGCCTTCCTGTATCCCCATACACATTGGTGATGGGATTAGTCCTACGGTTGTGTGCGCTTACCCAAGCCTTCCTGTACACACAACACGGTTTACGCAAGGGAGCCGTTTGAAAATTATAATGTGTCGGGCTTCGTTGACAGATATAAAATGACAGTGATACGCTATAAGCCAGGTGGTACACTGTTACAGGACTCTGACCATACGGATGTTTGTCCTATCCCATGGTGGACCTACAAACCTAAAATCAGCCTGATTAGTGATTTATAAGTGTTGGATCTTTGTACCTCAAATACTGCTCATCAAAGTCCCACAGTTGAGATAAGCCCATGAAAATAAGTCCAATCCAAAGCCTATAAATCACTAATCACGCTGATTTTTGGTTTGTAGGTCCACCATGGGATAGGACAAACATCCATACGGTCAGAGTCCTGTAACAGTGTGCCACGTGGCTTATATTGTGTCGCGTCCCAGTCATTTTATATCTGTCAACGGATTGAAAATTACGCAATGAGGAAGGTTTACCCAAGCCTTCCCGTAATAATAATTTGAATTTCAGTGCCATATTTTTTCCGTTATTTTCCATTTTTGCCCCTGAGTGTTAAAATTCGTTATAACGGCCCTTATAACTGAAAAAATGATAACGCCCCAAGTCCGGATACCGTTATAGCGGCCCCTTTTAAACCTTGATTATAATTAAAATTGTTATTACTTTATTGTCATTGTCATTATTATTATTATTATTATTATTATTATTGTTTTGGAGGGGAAAGCTTGGGATTAGGGGACCCAACCAGCTATATCGAAAAAGGACCAGGGACAACCACTTTTGACAACCATTTTGGTGTACCCACGTAGAAGATGAATCAATGGCTGATTTTTGGTGAGGATGATCTCGTCACCATATAGATCACCCCCACAAAAAATTAGCACATTCTGAAATTTCTAACCCCCTCAAATGTGATTTTCAAGTTACACGGTAAAAATAGACAGTCTATAATTCTTCAACTTCTAAACCAATCTATGAATATCAGAATGATTTGAATTTTTGTGAGGATGATCTCCTCACCATAGAGATCATCCTCACCAAAAATCAGCCATTGATTCATCTTCTATGAGGGTATGCCAAATAGTTGTCCCCCGATCCTGACTCTACCAAAAAATAGAAAACTAAAAAGTAAAGAAATAAAAATAAAAAGATAATAATAAAAAATAATCTCGGTTGTTGTTATTATTGTTGTTGTTTTCCGGAAAAAAAAAATTGTTAAGTTAACACAATGCACTTACTTGCATCAGTTTTTGGGCTGCACTTCCTTACATCTATTTTGTTAAGGAGTTTGCAAGTCCTTATTAACTACTTGCACGGCAGTCATTTGCACTCCTACAACCAATCACTTTCAATCTCAAAATTGTGGCAAGTGAGTGCATTGCATTCAATTTGCTGTGAACCAAGCAGGGCCTTAGTATCCTACCTTAATTGAGTCTCCTATTATGTCATGTATCTTAGGTATTAAGATATTTAAGCGGTGTGTTTTCTAGCCATTGGATTGTAGCACTTTTAGCCCCATTCATTGTGGGGGATCATAATCAAACGACTGAGATGGATCGTTTAATAACCTTCACGATCAATTGTCTAGATTTAAGCAGATCGAAATGATCAATATATATATACACAGCGGGTGATCGGATATTAGTGCCTGCGTAGTTTGAAATTTGAATGATTTAGGTATAAATCATGTAACGTACGAGTGGCATAGATGTAGGGAAATGGACCCACTGGACATCTGGACATCTGGACCCACCATTCCTGTTTTAGTATATTGTATCCCCAAGATTGCCTCATGATCCTAACCATTAATTTAATTAGAATTTTTATGTGTTTATTGCTTGCCTTTCCATTTCTCATTATGCTAATATATCTAAGGCCCGGGCTCAAGGGGACCCCCATTTCTGACCCCCTTTTTTGACCCTCATCTTGGCGTACCCATATAGAAGATGAATCAATGGCTGATTTTTTGGTGGGGATAATAACCTCACCATATAGATCACCCCAACAAAAAATCAGCCCATTCCGAAATTTCTAACCCCATCAAATGTGGTTTTAAATTTACACAGTAAAAATCGACGGTCCATAATGCTTCAGCTTCTAGACCAGTCTATGAATATCAGAATGATTTGAATTTTTGTAAGGATGATCTCCTCGCCATAGAGATCATCCTCACCAAAAATCAGTCGCCGTAGAGATCATCCTCACCAAAAATCAGCCATTGATTCATCTTCTATGTGGATACGCCAAGATGGGGGTCAAAAAAGGGGGTCAGAAATGGGGTCCCTTGAGCCCGACCTTATATCTAATACACCCCAACATATCAAAACGTTTGATATCCACATCAAATTTGCCATGTGGCAACTCTTAGGGGTTCACTAACCCAAGAATGTTCGGCCCGCGCGCCTTTGTAGACCTACGCACCAAAACTCAAATTGAATACGTGGGTGAAGGAGATCTTTTGATCACCGTAGATGTGGACATTAGGAAGTAAACCTTCCCACATAGGCAGTGAACACGTGGGTGACCTTCTAACATTCACTTTCGAAGAAACTTTTTAAAATCTGGAAAATTGCTTGTAGACTCCTAACTAAAATAACTCATACTCAAGAAGGAACATTCTTTGTAAATTGATGATCAACATGGGATGTGGGAGCACGAGAGACGATGGATGAACCCAGCCAATGAAAATGTCTAGGTTTGTAGACCTCGAAACACCACTTAGCCAAAACGTTTCTCACCTATATACCTACTGCCTAACCTTCGAAAGGCCAATATAGAAACTCATCACGAACCTTTCCCTTTGCTTCCTTGGACTAACACCATTTAGGAACCCCATAGCAATGGAACACCTCCAGAAATCTTCTAGCCTTAATTGAATTTGTGTCCAGAGATCAAAAACCTCTCTCAAAAATACTAGGTAAGCCAAAATCGTGAACTAAGTAGCAAGCCCGAGAGTTAAACGTGGTGACCTTTGGGAGGAGGAAACGTGTGATCTTCCAAAATAGAGAGGAACTTCAAGACTTGGGGAAGAGATCGATCATCTCAGTCCAGCACGTCTCCGTTGGGTAAAACAAATCAAGTGACCCAAAACATAAGAAGAACATAAACGTCGAGGATCGCAACGGCTTCTACTTGACGAACCTTGGGCATTCGTAAGAAAAACCTAGGAAACGATCTACGGTTAAAGGTAGGTACTCCTACGAGTTGATGTGATTGTCTATTTCTTTACCTTCCTATCATATTCATGGTTTTAAAAATCATTTAAGGAATACACGTTAGTAATTATGGACGTTATCATGTTCTACTAAAAATGGGTTCATATATATGTGTTGCTTCTCTATTAGCCATGTGGATATTCTGACCTTCTTGTTTTATTTGATCATGAACTCGAACTGTGATTGATATATGGATACACCGTTATTGTAACGGAAGGATTAAATTGTTGTTACTATGTGAACTTGATTGCTCAAAGTTATGAATGATATTCGATCGGATGGAGCCAATAACAATTACGACTCGTGGTAGTCTCCCAAGAGAGAAACTTTGGGGCTAGAATGCTCTATCTATATCTCCATGAGGGACAATCACGAACCAAACCCACATGCTCCACCAATGTGTTTACGTTACGGTAGGAAGAGGTTTCAAATATTCGTTTCGAACATAAATTATTTTGCATAGCATACGAGCATACATTAGAAGTGTTTCGGATATGGTAAAATAAGTAGGGCTCAGTGCCCTTGGGTGAAAAACCCTAATCTCCTGCAGAAAAGCTCTCGGCCAAGCTACTCCCAGCGTGGGAAGGAGAAGGAGACCCATGTATAGGTTGCGTTTATTTTTGCATGCATTGTATTTTGCATACCGGTATGATTAGGAATAACTATAATTGTGATTGAATGCCTAGTTTATATTTACTTGGAAATAAAATTCTATGATGATGACATGATTCGATAATAAAGTGATAGATTATGATCTTAATTTGAATGGAGTACGGTGGATTTTCTATTGAGCTTTAGCTCACGGCGTAAGCCAACCCCTTTAGGTTTCGTAGATGATGATGTGGGTGCGGACATGGGTACATGGGAGGATGTCAATAATATGGAGGCGGCGGCGGAGACACTAAATGGCGTTTAAGGAATTATGAGTCGATCTTAGACATTGTTGGGCTATGATTATAGGTTTATATGTATGCATTGAAACTAATGATATTGATATAATAAGTTAGACGTGGGGATGGCCACTTTGAATTAATTGTGTATTGATTTCTATTTGATCATACGCTGTTAACTCTTATTTAGAGCTTGGAGCCTTTTTGAACTTGTTATAAACTAATGGATGGTCGATATTCTTAGAACGTTATAATTTATGTAAGTTACTGTAGAAATTTCATGAAGATTTAATGAGAAACGGCACATAAAATGTCGACCCCAAGCGATAAAATTGCTAAAACTTAATGGACCGATTCTATTTCACTGTCTTGCAGCGCCTTTTCCATCAGGAAGATGATAGAACCGGACTTTTGAGAAAATAGATAAATCGAAGCTCATTCTGTCAGCTTTCCAGACATATAAGATGTGTTATGAGATTCGATCTGTGCTGTCCTAGGAGGCCAAAAACACTATACCAATATCCAATATGTATAGACCTGTATTCCAACTTACAGCACCTATTTGAACTATTAAATAATAGAATCTGACTTTAGGCCGAACTGAAACAACGACGCTTTTTCTGTTAGTTTTCCAGAAATATAAAATGCGTCAGGTGATTCAAATTGTGCTGTTGTAGGCGGCCAAATCACTAAACCTATGTCAAATCAATCTTGTTTTATTTTTAGACTTGAGGTACCTTTTTCACCAAGTAACTTGTAAAATCTGACCTTGGACAAAATAGAAAAGTCAAAGCTTATTGAATTAGCTTTCCGACAATATAAAACACATCAGTAGATTCAATCGAGCCTGATCTACACGGTCAAATTACTGTGTGTAGGTCAGAATCGACTGAGTCACTAGACTTGGAAAATCAACTAATACCCCGATCTTACCAAATTGGGATGTACTTGTGACCCATTAATATTTGAACCTATTTATATCGACCAATGATTAATAAGTTAATTTCAGAGACTACTTTTATTGAAATTATTATTAATGCTTCCGCTTAGTTTGATAACGTACGTTTATACTTAATGGGCTTAAAGGGAAGATTACAGATAACTGATTTATTCATTAGGTTAGATTGGCTTTAGAGACAATCTTATTCTCATGTCAGGGTTCGAGTATGGGTCGACCCATGGATATTTAGTTCGAATCCAGGTGCCCGAATTCGAGGCGTGACAATTTCCTAGATGTATTTCCTCGGGAAAATTTTCTGTGCACTCAAACACGCCCTAAGTTTCTAAAATTTTAAAAAGTAAATAGAGGAGAAATACGTGTGAGAGTACATAGGGCAAAATAGGTAATCAAAAGTTTTTCTAGGATCCGTGCTTTAATAAGTAGTATAGATTTGCATAATGAAGCATTATCATCACATACTAACATGAAAAACAAAACTCAATAGCCAATTTACCTTGAAAACCAAGAGAGAACCTTATTTTGCCTTCACCTACATTCAAATTGTTTGGAGGAAATGTAGGGTTTTCCTAGTTTTCATGATTAAACAAACATAAATTTATTAATTCGGTGTGACTGAGAACACATCATTTTATTGTATTTAAGAAAATATCGTCCCTTGTCTTATTAAAAGAGAAAAGCAAAACTCAATCTTGGTCTTCGCACGCCTTGTTCAGCAATTTAAAGCATAACACCCCATTATCCCCCCTATTGCCATCCCAATATATCCCAATCTCATCTCCCGAATTGAGATCGTCTCTTGCCTGAATCAACAACTTCCACATTAGAGCAAACCTAGAATTGGTCCTCTTCTTCAAGACTGACTTTAAATGTACATCCATGTCAAGATCCAATACGTCAATAGCTACCTCCCCCTTGTCTTCCACTATTTCGGACATGTATGTTGGCCACTACTGGTAAAGGTAATTATGATACAAGCATGCATCCACAACTGCAAGTCAAATGAAATACCTTATGCATCCAAGTCACAATAATTTTAATTCAATTCAATCCTTAACCCAACTAATGAGGTGATTAACCAGACGGTCCAAAGTGTAAAATTTTGTCCGAACAATGTCCCATTTACCTAAACACCTGGTAGGTCAGCAAGTGCGCCACCAAATCCCTTCTTTGGGACGAGACTGACAAGGTTGCTGCTTCTCAAAAGCAAAAATTAATTCGCTTACAGGACAAGCCAATTCCCATCATGTATCTTGACTTCTTGTTTTCTTATTTAGTCCAGATCACTAAAACGTCCTTGTTAGGGATCGAATCTTGATGCAACCATGTGAAGAAACTTGCCAGCTAAGTGGAAGGTCCATCATATAAGGATTGAAAAAAAAAACTATGATACGTACATGTAAGCAAAAACCGAAAGTGATTAACATACCCAATTAACAAAAGGAAATCAAACAGAACTCAGAAAACACATTACTCACCTTGGAAACGTGTGATCACTAATAATTTGAGAAGGCGAAATAAACTCAGTAACTTGAACCTCATCCAAGTAACCGATAAGCCAACCACCGTTCTAAGCCAAACACATCACCAAAGAACCCTAAATTCTCAATTCGAACTACAACAAATAAAAATTTCAACGTGATTAAAAATAAAACTCTATTTGCAATAAAATCAAATAAATGAAAAAGAAATAAAGAATTATGTGAGCTACCATGAAGTAGTGTTTTTAAAGGCATGTGAGGCTTACGCCTCGAAATGCGCCTCAGGGCAAAGCTCTTAAAAACACCATGAGGCTCAATCAAAAGGCGTTTACACATATAAGGCATATGCCTCGCTCCAAGAGGCATTGACGAGGCTTACGCCTCTCAGTGAGGAGTACGCCTCGTCAACGCTTCTTGGACTAGGCGTATGCCTCAAATATGTTATTTTTTTGTCATGTTCTTTTAAAAAAGAAATAAAAAAAGAATATCAAGATATTAAAAAAAATAAGTGTCGAAGGGACCCAACATAAAAATAAAAATAAAAACCCTAAGTTTAATATTTAAAAAGGACCCAACATCGATTGATCTACAATTAATTGATGACGAGATGTTGAATTTCGACTTGGACTATCAAGAAGAGGATGTTGTTCATATAATTGATGAAGATGCATTTAATTTAGTGGAAGATTGAGTCTTTGATTGGTGTTATGCTTTTTTGTTTGTGGTTGAAACTTGGAATTTGGAACTTGAAAATATGCTTTGTTTTTTTGAATTTTTGCTATATTTATTTATAAATTTAAATGCTTATCTACCTAAAAAATGCATGCGTGTGAGGCTTACGTCTTACGCCTCAAGACTTTGGCTAGTGAAGCGCCTCACCCCACGCCTTAGCGTTTAAAAACACTGCCATGAAGAACATTCATTGTTTGCAAAGAAGCAGAGATTAGATCTTCGAAAGAGGAGACCATGTGAGAAAGAGAGGAATTAGAAAGAAGAAGAGAAGAAGGCATGGTTAAATTAAAGTCTATTTGCAATAAAATCAAATAAATGAAAAAGAATTATATGAGATACCCTTGAAGAACATTCATTGTTTGCATAGAACGGAGATTAGATCTTCGAAAGAGGAGGCCATGTGAGAAATAGAGGATTTGAAAGGAGAAAAGTAAAAGAACGAATGAGATCACATAATGATCGAACAGAAACTCGAATAGAGACAGTTTTTGTGGCGAAATGATTGCTCTCTTCAACTCGAATAATCTCTCCTTGAATTTCTCTGAGAGATTTTAGGAAGAGAAAGAAGAGACGTTTTAATGACTGGGAAGTGGATGGACTTGCCTCTCTCCTTGGTAGGGTTGGAGAGAACCCCTGCCTAGGAGATGAGCCTGATGAGAGAATATGGAGATGGGACCCCAAGGGCAAGTTCTCAGTTTGCTCTTTCTATCATACATGTGTTCCAAGGAGTATGGAGTCCTTCCCTGGCCCCTATAGTTTGGGGATATCCGATTCCTTCTAAGGTGAAGTTCTTCGCATGGACGAACTATCATGATAAGATCCTGACCGTTGACCATCTTATTAGTAGGGGTCTAATGATCCCTAACAAATGTGTTTTGTGCAAATCTGAAGGGGAGTCGGTGGATCATGTTCTTCTGCATTGCAGCTTCTCCCTTGCAGTTTGGCAAGAGTTCTTTTCTCTGTTTGAGATTCCTTTTGTTGTCCCTTAGCGTGTGTGTGGCCGCTTCCAAGGGAATGCGATCGACTCGATGTCAGAAAGAGGGTGACTGCTTTGGTGCTTCTTACCATTTGCTGTCATCTGGACATTATGGAAGGAGAGGAACCGCAGGATATTTGAAGATCAAGATAAAGTCCTGAGGGAGGTGGCCTTGGATGTGAAGTCCTTGCTATATTTGTGGTCTTCTTGTTCCTCTCTTTTCCATGATTATTTTTTTTGAGTCCTTTGTTTTTCGTTGGAACGAGGTGCTTAGGGATCCTTCCTGTTTAGAGAAAGATCCCGGTCTTCGTATATATTCGGGTTTTCCCCGTTATATAATATACACACATTTATCAAAAAAAAAAAAAAGAGACGTTTTAAGGGGAGCCAATCAATAATTCATCCAAATCCATCTTTCCTTCAAAATCCTAAATGCCCACTTTCATATTGAACTTAGACGATTCTTAGTCATCTGATGAGATCGATAGTGTCGTCCCCTACCACTAGACTCCTCATGCAAAGTGCTACAATGAAAGGGGATATAATATTCATTTTTTGAATCTGAATCATGACCATCTAATTCTTGGATCGCATGACATGCAAGACGTTAAGTAAGCTTTATTTACTTGTCTCTTTAACACTCCAAGTTCTTCGTCCCATGTATCACGTGGAAGATCCATACGCTAATTATAACATCCACAACGCAGGTCTCGTTGTTGCCTTCTAGTTCGTAGAAATCACAAAACATCAAAATAGCAAAGCTCTAATACCACATACATCGAAAACTAGCACAAATCAACACAAATCAGCAAGGGTTGATTGTGTTGATAGTTGATACACTAAGAAAGCCTAGATACGGTTCATACAAGTTGTGTGCTCCTAAAGGAAGAAAGAAAAAAGGGCTTTCGTCCAAAAATCTTTGTAATTGCGACCCTTACATTAGCTTATACAGAAATTGAAACCCGACTTCCATGACTTAAAACTACACATGGCTCACTTAAGCGAACGACCACAATACCCCAATTACTATAGCATATGATTGTTTAACCACCCAAGATAAACGAATAGTCCCTATTGCAGTGTATCCTTGTAGTGCAATATCTCACTCCCCGTATATAATTTTTCAAAACCCTCTAGAGACCTTTCAGCAAGGGTTGATTGTGTTGATAGTTGATACACTAAGAAAGCCTAGATACGGTTCATACAAGTTGTGTGCTCCAAAAGAAAGAAAGAAAAAAGGGCTTTTGTCCAAAAATCTTTGTAATTGCGACCCTTATATTAGCTTATACAGAAATTGGAACCCTACTTCCATGACTTAAAACTACACATGGCTCACTTAAGCGAACGACCACAATACCCCAATTACTATAGCATATGATTGTTTAACCACCCAAGACAAACGAATAGTCCCTATTGCAGTGTATCCTCGTAGTGCAATATCTCACTCCCCGTATATAATTTTTCAAAACCCTCTAGAGACCTTTGAAGTCACTATTCCAACTATCTTCTAGTGACAATTCACCATCCCTAAAATACTCCGCATCATCGTAGGAACACTAACATGACGTCCTCTACCATGTTTGAGGTAACTTGATCGAAGGATGAGCTATAAGGGCCTAGATTTAGCCTAGCTCAAGAACCAAAGGGTAAGTAATCCACCGCATGTGCCATGTGACAAGGAATAACATATATAAGAAAAGGGGAATATTTCAAGTGAGTGGTGATAAAATTCTTCTTAATTTTAGGTTCATGACATGCTTCGTTTGGGTACAACACCCCTTTACCCACCTTTCTTTCAGTTTTTATCTTTTCCTTGCAATCGAAGGCTTTTTCTGATAGTGGCCGTATGCTATGGAGACTCATCCCCTTTGCTATCTGTTGGGAAATTTGGAAAGAGAGAAACTTGCGTATTTTTGAAGATAAAGGGGTGGATGCGGAGAAGATCATTCTCAAGATTAAAGCTACTGTTTACTTTTGGGGTTCAGTTATTCCCGTTCTTCAAAAGTTCAGATTTGACGACTTCGTGTGCCGGTGGGGTCGTCTGATTATGTAGTCGCTTCTTTGTTTTGTTGGTTTTTGGTGTCCGGTGTTTGTTTTGTTTTGTTTCCTGTCTTTGTTTCAGCCGGTGTACAGTTTTCAGGGGGCCTTCTCAGCCCTTTTTAATACATCATATTTACCTTTATCAAAAAAAAAAAAAAATGGAATCAATGGACTTTTTTTAAGTTAGTCAATCTCTCAAGCAATTCGTATAAATTTGGGCTTCCGTGGATTCATCGTGCTTAGACAAGAAAAGGATGGCCTCAAACCTATGGCTCTTAAAGAAGCCTTGACGAGTGCTATCATTTGATTCCAAGTAAACAATCTCAAAGCCACACGTGCAACATTAATCTTTTCTTTCTGTTTTACATTTGTAACCAATTTATAAAACATAAATACTTTTTAAGTGTAAAATTCGTATAAGTACTAAGGACCAATCTACATTTCATTGATCTAGATCTTAAAAATCCCGTCAATAGACCACCACTTAGACTAGTTGTAATTTAAAAATTACAACAACCAGTGGATCTTTTTACCATCCAATCAATTCATTCACTACAACTAAGAAAAAGAATTTGTCCCATACGAGGTTTAGAATCTTTAGATATGATGTCTTCCAAGTATTATACTTTCCACTGATGAAGGGAACTCCGTAGCAGCATAGGTTTGTCCCCCAAAATATGTCACCACTGACAAGTAGGTTTAGAATATGTGCTACAATTTTGAGTGTTTCCCCTGTTTTCTCATATGCTATCACCTTTAGCATTTCTTTTTATGAACTACACTTTCTCATAGTTAATTGGATTGCGATACTAAGTAATTCCATTCAATTACCATATTACAGGTTTCAAATGTTAAATAGAATAATACTTGAAGGGAATGAAAAAAATGAGGAAGATGAGTCCATGATACAGGAAACAACATATATGCAGTGTTCTGAGACTTTGGACATTAAAAAACAAAAGGAAAAATTGAAGCACCGAAATGGAAGATACTTACAATACCATGCAACTTTTGAGCCCAACGCCATCAGCAGTATAGCTTTCATAACCCTCGATAATAGCATTCAAGATGTTCTTGTCTCTATCAATTCGAAATGTTATGGAACGAATCTTCATCACATCGCCGTGAGTGATACACCAAGTGAGACAAAACTTTCCCTTCCCTATAGGACGCAAAAATCCTTCAGGTACTAAATCATGATATAACCCCTGAAACACCTTCTCCAAACCATGTAATTCGAGCCATTCACAGTTGACTACATCGTAGGCTTTCACAGTCTTATTAAATTCATCATACATAAGCATAATGTCATCTACAATCGGAGCTTCCCCCCGCCCAAAAAAGGTTGGATGGGGTCATTACTACACGCCCCCAAGAATTACATCTCAAATCGAAAAAATGCGCGACTAGCCCCCAGAAAGACAGAAGAATCTTGTTTCCATCTTCGATAACTGCATGCCCGGTAAGGCATCTATTATAAGGAAACTCCGGTGGAGGGTGAGGCAAGGGTTTCTAAGAAGCTGAGATGGGATCAAAGACCTCGGCATAAGGATTAGGAAGATCCATGCCCATGCAACCGAATACATAAATCTTCCCATGAACAGCTACCACTGTAGGGAAAGCCCTGGGTGCCAGCATCGAAATGGTTCTCTTCCAATCACCGTGAGGGGAGAGAGTATCAAAAGTAAAGACATCCGAACAGAGAGTAGATGGTGAACCATACGACCCCACACCACCAGCCAAGGCATATATTTTAGAGTCCAAGGAGACAAAACTCATCGATGATGTGGGGGAATCAGAAGGCATTCTGGAAACTGGAAGGAGACGTGTAACCTGGAAATCGCTCGTTCCCTCGCTTGGGGTTAATAACGTAGCAACAGTAACAATCTTGAGAAGAGTTAGGGGAACACAGGTACAGAGATTTGTTCTCCTCCGATGTCTTCTCCTGTTTCTCCTCCTCCTTGGAATCCAGAGATGATAACGAAGATGATGGTCGCCCAACCATGACCTTCGCCAGGTAGTATTTTTTGTTGGAGCTTCTAATTTTTTCACCCGCACCCCACATCTTCCTCTTCTATGAGCCTGCCTGGCGAGGGAGGGAGGATCTTCTTCTGTCGCCAGAAAGCATGAAGCAAGGGATTAGGGTTTCAACAGTTTCTCGAGCTTTCTCCAACAATTCTCCTTGCTATTTTCGTATTTGGCTAACAATCAGACCCTTTTGTCAAAAAACCGTTATCTCCGACTGTAATTTTAGTCGCACCCCACGAATTGTGAGGGCACCCAAAAATAATAAACATTCATCCGCACAATTTTTTTTTTAATCCATCCAATATAGTTACATAGACAATTATGTTGACAAATGATAAACGTGATTTTTTAAGAGTAGAACTTTGATGACAGCTCTCAATTTGAGCCACGTGGCATACTCTTAGAGGACTCTGAACATATGGATGTTTTTCCAATCCTTAGGTGGACCTACTAACCAAAATCGGCCTGATTAGTGATTTCAATCCTTTGGATCTTTGTACCTCAAATAATGGTCAATAATGCTCAAATTTCCACTGTACAAATCAACCCATGAAAATAACTCAAATCCAACGCCTAGAAATCACTAATCAGGCTGATTTTTGGTTTGTAGCATGGTTTAAAAAATGGCCGTTAAATAACGACGATTATAACGGATTTGGACCTGCCCCGTTACGTTATGTACTGTTATAATGCTTTAAAAATAACGGCTGTTATTTTCTGGACAATTTTGTGAAAAAAATTACCATTATTTCTGTTATTTGTGAAAATTTGAAATTTCCAAATTTTGATTTTCAGCGCCATTGTTTTCCATTAATTTCTATTTTTGCCCCTAAGGGTTACAATTCGTTATAACGGAAAAAATGGTACCGCCCCCAATCCGTCGTACCATTATAAGGGCCCCTTTTAAAGCTTGGTATGTAGATCCATCTAGGGATTGACCAATCATCCATTTGGTCAGAGTCCTCTAAGAGTGTGCCATAGGGGTCTATGAATGCTTGAATGAAGTTGCACGTAGTGATCTTGAGTCTAACTTGTCGAAGACATTTTCGTAAATTAAGCAATCTGAAGCACAATTCGTGGGGTGCTTTCACCAGGTCAGAGTGTCCTCACAATTCGTGGTGTGCGACTAAAATTTCCCTTCTTCAAAATAGCCAAGATATCTAATAAAATGACCAAAATACCAATAAACATTTTTTTTTCTCCTTTGTTTTCCTTATTCAGGAACTATAAACCAATTTTTCTACCTCTTACTAATATATGGTTGAGAAAACAGTAAAAGAACATAAAATTAAACAAAAAAAGGAGCTTGAGCAGCAGTGTTGTTGGTGTTGGTGGAAGAGAGGAGAGCAGAGGGACGTCGTTGAGGAGTATGACGGCAAGGACAAGAGGTTGATGGTGATGGTGATGACTACGAAAAATGTCCATTCTCGTGCCATTAATATATAAGTTTACCCCTTAGTATACATTTAATTACTTAGCATGTTATTTTTTCATATTTTAAAAATAGTTTCTTAAGAACAACTTAATTACTTTTCATGCCATTTCTTCCATATTTTAAAAGTAGTTCCTTGAGAACAGCTTAGTTACTTTCCATGTCATTTTTTCTGTATTTCCAAAACAATCCCTTAATAACTGCTCATATGCTCTACCTGGACAACTTCAAATTTTTTATTCTCTAATTGTGCTTTGAGTTATTACAATTTACAAATTTGCCCCTCTAGAGAGGGAAGATCTTGTCATCTTGCTTCTACTGCAGGAAAGACTGAAGCAAAGCATATTAGAGTTTCAAGACAAAATAAAACCAAACACGCTTTGAAAGGGCGTTTGTCCGAGATTACCAAAACACCCATGTCTGACACCCTTTGAAAAGGAGTCTGGTAGATGCAGACGCCCATCTGCGAGCAATAGACAGTCTTTCAAAGGGCGTCTACAAGCTGCAGACGCCCTTTGAAATGACGTCCCTCTCAAAGGGTGTCCGCAAGCTGTGTCCCATTATAAATACCCAGATCAGACCCAATTTTTGGTTTTTGCGCAACTTGAGGTACAAATTTGGCAAATAAACAGTAACGATGGACCATATTATGAGCCACGCATCACACTCAAGGACCCCTAATTGTATGGATGTTTGACCCATCCCTAGGTAGACCTACGTACCAAAATTCATCTTGATTGGACAACACGCCAAGTGCGTCATTTTCTGGGACACCATTTGAGAGGGACACCCTTTGAGAGGGTCTGATCTGGTCCCATGATAAATACATATAAAATTGTATGGCTGTGATCATTTGATCCTATTAGATCATGGATATCACATAGGTCTTGAGGGCAGCCTGATCAGGGTTATCAAGAGACCGGAGGAAGTCCCCCGGCAGCTTATTCAGGCAGCCAAGTACATTCGAGAGAGCCAATTCAAACTGAAATTTGAAAATGCTGTTTCCAAGATCAAGAGGGACATTGTCTTCACAGCATCTCTATATTTGTGGATTTCCTGAGAATATAGTTTGTTTTCCCACTGCTTTATCACATCCAAACAGTTGGGGAGGAGATGAAAAGAAGAAACAAAACGATTCGGCAGTAAGAATGATTGAATCTCCTCCAAATTAGTAGGCCATTTCTTTGATCTGGATTGTCCATTGATGGGCCAACTGTAGATTGATCATGAATGAAAATTATACAACAGATGATCCAGAACAACAGAATGGCACTCGTACCATCAACAAGAATGCTATTTAATCAGTTTGTGGTTCTGAAAACTGGGTGAAGGGATGATGTTTCCACGTTGCTATCGGTGAGGGAAGGACTTGTTTGTCTCTTTTCGCAAATATACTACCACAGAGAAGTTTGCTTCACTAAACGCTTCTGCCTTTTGCATTCTCGCATAGCACAAGCAGCATGTTGCACACCTGATAAGCACTAGGACGATCTGTTCCAAACTCTACATGCTGATTACAGTTGAACTGCAGGCTAACTCCAAACCAAGCTAGAGTCCATGTGTAAAATCTTTCCTGTTACCTGAATTCAAATACTAGAGCAATTACAACAATATAGAAAGGCTAATAATAGGAGTGATGCCCAGAAGCATATCATCTTATTATTTGCATCCTAAACTAGGTGATCCAGAGTGGCAGAATATAGATGATGGAGCACTAACCAACAATGAAAATTATAATTTTTGTAGGGTCATTATTAATATGGCAAATGGGACCTAACATTCAATGGTTTCTACTCAATAATTTGCAACTAAATAATAAACTCAATGATGGCTACAGGTCATCTACTGATTGCCACATGGCTTTGTTGGGTAAGGAAAAAAATCAAGGAACAGTCCTGAAAGAAGACTACCTCAGGTGATTACAATTATCCAAACAATATTTATCAGCACTAGTCTCACTTTCTGTTTGCTTTTTTTCTTCGATTGCCAATATAAATGGTACTTAAACAACTGCATAGCATCATTCAATTATATCAATTCAACAATGGAACTCTAATAACTGGAGAAAATTAATTGGCTAGCCAACATGGCGGTATTTAAACACCTATTATGTATTAGAGACCTTTGCAACGATGACTGAAACTAAATTTTGACAGTTGCTATTAAGGTAACCATGGTCCAGCAAGCTATGAGAGACAATCACAGATGAACGAGCTATAACTTTGAAAGATTCCATAGAGGTGGAACTGTTGGCTCTTTTAGAGAACTAAAGATATTGCATATGTTTTTCGGTAGCTGGTTAGAGTGGACAGTATAAGAACATGCCAGACTAAACTCTGCATACAAGACGAATCAAAATTATAAATTATTTACCTCGACCACCAATGGTGTATTGTTGAGAATGAAATCTGAAACAACAATGCATTCATTGTGATATGAAGTCCAAACCAGGGAAGATTTAGCATCAAAGCCAAAAATCAAGGCATACCAAAATACAAAAAATTGGGCACGGACTTGGTTAAATGGATTCCTCCATGTACAAATAGCTCAACAGAGCAACCACATCAGGCTAAAGTTTCGAAGTGCTAGCAGCCGGAGTGGTACACTGCCGACCACGAGACTCTGGTTAGTTGGTCGCTGGTGATAGGCGGCCAACCCACTGGAATGTGGTGGCCAGTAGCCAAAGAAAGAACAACCACAGGAGGTCAACATCGACTGGATTCAGAACCCAGTGAACAGAAGCACCAAAAGGAACTGGGAATGGTAACAGAACTATAAAACAAGACTCCTTCAGGACCCAAGAAGTTGCAAGAATCACAAGATCCCTAAGAGCAACAGATTTGAATCTCTTGGGGCCTAAGTAGAACACAAGGATAACAATAATCAGGCAATAAAGGAACAAACAGACTGAACAAATGATTGTACGAATCCCCTAATAAATAAAGCCAGAACTGAAATAGTGAGATTAGGTTAAGGTTGTAATCCTTGTCTCCTACTTCAGCAAGGGCAACACGTGCACACATTCATGATGTACAAATTTTGTGGCCTGAATCCTCTACCTAGCCTAACTACACGTCAATCTGGATTTTGGACTGTTCAATTGGTGTAGACAGCCTCTTAGGTCTGCTATAGCTCAAAATTGTAAAGAGCAGTCCGTATTAATCTACATCCTAATAAATCTTGGACATATTATGTAATTTTCATCTAAAATGCAGGTTGAGTACCTGAATATTAACAAACTAATATGGTGGAGCCAAAGCTGCATCATCTATCCATGAAGGCTTCTTCGCATTGTAGTAGAAATGTGCAATCATTTGGACCAATTCATCCGCTGTTCGGATATCTGCAAACACAAAAATCCATGCAGTGGTTTATAAAGGAGCTTCAGTCTGCTGTAATGTGTTAATAACAATTGGAGAAGACTAGACATTTTATAACGTGAAAAGAGAATCATTCATCCCACCTTTCTCCCTGTATAAGATCTTGTTTCCTCTGAGGAATAACAATTGTGGGCATTCTTTAACTTTAAGGGCATATGCTAAGTCTCGCTCAATGTTGATATCGATTTTAACCGTCTGTTACATAAAAATCCAAGATCATGTCGCTTAGTGAAATTACAATTCAGCAACACTTAACTGAAGGGATATATAAGGAACATTAACAAAAAGATGAGAGGTTCGGAGTACCCGAGGAGGCAATCGATCATTTGCATTCCAGTAGACTTTGATCGCCTTTTCCAGCTCCTTCAAGAGCTTCCAGTTGTAAGTTGCCCTGTTGAGAAAAGGACAGGCACCAAATATTTTAGACCACAATGCTACTGCTAACAAAGGTAGTCACTTCCCATGTCCCACATACATGTGTACACACACACACGCGGTTTTAAGAAGTTCCTATATTTCTGTATGCTTCAACGGCATAAATTACTATAATGTTACCTGTTGTATCTTTCGAAGACGAGAACAATGAGAGGGCTGGGATGGAATGCAAAGCTTTCCCATTCTAAGCAATTGATCTCTTTGACCCAGCTATCGTCGATCTCTCCTTCCCAATCGATCTCAACACCATCCTCCCCAACCACATTCTTGATCGGATGCTTCTCGAAGTACTCTGATGCTCTAACCCCCCACCCCACATCCGCATCCAATGGCCAATTCGGATCGTCTTCCTCAACCACCACCTCCTTCCCTCTCCCATCACCGTCATGATCATCATCGTCACTGTCGTCATCTATTTTATCCTTCAAAACCTTCTCCTTATCCTCCAAAACTTCAGAATTCTGTCGTAGGATCGATGCAAATGTCTGTTCCAAAGAGTCTCGGACGAAATCCTCAACTGCAACTGCTTCGCTCCTCCGGCCACGCCTCGGCTTCCTTGGGATTGTTGTCGGGAAGATTTCGCTTTCACTGGAATTTTCGATTCTGTCTTGGGGATTTTCAGTTTTTCGATGGCGATGTTTCGTTTTAGGGTTAGGGTTAGGGTTTGGGTTTGGGTTTGGGTTTGGGTTTGGGTCAGAGGTTGCTGAAACAGCAAAGGGATAGAGAGTATTCGGGGTACGGTTGGGGTTTTTAGGAGATGGGCAGATGAAGAAAGAGGGAGAGCTAGGGTTAGAATTTTGGGGAGAGAAGAAGGAATGAAAATTAGAGTTAGGGTTTATTGGAGAGAGAGGAAAGAAGGGTTTTGGATTGAAGGTCTGAAACAGATACATACTAGTCATTTTGGCCCGTGCTCAGCACAGGCAACCTACAATGAATATAAAAACAAATGTAGTAAAAAAATAAAAAATAATAAGGAAAAAAAGTTATTCTGTAGAAAAGCCAAAATAATGAAGAAAAAAAAACTCTATAGATCAACTAACACCATGTGTCACAAATGATAATCGGGCATAACTGATTCATCATCATCAATAAATGTGCAAGACAATGAAGAATCATCTCTATCCTTAAAACTATACTCCTTTTCTTCCCTAAAACAATACTTGAAAGATGCCATTGTATCATAAAAACCCATGCATGCATCCAATTGCCATATATGGAATCAAAATTTATAGATTTTAAGTTTATGAATTGTTTGCGTATCAAAAAAAAATGTTTATTCATGACAAAAACATACAAAGGGATAACTTTCAATAGATTTCTGTCTAATAAAAATGAACCACAACAAACAAACGGATGGATGCCTCACGTTGATAAGCTTGCATTTAAAGGAAACCATGACAATTGACTCGAACTCTAAAATTCATGTTTTCACAAGCATTCTTCAAACCTCTAAGGATCACCTGCAACAAAGCTCAAAAAAGATTTGACATAATCATAGAATTTTTTTCTATTGGGTAGAAGTAGAATAGAAGTTCTTTAACCACTGTTATTCTTTTTTTGCACTCGAATATGATCCTACAACTTCTACAGCCTGTGATATCTCATCAACTTCAAAAGACTTATTCCCATCCATATTCTCCCATATTGTGAATAGCCAATCATTTCTCTTTTCCATATGAATGTAATTGAGTAAAAACACAAGTGGCAATAACTAAATCACATTGTGTCTTTAACAAGTACAGTAAGGGCGACTTGAAAATGGGAAAACGAGCTTTTAGGACACCAAAACAACATTCAATTACATTCCTAAGAGACGAATGTGTGTGATTAAACATCTCCTCTTTTGTTCTTGGTCGTTGGTTACTGCCTCTATAGTCGCGGATGATAGCAAGCTCCTCGGTATGGAGCCAAAAAACCTTTTGTATTTGAGTACCCCGCGTTGACAACATAATATTTTCTTAACAAAATATTATTAAAGAAATCAATTTTCTATAATTTCAGTAGAAAGAATAAATATAAATATATCTAAACATTTACCTTCAGGGGGGTGGGGAAACTTAGCATCCGAGTTTCTCACAGTTGTTGTTAATACATGCGAATCAACGGCTAAACCTTCCCAACAAGAGTATACATAAGAAAATCGCATGCGAGTTAGGGCCAGCTTGGGCTTTAGTTGCTTTGATCCCCACATTTGGGTTGAGCTTGGGCCTAGCTCCTTAGCAATCTTTTTACTCACAAGCAGTGTTACCATCGTCCCTATCATAGTCCTTAGGTCCAAACCATTGATGGTCATCGAGTTTCACACCAAGTATATATCGAAGAACACCCAACGGTGAATGACGATACTCCCAGCAATCATTGTGCTTTAGTTTATTAATTCTTCATCCTTACTCATTTCAAATGCAACCGTTAATATTAGAATCATTGGTGTAAAATGCGTGAGAACTAACGTGATAACTCACAAGGTGCTACAACTTCTCCCCGTAACAAAGGGAAGTGTCTCAAGACCGAACCCAGTGCAAGAGAAAAGAAAAAAGATAGCAAACTAAAATGATCTGACCTTTTTGTTCATGTCTGCTATCGCCCCCTCTGAAAACCCTAACCCATGAGACTTGAAGTCTGACCAAATAAACTGCTCTCTCTTTATATCTCTCTAAACCCAAGATTTGTTTGATTTTAGGTTTCAATTTCTGTAAATCAATTCTTGTGTTCTATTTAGATTGAAAGTTCAGCTAATTGGTTTCGTCACTATAAATTAATTAAAACCCTAGGTTCATGCTTTGTATTAATAATTAGGGAAACTTAGGAGAGCCTTTTCAATTAATTTAAGTGCATGTTCTACAAGTACAAACCTTAGTTTTGTTTTAGGTTTCAGAATTTTTGTTCCCGTAATTTGAACTTGTGTTGCATCCCATGCAAATGCTATTCACATGTCACTTAAAAATTCTCCACATTGAGAAGTTGTTGAACTATGAACACAATTGTTTTTAGGCTATGATCATGAAAACGAGTCGATTGCAAAAGGTGGTCGATCAGTTGATGGCCTAGATTTGTTGGTCCATATAACATATTCGATTGCACACAAGGTTTTGAAGTATCTCAAATCTGCCCCTGGCAGAAGTCTTCTTTTCAAGTAAATTGAATACATGAGAGTGGAGTCGTATATTGATGCAGACTGGGCAGGTGCTAAGGATGACAAAAGATCCACTTCAGGGTATTGCACATTTGTTGGGGGCAACCTTGTGACTTGGAGAAGTAAACTAGCAACCTGTGGTTGCAAGGTCTAGTGCAGAGGCCGGGTTTCGAGCTATAGCTCATGGCTTATGCGAGATGCTATGGTTGAAGATCTTAGTAGCTGAACTAAGATTCTCTGTTACTGGCTCAGTAAGTCTGTATTGTGATAACAAGGCAGCAATCAGCATTGCCCACAACCCAGTTCAACATGAGCGAGCAAAGAATATTAAAGTGGATAGACACTTCATAAGAGAGAAGATTGTTTCTGAGGAAGTGTGCACTCCTTTTGTAAAGACCAATGAACAAGTTGCATATGTTTTCACTAAGGGAGTCCTAAGTCATCAGCTACATCGATGTCTCAACAAGTTGGGTATGATAGCTATCTACGCACCAACTTGAGAGGGAGTGTTGTCAGGGTGTACCATTTATGTTACAAGGGACCCCTTTATATTGTAAGGGCATTTTGGTCTATGTAAAGTTTTTAATATAAATAAGAAGCTAGAGTCATGTGGAATACACACATGCTCTCTTCCTCTCTTTCTCTCTTTTTCTTCTTCTTCTTTGCTTGAAACCCTAACCCTAAATTCAATTGTTTCGACTTGTTGTATGTGCTCCTCAAGAGATCAAAACAAATCGCAACCTGAGACATCTAATTGTCACAATCAAAGAAGCTCCTCAAAAGAAAAATGGATTTTTTGACTTTGAAAAACAATTCTATGGTATATATCTAAAAGAGCATTATAAATACTTTTGTCAAAAGGAGGAACCAAACAGACCAGTTTGCACCAAATAGACTTCCTACCCAAAAAATATTTTTTTAGGCCCAAAAATGGCGATCCAAACGGGCCCTAAAGCTTTGATAATTTTTGACCTCCATCGTACAAGTTTTCAAAGGTTTAAAGTTTTAGTATTTTGTTTTTAGATGGGAGGAGATCTTACTCGGCCTTGGATGACCTTTTGGCTTCATTCATTTATCGTATAATTAGTGAGAGCCTTCTTCTCTAACTTCTTGTTTATACTCTCGGGGTGTTTTATCCTTTTTCGCTCTTAATACAATATCTTACTTATAAAAAAAAGGACTCTTGGCCTGAGATGAGGCTGTGGAATCTTTTTTTTTATTTACTTATAAACCTCAAATGTACACCCCATTCCGCGTGGAAGGAGATTAACAGTCCATGTTTGAATATGAGACAGGTAAGAGAATACTAATGTTGTCACTATATAAGATTAGCTAGTTAAGTTCATTGCTACAATAATGAAATTCTATCCATTATTTAGTAATGTGAAGCATAAGAATTCTAAGAAAGATGAGAAAAAATATATCATATTTTTATATGAAATACACAACATTAAGTCTCTTATTGTCGCATAGTGCAGATCAAGAGCAAGTACTCACGAAAAAATTCTAAGATGGTTAATTCTGATCAGTTAGGCAAAGTCCGAAATGAAATCTATATCAGAATTACGAGGTGTTCCATTAGTGTAAGATTACTAATTTATGTTCACAGAATCACAGATCATTGGTTAATATGATAAGATCCATGATTCCTAAAACAAAACAAAAAAAAAAAAAAAAAACAATTCAATTGATTATATTAGAAACAGATGAGAAAACCATAAGATGTATGCAAAACCATTGTCAACTAAGGCACAGAAATGATGAAAAACAAAGAGAAAATGTGAGAAGCAGACTAGCAGAGAATCGAAAAAAAAAAAATCAAACAAACTCCAAAAACAGAGAACAAAAAACCCATGGAATCAAATAAAGAAAACCAACGGAGAGCGAGGTAGAGGGAGGGAGGGATTGAAATCATACCTTTTGAGCTTTAAAAGAGCACCGAATGCTCGGGTCGCAGTGGCGTTGCAGCGGGAGCCGTCGTTGGTCGGTTTAGGGAGTCCAGTGAGAAGGTAGCGCTATTGGTGAGAGCCAGAGGAGTGGGTCTTGAAGAGGACGAAGAAGAAGAAGAACCGAAGAAGAAAGGGTTTTATTTTTGGGTCGGGCTCCAGTTACCGCCCTAAAATGACAGGCTCCGGTTACAGGACACAATATGAGCCTCGTGGCACACTCTTAGAGGACTCTGGCCGTATGGATGTTTGGCCAATCCGTAGGTGGAGCAACAAACCAAACATCAGCCTGATTAGTGATTTGTGTTATTTTCGTGGGGTTTATATTGTGTCCTGTCCGTGTAGTTCATTTTAGGGCGGTAACTGGAGCCTTTCCTTGATGGGTCGATTCAGTTACCGCCCTAAAATGACAGGCTCCGGTTACAGGACACAATATGAGCCACGTGGCATACTCTTAGAGGATTCGGACCGTATTGATGTTTGGCCAATCCCTAGGTGGACCTACAAACCAAAAATAAGCCTGATTAGTGATTTCTAGGGGTTGGATCTTTGTACCTCAAATACTGCTCAAATTCCCACAGTTGAGATTAACCCATGAAAATAAGTCCAATCCAACGCCTATAAATCACTATTCAGGCTGATTTTTGGTTTGTATCTCCACCTAGGGATTGTCCAAACATCCATAGTCATAGTCCTCTAAGAGTGTGCCCGTGGCTCATATTGTGTCCTGTAACCGGACCCTGTCATTTTAGGGCCGGGAAAATAAAAAATTTGTGTTGTGCGCTAATATTCGCCAAGGTGTGTTTGGCACGCATTTGCCCACGTCAAATATTTACCGGCCCCACAACTTTTTCCTGCCACGACGGGAAACCTGAGTCGAGTTCTGATGACCAACAGCTTGGTGTACCATCAAGAAGATGAATCAATGGCTGAGTTTTGGTGAAGATGATCATATGGTGAGGAGATCATCATCACAAAAATTCAAATCATTCTGATATTCGTAGACTGATTTAGAAGTTGAAGAATTATTGACCGCCATTTTTTAGAGTGTAACTTGAAAACCACATTTAACGGGGTTAGAAATTTCAGAATGGGATGATTTTTTGTTTGGGTGATCTATATGGTGATGAGATCATCCTCAACAAAAATCAGCCACTGGGGAACCCGACCCTTAATAAAAATGAGACCGTTTGGACCTCTGACCTAATGTGGGTCCCACACTCACCTAATCACTTTGACTAAGGGAACGCCGCGAGCTATGCACATGCACCTTAAACGTGGCAGCACCTTATACGGGGCACACTCTTAAAGATCACTGACTGCATCGATGTTTGGCCCATCCATAGGTGGACCTACATGCAACAATTAAGTTTGATTACTGATTCCTAAGGATTTGATTGGAGTCAGTTTCATGGGTTGATTTTTAACCGTAGATTTCGAGCATCATTTGGGGTATACTCGGATCCACATCATTTGGGGTATACTCGGATCCACAGATTTGAAATCACTAATCACCATGATATTTGGTATATAGGTCTACCTAGGAATAGGATAAACATCCAAACGATCAGTGGCGGCCTCTAAGAGTGTGCCACGTGACTTAAACTAAGGTCCCTCGTTTTAAAACTGTTTTTTTGCAAAATAGTCTAAATCAGGAAGTGTATTGCGCATCAATGACCAATCATCCAAATGTCACTGCTAAAACAGCACCAGCACCAAACAATGTATTAGCCTCGGGCCACCAACATTACAAGGACGATCCAAAATGTTGGTCATTTATGCAGCCACAGTACGGAACAAGTCCCTGTGGGAAAGCTGAATAAATAAACACCAGATTCACTATCCAAAGGTTGAATCCATTAGTATCAAAATCAGACTATACAGGCCAACGGTAAAGAGACAGCCAGCTCACATTTCTAGCATAAATTTGGCAGAGGGTGTTTGGTTGCGGAGTTTTGAGTAAAAGAACGGGCTGTAAAGATCATGTAGCTGAACAAAACCATCTCACATGTATGCTACGGACAACCAATAATTTTTAATCACCTATTAAAGACAATTCGATTGCAGTTGATCCAGAGGTCGTAAAGTTCCAAAACTGACTACGTCTAAAATCTCACACAAGCTACCAATGCAAAAATAGGGTCCCAAAGGAAACTACGGGGAAATTGCCCTGAAGTTGAAAACAGATGTATAGAGGAGAGCACCAAAAAATTTAACTTAGTCTCGGTTAAGGCCCTTTCACTCATCATCGTCGTCGTCGTCGTCAGCTCCTGCTGCAGAGTTGAGGGCATTCAATCGTTCAATCAACTTGGTCTTCCTCTCTTCATAGGTCAACTTCTTCAAGTTGTGCCTGAAGCAAAAAACACACAAAAAAAAAAAAAAAACAATAAATAGAGATTCAGAAAAGAAATGGGTGCACATCCACAATTGGTGCTTCTACCATCAATACAAATGTCCAACTGATGGCACCATTTAAATGGACCAGACCAGAAATGATACCAACCACATGATAAAATATTCAATGATTTGTTTTCTATTTTAGCAGCAAGTAATTTATATGGAACAACCCTCAAAGAAGTTTGACAATCATGCCACCAAGGATAATCTGACCAGTAAGAAATTGTGAACAACAGACATTGTAGTCACCCATTTATTGGACAATCGGTAAAAAAATGTAATGTGTTATGTGACGCTCAGTTTGTCTTGCAACATCCCAGTCTTTACCATGCGTCTAAGGCTACAACCCTCAAAGAAGTTTGACAATCATGCCACCAAGGATAATCTGACCAGTAAGAAATTGTGAACAACAGACATTGTAGTCACCCATTTATTGGACAGTCTAAGGCTACAACCCTCAAAGAAGTTTGACAATCATGCCACCAAGGATAATCTGACCAGTAAGAAATTGTGAACAACAGACATTGTAGTCGCCCATTTATTGGACAATCGGTAAAAAAATGTAATGTGTTATGTGACGCTCAGTTTGTCTTGCAACATCCCAGTCTTTACCATGCGTCTAAGGCTAGAAGTGGCATTTCAACCGAGACATACCTCAAGACTGAAACTTTAAACCATCTCTGGTCATATGCATCACAGCGCAGTAGAGCCTCCCAGCAACACACTCACAGATCAGATCATGTTGACATATGATGAAAGAAACTAATGAAAGTGCATATTTTGAAGTGGAGTAGTATCTAGGATGATACAATAGACTTCGGTGCACCAGTTGGAACCATCTCACCCCCTATGTTACCCAGATAAAGCAAGGATACAGGGCTGATACAGTGTGGATGCAGTATTTACACTTCAAATGGAAGTATTTGATATGGATACGACACGGATACGGCAACCATTTTGAAGCATCTGGGTATCATAGCTCACCCCTCCATGTGGCAAGTTTCAGCTGATTGCCTTCTATTTAGGCTATGTATTGTTGCCCTGAATAAGTTTTCTATAAATGATTTTTGCATACAAATGACAAAAAAAAATTTGTATCATTAACACACATCATTTTTCATAAAACTTTTTGTTGACCACCATACAGAGCCTTAAGATATGTAAAAATTCAAGCACTATTCATAGGGGAAAGTGAAATGCATGGCAGAGTATGGGTGCAACAAAGACAACGGTGCTTGTCCACATGAGGTCCAGATGCCCGTGTACCAGATGGGCAGTCCATATTTAACACATCAGCATACCTCAAGTCAAGAAAACATTTAACTTAAAGAGCATATGAAACTGCAATAACAGGACAACCCAGGCTAACTTTTTCCTATTTTATTAGAATCGTAAAAAATTTAGAACATTCCTACCAGTTTTAAAGAGAATGGTTATACATCTATAATAGTTTTCTATATAAACGAGGTTGAATATAATTATACAGGTACATATGATGTTCTATAGTACCTCCAACTGTATTTAAATTATGAGTATATTGTTGTGGCTGAATTGCTTGCTTCGGAAATATATTCTACCAAAAGGGGATCATCTTTTTTTCTAAGCAAATAAAGTAAGATGAAATTACCTCTTGTGCTTCTTCAGAGGTTCCTTCTCCGATTTCTTCACTGACGGATCAGCACGGATTGCAGCATGCACCTTCTTGTACAGCTCCTCAATTCCATCTGCCTCGACTCCTCTCTTGATATACTCAGAGAAATGAGACTGGTACTTTTCTGGCTCATCCTCCATTAGAGTCTGCAAATTTCCCAAACAAGAAACAAAATTACAGAGAAAACTGCAGATATTCATGAAGATTAACAAATATTATTGGTTCAACGTTGTAATTATGTGCCCAATAACAAATGAAGAGGTAAGAAGTTAAGTATTGGGCCTGACACTCATGTATGTAGAAACATGGCCACCAAAGATGTACTTTCGGTGAAGCTCCGCATCTAACTGCTTATCATCCTTTTTGTAGCCAGCAAACCTCTTGTCACTGTGAGGAATATCAAGCCCACCATCCAATGCTCCCTGAAAGCGATGTTGCGTGAATAATCATTACAAAAATACAAAAACAGATTGAGCACGAAGGCTGGTGAACAATGTTTCCGGTCCACCCAAGCAAAAAAACAAAGAAATGTAAGTCTTCATAAAAATGAATGGTGGGGGATAACATATGAGAAACATGAGCACTAGGGCTGACAAGCAATGTCCGGAAATGGCTTAACTTCACTTCACTAAATATACTTAGCCCAAGAATAAAATACAAAAGAAGAGAGCAAAGATATCTAAGTTATGACCCATGTGAGAAGCCAAGTGTTTAAAATAGAATATATATTTAAAGTTGTTAGAAGTACATTCATCAATATGTGAATGATGTGATGACCACATAACGATATATTAAGTTCAATATATACTAGTCTGCCACATATAAAGCTAAAAAAATCAAAAATAAAAAACGGCAGTGTGCCCAGAAACTTCACTACCCATAGGTCAACTCTTTTTTTGATCGGTATTAACATGTAACATTTCAGACTTGTAAGCCCCATATGAGAATTTGCAGTGTGCACCAGAAGATGCAAGGAGCTTCCAAACAGACAATGAAACACTTGTGAAAGACCAAATGATTATTATCAGAAGAAAGTTAACAGCTCTGATTCCAAATCCAAAAAAAAAAAACACTGCGCTTATCCCCTCTGGGGGATAGAGCAGGAATTGAACTTGGGGAATCCCTTGAATAACTCAAAACTAACAGCGGGGGTCGTTTCACTCGTATTTTACTACATATGACACAAGGCATCAAATAGTACATATAAAAAAAAGGGGGCTGTAGAACCAAGTAAATCTTAATAATAATGTAATTCAGGTATACAAGATAAGGCTTTGAATATACCTTAAGAGCACCAAAAACACGGTTCCCTGTTGTCGTTCTGAGAAGGCCAACATCAAGGAGAGCACGGAAGGGCCTCCTGCTCTCGGAGGGCTCAACTGAGAAATCTTCACCAGTTGCCTGCCGGTCCCAGTAGTTAGCCACATTATTCTACGTCATTATAGGCAGCAACAGAATACACATAATTATTATAAAACTAAAAAATAGTTACCTCAACATTTCCCTCGTATTCATTGTCCATCTCGAGAGTCTTCAAAACTCGGCGAGCCAAGAGAAGGCCAGTACAGTAAGCTGGGTTATTTGTTAATTACGGTTAGAATATCTCCATCAACGAAAACAAAAGAGTGTTACGGAGGGATAGATTCCATACCTGCAGCATAATTGGTAAGGCCGACTTCAAGACCGTAACGAGGCAGCTCATGGGCATAAGCTGCTGCCATCACCATATCACCAGCAATACTGGCAGATACTATTTGTGCAATAATATCCTTGTTGGTCTAATAACAGAGTTAAGATTTAAAACATAAAATATAAATAATTGATAATAATATATGATCACTCCCAGAGTTAAATCTTTCATGCACGTCAGCTCAACTTGATCTTAGGAAACAGCTGAGTCAGCCCATTGACTTCCAAATCAACTTATTGGCTTGGCCACCATTTACTTAAATATGATTCAGTCAAATCTGACATCATATGTGAGATGAAAAACAACTAAACATATTTTACTTTTAACGTATGTGCAGCCATAAACCTCGACAAGTCTATTTCTCCATCTATTACATATTCAAGCTTACAACTTACAACCCTAACACCCCTCCCCTGCTCCACAACCAACAACAAACAAAAAAGAGCCTAATAATCACTTTCAAAAAATATTAAAATCAGGAATCCTGAACCATAAGGTATTTCACCTTATTCAAGGGTGTAGATCAAAGTACTCTACTAGCCATCTTTGTTTGTACAGGTGTGTCCATGTAAAGGAATTTTCGTAATCATACAACACTACGTAAATTATACCAAGCACCCCCACATGGATAAGTATCAAACATAGAGGGCGAGTAGACTACTTTCTCTACCCACACAAGGAGGGCGGCTAGTATTCCCCATCATAGGGCTTCTAAAATATTGTTCTAGTGATTCTTATGCCGCAACCTCTAGGGCTTCAAAGTTGGACAATTCCATGCAGCTGAAATGAAAAACATAACAAAGAACAAAATTCAACCATAAGCCAAGTTTTTGGATACGAATCGCACAACAAAACGATACTTCGGAGTGTTATATTTGTTCTTATCCTGATTAATCAGGCGAATCCTGGCCCTGTAGTCGGTCTTGCCCGCTGTATAAATTCAATTTTAAAAAATGAAATAAAATAAAATCAGCTGACAGAAACTAGATGGAAACTTAGAAACCAATAGTTAACCATGGAGCTGGAATAAAAATACCTCTCCTTCTCTTGAATTTAACTTGAAAACGCTTGAAGTAGGCCTTCGACTTCTGAGCCTTAACGAAGACCTAGCAAATACAAAGAAAATTGTAAGTAATGTGCAAAGTGCTTTCCAACACAGCCGAAACTAAAAATACATTCAGGAATCTCAGAAAAAAATTAAGCAGACTAACAAAAATATGATAAAAATAATAACTTTCCGAGAAAATCCTATATGTATTACAATGTGCAAATGCTCGAGGAATCGCCATCGCCACTTTTCAAAAAATAATGCAAGTTCCAAGGTGTATCATAGTATTCATCCCAGCAAACAACATATTAACCCTTATCTGGATTTAATCTGTCCAAGAGACAAGAGCTATCCCTGCACCCAACCACCCCGCTAACTTCCTCACCATCCATCACCCACCTTCAAAAATCCCCCCTCAAAACTGATACTAAAGGGTTTTACTGGGATCTCAGAATCAGTTAAGGATTTTGAGAACCCTTAATCTCCAACTAGAGCTAAAAGGATTTAAACCAAACACTAAAAAAGAAGGGGAAAACACAATCTTGAGATCTACTGAAGCGAACACAGAAACGAAGAACAGATCCAAACAACTGATCCAGAAAACCCTAGAAATCAGTAAACCCTAAGAAAAAATTTATCAAAAAACCGAAGGTTAGATCTGAAAAAACCCTAAAATGAACACATGAACCAGAGGATATTCAGAAACAGTAGGAGGCTTAGTTCTCACCATTGTTGATGCTTGGTTTGCTCAGCCCTTTCCCGAGATTGTTCAAGAGGAGGGGTTTGCTAAGGAAGCTCAAATATAAACCCTAGAGAGGGACCTAACAGATGGAAATCGACGGATAGGATTTGTTTTCTTATTGTTCCTAGGGTTTTAGCCCTAGTGGCCAAGGGTATTTTAGTCCTTTGAGACTATTTCAGGGTGCAACTACCGTTTCATCCCTGCTGTTCATCTGATTTACAGAACCAACCCTGTTAAGTGCAATGACTGAAATACCCTGACTTTTATGAGGTTTTTCTTAAAACTAAGATGACGAACGTCCGTCTGCAATGTTGATGACGAGCCACAGCATGATCCACGTGGCATATACTTGGGGATCACTGTCCGTATGGATGTTTAGAGTCCATCCTGATTAGTGATTTAACCTTTGAATCTGATTACCCTAATCCTCGAAATCAAGCATCTATATGGTGAGTGGTCCCTAAGAATGTACTGCGTGTTGCATGTTACGGTCGATTATCAAAAGTCTACTCCTAAACTCTTCGGTAGTGTTTGGGAATATTTTTTGGGAAGCCCTTCTCCAGCTTTTGGTGTTGAGAAGCGCTTTCTTAGCATATATACTTGTTTGGTTTGCAAAAGCACTTCAACTTCCTTCAAAAGAAAATGGTAAGTTTTTCTTTATTTATGTGTGCAATTAATTATCATTGATAATTTATTTAAATAATTTTTTTATTTTTAAAGTTCAAGTCTTTAATTAAGAAAAAGTTTTCATTATTTTCAAAAAATTAAAAGTTATGGAAAATTTTAATTAAGGCAATTAATGTGTAACTCAAAGAGATAAATTATTTTAATTTTATTATTTGTCAAAAATAACATTCTAAATATAAATTACACTAATACCCCTAGACAAAAGTTCAGGGTATATTACACACATGCACTCTGCACCCCTTCTCCAGTAACTGACTGATTTAGACATGCTGGCAAAATAGGGAGGGTCATTACTCATTTTGCCTATTTATTTATACTCTTCAAAAGGTTTCACGCGATTCAAAACAAACACTGACTATACAAAACTCAACCCTCAATGTCGAGGGTAGACATTTATCCTCAAAATGCTAGTTCTTGTAATTTAGATTTTCTCATCTATTTTGTATCACGGCAAACAGAAGAAAGTCGTGAAATTTGCAAAAAAAAATGTTCAAATACATATTTAGTTTATAAATTATATATTTTAGAGGCTTGTGGTACTATATCAAATGAAGCACTTGTAGAGATGTTTCTCATTTAGCTTCATTAATAAAATCTTCTATAAACGCTTTGATGGAGCTAGAATGTCTTCTCCAATTAATGGCTAGTCACCCACTTTTTCTATGTTCTGGTCTAGTAAGTGCATCTAATTTGATATTATCATATTTATTAAGAAAATAAATTTTACTTTCTTATAAAAGACAGATAAGATTATGTATTTTATTATCTTATCTAATCGGGTTAGAGTTACATGTTCTTAATTAATGGACATTAAGCTTTTGTTTCATGCATCTAAAAGGAGCTTTCAACTTCAGTTTGATGATTGAAATGGGTCCAATACAATATTTTTATAGATAATTTTATATTATTGGTGTGATAATTTGACTATGTCACTGATTAACTACCACACATGCCACATGTGAAGCTCATCTCAGTGGGTTTTATGCATTTTGTGTATTTGAGATTTATAAGATGTAATTCAAAAGATAGTATTTGCCTCGGGTGGGTCAAAAATAACAATTACTGTCTTATTTTAAATATAAGAGCATTCTTGAATCCAGAAGTTGACAGTTGATTTTGCCAATCAACAATACTAGCTTCTATACATAGAACATCACTTCTTCAATATGATTTGCCAAACACTATTCTAGAAAAAAAATGCTTCTCAATAGCTACTTCAAAAATTTTTGTAGAAGTATGTCCAAACATGGCTTTCTCATTTTTTATATTAACAAGTGATTTATATTCGTGTTAAAACATTGACTATCTAAAATATTAAGATAAAATTTATTAAAAATTATTAGGTTAATGATAATAATTAGTGTTTGAAAATAAACTTTTGAGTAGTTATGTACGATTAAATATATTTTAATTATCTTTAATTATAATATTATTTCAAATCATATCTATTTTACTTATTAATGGATGAAGGCCTTAGTGCATTACTAATACTATTTTTATATTTTAATAAATATCATTATTTTTGTTTCTTTTTTCTTTAATTTATTCACTTAGTATGTGTTATTAGTCTTTTGGTGTCAAAACACACGTCACCTTTGTCAAAAATAAAATAAAAAACTTCATGTTTTGAAATTGTACATTTATGTTTTATTTTATTTGTTCTTTTTAAATTATTTACTTGGTAGGGTTGTTTTGTTCTTTTAGTGTTAAAGGCATCCATCACCTATACCTTATTCAATGCTTATCTTTTATTCAAAAAATCTTTATTCCTAATATGACTCTTAAATTCTTTAAATAAGTATTACTTCTTTCAATTTTAAATTTTTTTTTTACTTTGTAAAGGTGCTTTGGTCATTCAATATTTTAAAATTTCAACTCAATTGTAAAAGCATTTATTGAACCCCCACGTGGCACCTAAACTTTATCCCTAACAAATATTTTGTTGATAACATACCCACAATATAGAACACGTGGCACATTATTAGAGACTAACCATATGGATGTTTAGCCCGTCCTTGGATGGACATAAGTAACAAAAATTAGTTTGATTAGTGATTTCTAACCTTTGAATCTGAGTACCCCAAATATTATTAACTAGAAATCTACACTTAAAAATAAACAATGAAAAAGACTTTAATCTAACAAATAAAAATTACTAATCATGATTAATTTTGGTATTTATTCTACATAAGGATGTGCCAATCATCTATACGGTCAATGGTCTCTAAAAGCATGCCACATGTAAAGTGATGGCACGTGTACAGTGCACGTACATCGCACGTCGTGTTTCCCTAATTTATATAGTAGGCATAAGAATATTCAATATAAGATATTGTGTTAGTAATAATAGTTAGTATTTGAAAATTTTTGAGATTTATTTTTTTAGTATAATTGGATTAACTTCACTTTAACTAATACAATGAGACAAAATAACATAAATTTTTAATTATTATAAATTAATATTACACTAAATAAAAAATTTAAATTTTTCTATCATAAATATATTTACATATTATTTTTTATTAAATTATTCATTTTTAAATGTATCCTAAATATAATTAAATTTTATATCTTTATCTAATCATAATAAATAAATAATACAAAAAGTCAAATTTATTTCTAAAAATTAAATAAAAAACATATCTAAAACGCCACATGTGGAATGCATACATACATTTTTGAGGATTTATGATCAAATAATTTAGGTAAAAGGATTACCTTGGTTGTTATATTATATAACAATATTTAGATAGGTTAATCATTAAGAAACACTAATATAGAATAGAAACCAATGATTTTAATATCAAACAGTATGAATACTTTGTTTGTTGCATCATAGAAGTCTTTTTGAAGCCACTGTTCAATACATGTTTGTCTCACTCTATCCTTCAAAAGATACATAAGAAACACATATTGCATGTATAGTTAAAAAATGGTAATTTTGTACTACCCCTTGTGAAATCGTCGATATTCGCACTATCCCCCAGTAGTTTCACTTCCTTGCGTTACCCCTTTTGACCGCAACTTTTTTCCTTGACTTTAAACAGTCTGTATAACTTTTATTCTCAAGACCAAATTGCCCTTTTCTTTTTAAAATTATGAAAATGACATCCACACTTACAGTCTGTTATTATTATGTCGTACCCCATCTCTTCAATGTAAAACACTCCCTCTCGTCATATGGTCAAAAGTACAACTTACTTTTGAATAACTTTTTCTTTGTTTTATATCTTGTGGCAAAGATGACATAGAGGAATGGACAAAAACTCTTATCATGTGACAATTTCTTGGAGGACACTAATCGTATAAATGATTGGCAAATTTTCTTGTTGCATCATACTCGTTTATACAACTTGTACAAACTTTGAATTGTTCAGACTTTGAATTAATCTGGATCTTGATAATACATGACTTTTGATGAAATTACAGGACAGAAAAAAGCTTCAAACAAGCTTCTCAAAAGAAATGAAAAGAAACAGAAAATTACAAAGAACTTCAAAGATTACAAAATCTAATCGAGATTTAATATTTTCTAATATTATTATTATAATAACAATTAAGATGCTTTAGTTTAAGAAGAATTAGTTAATAATAATTTTTGATTAAAATGATATATTGGTGTTGATCTAATATTTTTCTAAAAAGATAAGTTGCTAATTAATCAAAAGTAGATTGTTAATTAATTAAAAATGGGTTGTAGGGTGATGTCACATAGCCTTTTTTAAATGACCTCCCCTAAAGGAAAATGGACCTGAGAGTGATTGGGGTTGTATACATGGGTGTTCAAAGAGATGTGGGATATCATTGTCTTGTGTTTGGCGAGAATAATACATGACATGTGTTTATTTGAGTATATTTATTTTATTAAATCCAATATCAAATGATTAATATTGGTGGGTATGTGCAAACATCATCATACGATGTATCTTCTTTATTTAATTGGTGTGCAATCTTATTAACCCAAACTGTTTTATTAGATGTCTACTATTTTAGTTATTCATAACAAGAGGTTGCTCTACTAAAAGATTATGACCATCCATTAGTCAATCTTTTTTGAGATGTTGAAATGTCTCGATTGATTATGATCTTCTCTTTAAAGTAAAAATTAAATTTGGTCAATTTAGAGCCACATCATTAATTTGAACGACACAGAATAATAATATGACACACGAGTTGCATATCAAAATATAAAATATTTTCTCCTATATTGAGAATATTTGTGTGAAATGAGATTTTTAAAGTCAATGTAAAGGCCAAATTTGATCTAGCATACGGATTGGGGTGTGATAAACAAATCTTACAAAATATGGTGAATTAATCTAAATGTAAATGTTAATGTTTAAAGTGTTTAGATAAACTTTTAACTATTCACAATTTACAAAATTAATGATTAAAATATAATGTTAAATTTTGAGTTGTGGTCAAAGTTAACATTTTAGCTGAACATAATATAATTAACTATTTCATGGTAAAATACAAAATATGATATTTAATTTATATTAATTATTATTAAATAATTATATATTTGGTGACAGAGTGTCTATAGTATGATTCTTTTTGTTGAGTATCTTTGGGAGAGGTACGCCACAAAGATAAAAAAATGAACTCTTATTGTCTCCCATGAGAAATGATTCTTTTGATAATAAGATTTTGTTAAAAAGAATGTTATCAGAATTGACATCGAAATAATCATTGATTTATTTTTCACTTCAATAAGAAACTTGTGAAGTGTATAAAATAAAATAAATTTTAATTGTTAGAGACCGTTGCGAGAACCTGTGTGCCTACGTTTTGAGGCTCCTGAAGTTGGATGTATACCAGTCACATCCAAAGTGGTATGGTTATGAGGTCGGATTTAAAATATAAGAAAATAAATTTCAATAAATCAGGAATGATAAATAATCAAATCATATTTCTATGTGTCTTCTTTTAATTTTGAATTGAATTAACAAGATACATCATCATAGATTTTGAATTTATCAATAACCAAATGATAATTTATGGCAAAAACAATCTCATTTTTATTATTTATTATTTATTTTCTTTTTTTAAATTAAAAATAAAATGATTATGCAATGACTGATTTTCCTCAGGTTGTTGGATCACATTTGCCACCCTTGTTTATTATTGGAAAGTCAGGTGTAACATCAATTTTTGACACTTAAGGGAGGCTTATGATGTGCAAAGATTTTGAAAATGATTTTGATATGATATATACTAAGTCAGAAATACTGATCTGTCAAGTTCCGTTATATTCTAAGAATTAATGTAATCGTAATTTGGATATTTTGATTGGTTCCTTCCGGGCTCTTTGGATCTATTTCAATTATTTATTGAGTTAATTGGAGTCATCCCGATCTTGAGGTGAGGTATAAATGTTGGAATTTAGCCTTAGTGTAATGATGACTTAGGTCATTAATATTTTGAAAAGTGACTAAAATGATTTTGAAGTGAGACATGAATGTTACAATTATATGTGAGCAACTCTAAACAACTTCTTTGTATTATAGCTATCTTGTGTTTCATTGTCACGAGTAATGGACAAAGTACATTGTCAACTTTATGTAACTAATGAAACAACATCTTCATTAGTCACTTGTAAATCTTTTTTTCCTAGTTACCTATGCATGTTATTAATCTAAAACTTTAACATATCTTTCAAACTTTTTTTTAAGTCATAATTAAAAAAGCACTACACCAAAAAAGACCTTTGGGGGCTTAAAAAAATAATCAATGCCATCAATTTTTTAATTCAACGGTTTAAAAATCTTGTAACTTTATATTTCAACTAAAATTTGGTACTTATATTTTTAATTTTATTTTTAAATTGTTCAATTTTCCAAGCCATGTTGAAGGCTATACCGTAGTAGTTGGAAGGGATTATTACAAGCTTAATAATTTGGAGAATAGAAATCTAAACATAATAACATTATAACAAGATTTAATCAACTAATGTGAGAGTTAATTGAGTCCTATGTGGCATTGACACATGGAGAATGTTAGACTATAAGGCTGTGTTTGATTCGTTAGACGTGATTTTTTAGAAAATATGTTTTCCGGAGAGTAAGTGCCACTTCCTGAAAAATCCACTTCGTTGAAAACCATTTCTTGCTGTTTGGTTGAACTCAACTGAAAATCTAAAACAGCAGTGCCAAAATCTCGCGTTCTTCTTCTCTCTGTCCATTCAACACTTCGAAAACTTAGATGATAATCGAACAAACATATAAATACATTTAAAGATTACCCTAAGACACAAAAAAATAATCCTAATTCACAAACGACTTTACAAATCTCTCTTAAACATCGATTTAACACAAAAGATTGAAAATGGTCTTGATGATTAGATAGACTCGTTGGAACATATCAGTTTCGAATGAAACCTCTAAAATCAAAAAATTTAAAGAAACTGTCAACTCAAATTTTCAATCGAACATGAGAAATCAAGATTTTGAAGATAAATTGCAGAAGAAAAGAAAATGCACCGAATAGATTAGAATCAAAAGGGTTTGGATTTTAAATTAAATAAAATTTATTTATTAGGCTTCGAAAGATTCTGTGTATGAGAGAGAGATAGAGATTATTTGTCTGATGAACATGCCGGCAACCCTATGTTCGTTAAAATCCAGCTTAGCGAACAATCTAATGTCCCACAGAAGTTGATCTATCAAATGACGGAGTTCGAGAGTCTGACCTATCTATTCTCCACTATCGAAAGCTCCCTCTCTGCCACTCTCTTCAACTCTTCTCCCTTCTAATTTTTCACTGTCATTATTCTCAAAGTTTTCCCACACCCATTCCCACAAGACCAAAACTAGCAACCATCGATACCCATCAATCATCTGCATCATCAATGTTAAAACTCCAATTGAAGCATTATTTGGAATTTAGACAATTAGTGTAGCATGGAACTCATGCACTCATTGTTTGTATGCATTCTGTAAACCAATCAATAGTAAATATGAAGAAAAAAATAGAGGGAGGGAGCCATGAGACTTGAAAAATTGACTTCTACTTGTGAATAGCTGAAGTTAGTTTCTTTAAAAATGGGGGTCAATGTCTCGTGGGGCCCACTTTTTGGCCCTAACCAAAAGAAGAAAAAATAACACTTTCCAAATTTTTTTTTCACTTCCGGGGAAAGTATTGAACCAAACGTAGCCTAAGTAAAGCAAAACAAATGAGATTGGAAACTTTTTTTCTTGAGGTGTAAATGTTAGTTAATGAGATAAGAATTGTTAGCATGGTGGGTCCAACCAAAGTTTTTGATCTTTCAAATGAGACTTTAAATGAATTCGGATGGAGTCTTCATTTTATTCAAACTATTTCGATTTTTTTACAAATAAAAAATTATATAATTGCAAGAGGCTTATGGTTTTTCTCACTTATCATTAAGTTGCTTTCAAACATTGGCTCAACTTTATGATGTCTTTGAAACGCAAGCGTTCATCAGATAAGGCAAAATATGTAGAAAGCTTCCTTTTGGTTAAAAGACATTGCATCGTTATATCCTGATCATCGAGCGAGGAAGAAGCAAGCGATACTCTGGAAGAAGTAGTATCCACATCTAATCCGGACATGAACGAACTTCCATTGCCAGTCGGTTCTACGGAATATACACCTTTAGCCACACCTCTTGACGTCTTGCATGAGAAAAATGAACTATTGGTCGAAGAAAATCGAATACTCGGATCCTGGTACATAGAAGCCGTGGAAGGTAAAGATGTGATAGCTAAAGAATGAAACGCGGCAAGAACTATCCTTAAAAGCATTAAAAAGTTACTCAAAGACTTCCTTATTTAATTATTTTTACCTTTTTGTGAAAGCTACTATTAGGGCCTACTGTCTGTTAAATTTGATTTTTTTAAATAAAAATTAATTCTTTTTTGAATCATCTCACTCTAATTGGTACCAAACCTATAATAAGAATTTCAATGATAATTGCCACTCTCTATCCACCATTGATTTAAATTGTCTAGAGATAAAAAAACAAAATTTTCTTTTTTCTTAAATGGTTGGAGAACAACAATCACACTGCGCCCTGGTATATGGGTAGTATGGTCTATCACATAGACTACTAAATCGATCTTTTGCGGTTGGCGTATGCATCTTTCACCCCCTCTTTTATTATATTATATTTTTATTTTATTTAATTTGAACTGATTTTTAGAATCTAATCGTGTTTGATACCAATTTTTGAAATCCGGTCGTTTTAGCTAAATAAATTGATTTTAAAAATCATTCATATTTTTTAGATCTATTTTTTTTACAAACAAATCATACTAGTTTTTTAAAATCTGATTGTGTTAGCAAAACAAGTTAATTTTTCAGATTTGATTGTGTTTTTAGCGAATCATATCTAAGAAATTTGATTTTTTAAACAAATCATACCAATATTTGGAATCCGTTCGTTTAGGAAAATAAATTGATTTTTAAAATTTGATTATTTTAGCAAATCATATGGTTCTTTTTTTTTTAAATCAGATCATTTTTAACATATCATACCGAAAATTTGATTATGTTTTTAAGTAAATCATATTGGTTATGAAATCTGACCCCTTTTTTTTCACAAATCATACCATTTTTTATTTTTTGAAATCGGATTGTTTTTTCTTTAACACATCATACCAGAAATCTAATCATGTTTTAAAAATCATTCAATTTATATTTTGTTTTTGAAATCTGGTCGTATTTTTAACAAATCATTCTAATTTTTGAAATATATTTTTTTTTAACAAATCATTCTATTTTTTTTAATTTGATGTTTTTAGCAAAACATATAATTTTTTTAAATCTGGACATGCTTTGATGAATCATATTTTTTTTTTTGAAATATGATTGTTTTTGCAAAACAAATCAGCTTTTTATTTTTTAAATCTGAAAATGTTTTAGTAAGTGGAGATAAGAATAAATTATGGCATATTAGATAAGTATTTGGGAGTTCGGTTGGTGCATTGTGGATGAGCCATATCAGTTAAGCTGACTGAGTCCTACAACTAACTAAGCAAATTTGTTGAGTTTAATTTCTTTTAAGGAGTGGCAAACGAACACAAAAAATGGCTATAACATTGAAGAATTCCCATCTAAAGCCTTAAGGATGGTCCATGTGGGCTATGTTTATTTGAGTCTTGTAACCAACTAAAAAATAATCTTGTTTAGTTTAACATATTTTCAGCAAAACACAACAGGTGATCCAAATTTTTAAGGTCTCAATCGAAGCATCAAAGGTGGTCTATGTGATAGATAATCACATGAGTCCTAATGGTTCATCTTAGATGGGCCCACGTGATGGAGGGTAGCAAAATTTTGGATGGTCTCTCTGAGGCGGACCAACCCACATAATGGAACATTATGGACATCTCTAAAAAAATGATAACATTTGTTTTCAAACGTTTAAACCTCATGAAAGGGGTAAACTCAAATTTTTAGCATAACACTTGTGATACATATATCCGTAGGTGACCAAATGAGTTTTTATTTCTAAAATTTTGAATAAAACCCGTTTGTGCTTCTTGTCGTAAAAATTAATTGAGCAAGTTACAATCGATTTCTACCATGAGTTAAAAATGATCAAAACGTCATGCTAGCCTGGTTTTGTTACATGCAATTTCGCAATCGTTAGATTAATATCGTGCCAAGATTTCAATTCCCTTTTTGTGTGCTCGAAAGATTCATGGCCAATCATATTTGGCATGATACCAAGAGTCTTTGGAACCAAGCCGATTTGTTTGAATGCACAGCGATGATAGTATATTTCTACAATGTTGGCTCTCACAAACATAAGCTCACTTTGCTTAACTTTAGGGATGACCCCTTATTTCATTCAAGAACCAATCGAGACACCAAATGATATGTTCTTCAAATATTTTATCGAAAGCTTTTAAGTAGTTGGAGGTACTGCTTAAACGTATCCCATAATAATTCATGGCCACACATTGACCATCGAGTAGTTGGCCACGATGTAGGTCTCCGAGCTTCAAATGCTCGTATAACCATGTTTGGAGTAAGATTATCGACCCTCGAAATCGATTGTCTTGGTGGACTCTCACCGTCACAAACCTTAGTATAAGAAAGAGAGGATGATGGGAGCAAGAGATCGATGTTCGATTCCTGCCAAACTAGACAGAAGAGTCGCATGGTAGAAATCAATACTACTATGTCCACTTGGGAAGAACAATTCGTAGGTTAGGCAGATCAAGAGGCCGACAACGGATAAATCTTTTGTGTTCGGGCGATCCTAAAGGAAAATTATCCAAACCAATGCAATTTGAGTACAAGGATTTCAGTTGGATGAACTCACTATCCATATGCTTTATCATATCAAGAATATTTGAGCCTATCAACTCAGATTATAAGCTCTTCATGTCCAGTTCTGCAAAATTCCACTCTCATGCGAGGAGTCATGTTGTAAGCATGGTTGAGAGGACTAAGTCCCAAGATTTGAATCGTTTTACGAAGAGGGTAGTCATTTCTCCAACGAAGAAAAATACATTAGTATGTGGATTCCACCGCTCAACTGTTGTCACAAACATGTTCCAATTTATCCACTGATTTTGAAGACTTACTAATCTCCAAAGGCTTGCTAGAGTTAAGAAGAGGGAGGCATTATTGATTCTGAATCAACTGGCAAAAATATTCAACCAAGGGGAGGTTGCAAATCTGAATAATTAACGGACGGATGTCATTTCCTGCTAGCGAAAGTGTAGAGGCATGTGTCTTTGTTAGATGAAAGATAATGTCAATGTTAGATGAAACGTGATATTTCTTTAAAAGTGTTTATTTTAAGCCATTAACATTTTAGCATTATCGTACTCTCCTACGTAAAACTTCCATTTTATCAACTTTTCTACGTAAGAGTTTCTTGCATTGTATAAAATACACTTTTCTGGATAAAATAAGTTATTTGCATGAATTAAACATATTTCAGGAAGTCTAGATATAAAGTCATTTTGACTAAGTCTCATTACATATTTTTCTATCGCAGAGACACAAATCAGACGATTTTGATGGAATACGGGCCCACAATCAACCTCCAGAGCCGATGACTAAAGCTAAAAGGCCAACAGGCTAAGGATAAGAAGATATAGGCCAAGTGCGGAGAGAGTCAGAGGATCAAAAAAAACTTGAGAGACGATCAAGAGAGAAGAAGAGTCAAGCCCCTAGAGAAGAGACTAAGAATAATAAAGCATTATCAACTAACACAAGACGAATGCTTGTTCAATTGGTGAAGTATGCAGAAAACTAAGTCAAATACTAGTGTTCAAGACCATCTGCTAACATTTTCTCTTTATTTTATATTATTTTCTCTCCTCTCTCCTTTCACCTCCACTCTATCCCACGACTTTCCATGGTCGATCATCACCATGCTCACATCTCATCATCTATTTCTATCATCCTAGCCACCGATCATCCGTCGATCTGATCATCCAATCGTCAATCTCACCACTCTATCACTCACCATTAGATCATTAGATCATCCATCAGATCCTCAGATCCATCCAATCAAGTCATCTCTCATCCTAGCCATTCGATCCCTACTTCTTTCCTTCTATGCATCCAATAATTTGATTCCTAGGTAATTACTAGCCGCTTGAACGTGAAACAAGTGGGACCCAAGAGATTGATATCCCATTAAGCAATGGATGTCTGTCCATCTTTGGACATACCTTAAAAGGGAAAACGGTCTTAGCATTAAAGAAATAATTTCAAAATAAATATTGGCTGAATATTTTAAGAGGATTTAATAAAAAAGCTTTGAAAAGAATATATACTCTATGCTTAGTTTTTTGGAAAGAATAATTGTGATGAAACCTGTTTTGGACATGTTTAATGGTAAGAGTGGTTTAAAAATAGGTGGTTCTTGAACGAAAAATGCAAAAAATAGTTTTAAACAAATGAGGTGATCTTTGTTTCCAAAATAAGAATTGGAAAATTAATTTTTTTAAGAAAAAAATATGAAATGAAGAAAAAAGGAAGAAAGTTGCTGAAATGGGATGCATCTCCACATCCCACACAAGAAATGGATGGCTAGATGAGCACTTAGGGAGGATCATACATGGACGTTTGGTTCAAGAACCCAGAATATTTAAAGGTAGCGTCTTCTCCTTAGAAGCTTCTTCTTCCACGTTTTCTTCTTGAGGAGAAAACCCTATGATCTCTCGTCCTTCCAAAAATCTAAGAGTCTTAGGTTTCTCATCCTCTCTAACTTCTCTCATTCTAATTGGCCTTCTTAAAATCGAGCTCCATCTCTTCCACCAGCTCGTGGTCTCCACCAGGTCTCCTCCATGGTTGCAGTTTGCAACCTGTTGCAAAATCGCCATGGTGCACCTACAACCTTCTCACAAAACCTCTTAGACATCTTGACTTGCAGGAGCGCACTTGCAACTCCCTCTTCTTCGTCTTCATCTCCCCTTCAACCACCGCCCAGAGCACCACCCATTCCACCACCTCCTTCACTGGTGGTCTGCTTCTACACCTACTAGCACCAGAACCAGCAGGTCCCCTCTCTCTACACTCACAAAACTCTTATTTTCGTTTCTCAAAACAGAACCGTCCACCATTCCTCCCCATTATCTTCTACATCAAAGCACCACGTTCGACAACATGTAAAAAGCCACTAAGATAAGTTGTTAATCATGTTAGTTTTTTTAACTCTCTAGCACAACATGTCAATGGGAGTTTCTTATACAAAATTGTTTTTGATGAAAATAATCAATCTAAAAATGCCCCCGCATATGGATAAAATTTAACTAGCTCTGCCATGAATGTTATAGCATGCTAATCTAAAAAATATGCCCAGTATTAAGAGTACAAGAGAATTACTTCTATGAAGATATGATATTAAAGTTTGCTTGTCATTGAAGCATCACATCAATGAGGAATTCCTCCATAGAAAGAAAAAGAAGTATCTTAGTAGGGTATCACTTAAATGCTAATGATGCATTATCAACCTTCAGAGGACCCTGAGTCATTCGTTAGTGCCATTAATTATTGCTTAATTTGCCACCCTTATAATATTCATTAGTTTCAGACCACGTACAAGATCTCAAAGCAATGATACAATTTAACGTGAAGTGATAATGCTCATGTGTGAGTTTAATAATATGTTATTTTTAGACTTATCCTTAACATGATTATTATTAAATTGAGCGTATTGAAGATTTTTAGGCTTTTAAAACTTTTGATCTAAGGCTATTGACCTAAGACCTAGTTTATGGTTCATTTAATTTTAATGTATCAATTTTTCCACCTCGTTCCTCAACACTAAGGCTTCTATAACTTCCAAAATGACACGTAATGATTTTCCCTCTCTGTCTCTCTTCATGTACGTGAGACCAGCACATTTAGCTGGTGATGATTTCATGTCTCTCTCTCTTGATGGTTGGCTTGCACTTTTAGGTAGAGTTGCTGCTTATATAAGCCCTAGCTCTCTCATTTAATTCTCTCTCTCTCACTCTCGTTCTTGCTCGCTCTTATAAGGTTCGACCGCAAAGCCCTTGCTCCTTATTTTAAGGTATGTTTTAGAATCTTTTAGCATTTTCTCCAATCTAATTAGGGATTTTTAAACACGCTTTTTCGATTGTTCCCTCTCTCTGATCTGATTCACGTACCCATTAGGTCGGGTGGTATGAAGTGGTGGTCCCCACTTTGAGCTTATTGGACGAGGACACGTTATGATTTCCCCATTCTCTCTCTTCATGTACGTAAGCCCAACTGTCATGGCCCAGTCATCCAAGCGCTGGGTCGGAAATGGCTACCGGGATGCCGCGTGGAGCTGTCGAATAGTAGGCAGGGGAGGGGTGCATGAGTTTAGTCCCACATCGGATAAGGAAGCGTCCGAGATCCTGGCTATAAGTGGCAAGTTGGACCTTCATAGTAACAACGCGTTTTCCTCCCAAAAGAGGGGGAGAGGCAAAGCCGTGCGCTGGGGCATGTGCGCTTGGCAAAGTGGACAATATTGTTACTGTGGTGGGCCCGGGGCGTCACAAGTGGTATTAGAGCCGAGGACGGCTCATCCTGTCTGGTGGGGTGAACGTCATGGCCCAATCATCCAAGCGCCTGCCCATCCAAGTGCTAGGTCAGAAATGGCTACCGGGATGTCGCGTGGAGCCGTCGAATAGTAGGCAGGGGGGAGGTAGGCAGGGGAGGGGTGCATGAGTTTAGTCCCACATCGGATAAGGAAGCATCCGAGATCCTGGCTATAAGTGGCAAGCTGGACCTTCATAGTAACAACGCGTTTTCCTCCCAAAAGAGGGGGGAGAGGCAAAGCTGTGCGCTGGAGCATGTGCGGTTGGCACGTGCGCCTGGCAAAGCGGACAATATTGTTACTGTGGTGGGCCCGGGGCGTCACAAGTGGTATCAGAGCCGAGAACGGCTCATCCTGTCGGATGGGGTGAACGTCATGGCCCGGTCATCCAAGCGCCTGCCCATCCAAGCGCTGGGTCCGGAAATAGCTACCGGGATGCCGCGTGGAGCCGTCGAATAGTAGGCAGGGGGGAGGTAGGCAGGGGAGGGGTGCATGAGTTTAGTCCCACATCGGATAAGGAAGCGTCCGAGATCCTAGCTATAAGTGGCAAGTTGGACCTTCATAATAACAACGCGTTTTCCTCCCAAAAGAGGGGGGAGAGGCAAAGCCGTGCGTTGGGGCATTCGCGGTTGGCACGTGCGCTTGGCAAAGCGGATAATATTATTACTGTGGTAGGCCCGGGGTGTCACAAGTGTCACACCCCGAATCTGGGCACCCAAATCGAACCCGAATGCCTATGGATCAGCCCGCTTACCCAAGATCTATGGTGTGATAAAAAATAAAATGCTCCAAAAAATAAATAAAACAACAAGAATCACCGTCGTGATTGATGGATAACAGCTCAACTCCAGTAATCAAAATAATGCGAAAACGTAAATAAGTTATTACGTTGAAATAACCAAAGTCAAAATCAAAGTCAAACTTTTAATTTTTGTCAAAATCATTAATTATGATTTTTATAATTATCTAATATTTATATAAAACATCTTTTGTGAAAGCACTAAAGTCAAAACACTCATTTAAGATAGTTTTGAAATTTATTTTCGCGGTTGTAAGAAAAACGGTCAACTTTTGGTCAAAATTCAAAGTATGTCGAAAAATTATTTCCTTCGAGGATTTTTTTTTTTTTAAATCATAAGAGACAACTTTAACAAATGCACTTTGGCCAAAAATGACGTTTTATAGTTCTTTAGTGGTTTTACAATTATTTATAGTTTTATAAAGGTGACCGACAAAACTCAATCGGTTGATTTTTTATAACTTAATCGTATGATTTGAGGGTCAATTTAAAATGGAATTCAACAAGTGATATATGCATTTAATAGTGCTCAAAATGTAAATTAAAATATTTTAATCAATCCCAACATGAACAAATCATTTTTGAACATCCATAAACCTTAAGAAAAATAAAATAAAATAATCTTAATTTTCAAACTCCGTCTTGTCCATGATGTCTTCCCCGTCAATAGTTCATCTTCGTTTATGAAATCTGAAATTTTGTTCGGTATAAACCGTGAGCTTTCGCCCAGTACATTCCACAGGATAATCAAATGTTTATAATTCATTTAATTTAAACATATATGCATAGATTAAGAGTACATAGGATACATGATCAAATATATAAAGTATGATGAAGATGATGATGATGATCCGATTTAATGAACCCAAAAATTTATTTCACACATTCCTTTTTTTTTCACAAGTCCAACCCGTAGGTTCTTCTACAGGGGTTTGGGGTCTTTCACCCTAGGGCACCGAGCCCTTGTTAATTCTTTAAGGTTCCTCTAGGCCACAGAGCCTATGCGCACTCCCGACTAAGTTAAACATTCGGGCCTATACGCACTCCCGACTGAGTCAAACATTCGGGCCGCAGAACCTATGCGTACTCCCGACTAAGTTAAACTTTCGGGCCGCAGAACCTATGCGCACTCCCGTCTAATACCATACTTCCGAGCCGCAGAGCCTATGCGCACTCCCGTTTAATACCAAATCCAAATGTGAATGCCTCATTATGATGATGAATAATATAATCATTTAGCAAGATAATCAAAAGTAAAAGCCACGAAGATCTAAACTCGTAAAATCATATAACAAGAATTTAAAATAAATGAATCACAAACTAGAAAAGAATATCCGTACCTATCTAGTTCTAGAACTTAGAACTAGAACCTCCAACACCAACAACAAGAAGAACTTTAAAGAGTTTAGAGAGCAAGAGAGAGCTCAAGAGAATTGGTGAATTGATATGAGGGCGGGAGGTGCTATTTATAATAGTTCATGGGGAAAAACTTTCAAATATAAGCTTTATAGTTTTAGCAAGTATATTTAAAACTTTTTATTTTGTTTTAAAAATAATCTTTAAAGAGACTTTATTTTAATTAATTTTCGTAATATTAAAAGGTGTGGTTTTTATAACCCATTAAATGGCTTATTTTAAGATGGGAATGGGCTAAAAATGGGCCTAAGGCCTATGGTTATCAAGTAGGCTTTAAATAAGAATATTTTTGGGCTTAAAAGATCTCTAAATTAACCCAAAAGGCTTGTCCTAATAAATAAACCCAATCAACATGCAAACAAGCAATAATAGCAAAACTTACTAATGATTACTCATTAAATTTATAAAAGACAATAAAAATTATTTAAAATATTTTTAATTTAAAGTTCTTTTAAAATTATATTTTTTTGTAAAATATCAAAATGTGATAAAAATCTCAAATGCTCCATTGGTGATAACGTGTTGATTAAAAATGTAAAGGTGGCATTCGTAATTTAAAAATAATAATATTTTTTTAAAAAACTCATCATTTAAAATTATGATCTTATTTAATTAAATTGGTTATCTAGTACACAGAATGTCTCTACATTACCACAGTACAAGTACACATGTATGAAAATTGATTCTAGTGTCATTAAAATAAAATTCCCTACGTGTCATGATATAAAAGTTCTGACTAAGTTCTCAAATTTATTTCTACGTGACATGATAGAATGTTCTAAATAAAGAATAAAATTTTAAAAAAATCAGGATGCCAATTTTTATAATTTTATAGTTTAATTTATACTAATACCCCTGAATAAAAGTTCAGGATATTACACCAACACATTTAGCCGGTGATTATTTCTTGTCTCTCTCTCTTGATGACTCGTTAGCACTTTCAGATAGAGCTGCTGCTTAAAGAAACCCTAGCTCTCTCATTTATCCTCTCTCTCACTCCCCCTCGTGCTCACTCCTCTAATGTTCGACTGTAAAGCCTTTGCTCCTCACTTTTAGGTATGTTTTAGATTCTTTTAGCATTTCTCCAATTTGATTAAGGTTTTCAAGTAAGCCTTTTTCAATTATTCTCTCTTTCCAATCTAATCTATATACCCATTGAACCGGGTGGTATCAATCGACGGTCCCCACTTTGAGCTTACCGAACGAGGACACATTATGATTTACCTTCTCCCTTTCTTCATGTGTGTGAGCCCAACACGCATAGCCGGTGATGATTTCATGTTTCCCTCTCTTGAGGGCTCGTTCACACTTTTACGTAGAACTACTGTTTAAAGAATCCTAGCTCTCTCATTTTCTTTTCTCTCCCACTCCCGCTTTTGCCCGCTCCTCTAAAGTTTGTGACTGTAAAGTCCTTGATCTTTACTTTTAGGTATGTTTTAGATTCTTCTAGCATTTTTTCCATTTTGATTATGATTTTTGTAAGCATGCTTTTTCGATTGTTCTCTCTTTCCGATCTGATCCACATACCCATTGAACCGGGTGGTATCAAACGGTGGTCGACACTTTGAGCTTGCCTGACGAGAATGATTTCTCCTCTCTCTCTTCATGTACGTGAATCCAACACATTTAATCGGTGATGATTTCTTGTTTTTCTTTTTTGATGGTTCGCTTGTGTTTTCACATAGAGTTGCTGCTTAAAGAAGCCTTAGCATTATCATTTTCTTCTCTCTCTCTCTCACTCCCGCTCTTTCTCGCTCCTCTAAGGTTTGACTGCAAATCCCTTGCTTCTCATTTTCAGGTATGTTTTGAATTCTTTTAGCATTTTCTCCTTTGAGTCGGGTGGTATCAAGCGATGGTCCACGCTTTGAGCTTACCGAACGTGGACATGTTATGATTTTCCCTCCTTCTCTCTCTCTCTCTCTCTCTTCATGTACGTGAATCCATCACATTTAGCCAGTGATGATTTCATGTCTCTCTCTTTTGATGGCTCATTCGCGCTTTCATGTAGATCTGCTGCTTAAAGAAGCTCCAGCTCTCTCATTTTCCTCTCTTTCTCTCACTCCCGCTCTTGCTCGCTCCTTTAAGGTTTGACTTCAAAGCCCTTGCTCTTCACTTTCAGGTACGTTTTGGACACTTTTAATATTTTCTTCATTCTGATTAGAGTTTTTAGGCACATTTTTTATTGTTCTATCTCTCTCCCTGATCTAAGTCTAGGTTTTTTTATTTGATATATGATCGACAATTGTTCTTTAGCTTATTTTATTCTCAAAGTTTTTATTATTTCAGCTCTCTTTTTCTTAGTATCACGCCTTGTAGTTAAATGGATATATTTATGTTTTTTTAAGCTTTTTTTAAAATCTACGCTGATCTATCTTTTAATTGTAGTGCTAATGGATCTTTGATCTTTTAAATATTTTGATTATTATAATATGTTTAGTTGTAGTATTTTAGCTATATTAAGTGTTTTAAAACTCGCCGCTCTACTTACATGAACATCCCTAAATCACCTTTCGGTTGAAGTTAGAGACTTCATGCAAGTAAATGCCATAAAGTGATCTTAATGAGATTCAATACCTCAAAATTCAAGAACCTATGACTTCCATAGAATTGTCACCTTTAGGCATATTGGTGTTCTATTTCCATCACATTCCCCAAACAATCACTTAATTGGTCTTCTTAACCCCTATAGGCAAGGCCTATACCCTAATATATATAAATTTGTCTTTCACATCAATACCCTTGGTGTGTACTTACACGCATATTATTCTTTAAACTTTATGAAGAATTATAAATTATTCTCTTTTGATTCAACATTTAACCTCAGAATTATATGTGTATTTACTTACAACTAAGTTCAGTCATTGACATAATATAAAGCAATCCACACGATTTAGAAGATAATTAATCATAGATATATTATCCAAATAAGGGTAACTTTAACAAACTATATATAATCATTATGTAATTTATTCAAACAATCTCAATATTTATTACATTACATAAATCTCGAAAAAATAGTCGAAATGGACTATTTTACTTGTCCAATTTGGACATAAAACAAACATTTTATGGACTAAATTGGACTAAACTCGGGTTAGTCAACTAGTTAACTCGGACCGAGTTGACCAGGTCAATGAGACATGACTTGGTCAAACTGGGTCAGGTCAACCCAAATAGGTCAATGAGTTGAGTCAATGGGTTGTGTTGCTGGGTCAGGTCAAAGGGTCAAGCGGATCAGGTCAAAGGTCAAACCATATGTCACCTGGTTGCGTTGGGCTAATGTTGTCTATCATTATGGGCCTGGGCTTGGGCCATGGCTCATAAGCCAACAAATATAGTCACAGGCTTCGGGATTGGCCCTTTGGATTGGGTTAGGCTTAGGCTTCAACTAAAAATGGTCTACGGGCTTAAGCTGTGGGCTAGCCCATAAGACCCCAAACCCAACACATCTTTAACATCCACTTCTACCTGTTCGTACTGCTGAACGTGTAGAACCGAAACCCTAGTCGCAATGCCCCATTCTCGTGCAACCACCTTTGGCCGACTGGCACCCCGTGACACAACTGTTAGATGACGTCGCTAGCGACCGACATCACTTCGGCGACGTCCAATAGATAAAGCCGAACCCTATAATGCATCACTTAGTCGTCGGACGTTTTGTTTGAAGAACTTTGGGAAAGCCTCTTTTCTTCAACAAAACTTCAAAGTTTTTCAAAACAAAAAAAACCTTGATTTTCATTATGTTTTTAGGCATTAAGCTTAAAACCAATGTTTCCGACGACTGTAATGGTAAAACCGAAACCATCAAACCAATTTCCTTTTATCTTAATGCTTTGCCCGCTTTTCAATCCTTGTCTTTAAAGCCCAAAACAAACCTTTTAATCTTGTTCAACTCATTTGATATATGAAAAAAAGATTAGAATGCTTTAACATTAAAGCATTCTATTGGTCCAAAAAGGAGGGATCAAATCAGTCCATTTTGACTACCATCAAACACGGTTTGAAAAAAATTTCTTTAACTCTCTTCTTTAAACATAAAAGCAAACCAAATTTCCTTTTGAAAAAAAAATGGATTTTGTTTATTTTCAAAACAAATAATGTTAAACGCTCTTTTGTCTCAAACAAGGATCACATCGCACTTTCTATCACTTTATTTAAGCACAAGTTTAAAACCAGAAACACGAAAATGAATTGTTTAAATCCGGTGGTTTAAGGAATATAACTAATTTCTTTATGCACGGTTTCATTACCTATAATCATGATCTAAATCATGATCATTAAAATAGAGTAAGATTTATGAATCTATGTTTTGCGTGATCAAATCCATCGAGGCTTTAATACCAATTGTTGGTATTAGTCACGGGAAAAACATCAATATAATAATATCATGAATCTAGGATTTGAATTAGACAAAAAACATGAATCTAGCTATAAATAACAAAAGAACATATATACCCGGATTCGCTTAATCCAATCCTTTAACGCAGAGTCGTCTCGAATTGTGTGCAGATAGGTTGTTCTACCCCCACTCTCTTATACTTTTGGTGATGGGAGCCTTTAGCAAGTAATGATTTTTATGTAGAGAATGGGGGATTGTCACCTATATATAGAGTAGTGGAGACTGGTTCTCCTCCCATCAAAGAGAATTAGTCTCCTAGATGGATACCATTACTGGAGTTATGAAATGATACATCACTAACTTATTATATTTGATATTGGGGCTCACATAGACCACACATGTATCTTCATTAATATTGAACAACCCATAATCCAATAGTTTTTAAAACCATAGATGTCAGAGGCCACATTAATTAATAAAAAAAAAAATTTCCAACAAATGAAACATGTTGATTTTTTGTTTTTATATCTAATAAGAGGTGGGCTAAAAATCCACGTGGTTAGTCGGACTTGGCCTTGGGGCCTTCTCTCACCAAGGGGCCTTAGGCGACCGCCTTAATGACCTTTAGGTAGAGCCGGCCTTGGGTGTAGATCTACTCTTGGCCATCCTTCATGACCCAGCATTTAATGGATCCCATTGAAAAGAATCTCTAGAGTCGAAAGATTGATATGCACCCCCTTCAACTATGAGAATTCATTTATTTACTTACCAAAATTACCCTGATTTAGTGGAAAATTGCTGCCACCCCCATCGTTTTTTCTTTTTTGCATTGCCCCCCCTCAAGCCTTGCCCACTCTCTTTCCCTCAACATTCATGACCCAACATTTAATGGATCCCATTGAAAAGGATCTCTCAAGTCGAAAGATCAATATGCACCCTCTCAACTATGAAAATTCATTTTTTTACTTACCAAAATTACCCTAATTTAGAGGGAATTTGCCACCCACCCACCCCCATCCTTTTTTTCTTTTTTGCATTGCCCCCACCCTCAAGCCTCCCCCCCCCTCTCGAATAAAATCCCGACTCTGTCACTGACTTCAGTACTGGCTCAATTTTTGCAAACGATATTCTTATATCATTTATTCCAAGAGTTTGACAAGCAAAAGCAGATGGATGTATTGTTGAACTAAGAAACACAGCCTATTATCTGAAAGTTGTTCATTTTTTGAGTTAGGGTGCAAAATTCTTTTATTTCTTGGATGGAACCAGCTTCGTAGTATAGTATGGCATGAGATTTCCACAAACAGTTTAGACGAGCAGGTGTGTGCTTGGCCCATGTCGATTCCATTCTTAATAAAAGGTTTGTTTCGTGAGCCGCGTCTTAACAGTGGTTCGCTTTGGAAGCACTCTCATCGTATTCTAATATAATTTATTCCAAGAGTTTGACAAGCAAAAGCAAATGGATATATTGCTGGACTAAGAAACACAACCTCTTATCTGAAAGTTGTTCCTTTTTTGAGTTAGGGTGCAAAATTCTTTTATTTCTCGGATGGAACCAGCTTCGTAGTATAGTATGGCATGAGATTTCCACAAACAGTTTAGACAAGTAGGTGTGCTTGGCCCATGTGGATTCCATTCTTCAAATAAAGTTTGTTTCGTGAGCCCCGACTTAACAGTGGCTCGCTTTGGAAGCACTCTCATCGTATAAAATTAAAAAAATTTTGATTAAGCTCCAACAAAAAAATTCAGATCAGATGATAAAAAATCTTCTAATATAAATTTATTTTTGGCCAAGGAAAATTCTCTCAAGCAATGCATGAACAAAGGACGTCCCTTGTCCATCAACACATGGGAAGTGGGCCACATGATTTGATAGGAGAACATCAACAGCCCGAGTTTTGTGTGACTCCTTCGTTCAAGGATTGTGGGAGGCAAATCACATTGTCATCGTCTATGCCTTATCCCAACTATTTGGGTCCACAGCATAAATCCTATTTAGCCTTTCCACTATTTTTTTTTTCTCTAAAATCTTTAGAAAATATTTGCTGTTCAGGGGCCTTCTAAATTTGAAGTCTCCCCCTCCAAAAATGCCATTTGTAGCACTCTTTCAGCCCACTGACCTTATGGATATTTGATCCAATTCCTGGTTGATCCATACAACAAAAATTAGTTTGATTAGTGATATCTAGCAGTTAAGATTTTAGCACCCAAATAAGATTAAAATCCAAGGGCCAAAAATAACCCTATTAAAATGCTCAAATCAAATGGTTATAAATCATTGATTAAGCTGATTTTTGATGTGTAGGTCCACCAAGAGTTGAACCAAACAAGCATAGATCTGCAGGCTAGAAAGAGTATGCCACGTGACATTTTTGAAGGGGGAATTCAAAGTTTTAAGTCCCTCATTGGACAACAAACTGGGGCTCCAAGTGGGTCTCATTCAGTGGTGGGGCCTGATCCACTATATGCCAGACACCCGGTTAAGAACAGAATTTGTAGACCAAAAGATAAATCAAAATACAAATTTCAGAAACGAGAGGCGAAGAGGAGCCAAAGAGGATCTCAGGAGCCAAAGAGATCTCGCAAACGGCTTCAACAAGCCACACGATTCTCCCAATCATATCCTCTCTCCCAAATATCTCTTTCACACGCCGTCTTTATGCGATTTTATTGGATAATCCTGCAACAAAGAACGATACCCATTTCTCAGAATTCTCAATTTCCAAGCAAAATTCTCAAATTCCGTCTCAAAATGAAGTTTTTCCTTTCACGAGAGATTGAATTTCGAAAACACATCTGAGGAATTGCCTGGAATGACGTGATTGTTGTTGGGTGTCTTCGTTTCAGCTCAGTTTCGATCGAATTCGATTGTTTTGGTTGGTGGGCTTTCACTAAATTTTAAAATTGAGATGTTCGTTATCTGATTCGACAATGTTGCCTGTCTGCTCGGCTACCCCAGGCTGTTCTTCTCAGTCTCAGGTGAAGTTCATTAAACCCAAGTTTCAAATTCTTAACTTTGGTTTTTCTCTTACTGTATAATTCACTTTACAAGTATGTTGAGTTCAGTTCTAGCTTTCATCTCGATTCTCTTCAATTGACTTGGTACTAAATATCGTTATGTTGTCGTAGTGTATCGATAAATATTGAATCATATCGTGTGCTGACCTTAATATTTATTGCACTGTATATTTTTCTAAATATCGATATTTTATACCATGCCAATTGGTTTTCCTGATTTACTGTAGTTCCTTTTACAAGTAAGTTCTATTTTGAGATTACTTATCTTGTAGTCTTTAGTCTTAACTAAAAACTTATCATTCATTCAAGTTGTTAGAATAGTATTGAATGAGTTTGTGAGAATCCTGCTTAGTGAGATCACTATAATTCACAATGTGTGTATCGATCATCCTAGAGAAATAAATGTACATACTAGTGTTGTTAAAGTTTTACACTTTTATTTCATCCAATTCTAATAGATAATGTATCATGATACAACCCGAAACCGATCTGAAAAACCTGCATGGATGCCCCATATATATGATGGTGTAAAGCTTCATGATTCTTGATGGTCTCTAAAATTGGTTTTTATCCTGTATTGAAGTGAGCTTAAAGCCTGAAACCCATAGGTAGGATTTATACTAAGATGAGGCTTATTGGTTTGGGTACTCTATTACATATAATGCCTTGTCATTTTATAAATGGACGAGAATATGATGTGGAGTAGTAGCATAGATTTGGGTAATATCTGTTTTCCCCCTATTTTTTAAGTCTTTACATTTATTTTTTATTAGAAAAATCAATGTTTATATTCACATTCTGAATTCATAATTCAATTTGGTAAGCCTCTCCAAGAACTTCAGGTTCCAATAGATTTCAGTACGGAATTCCCACGGTACGTCTTTTCTTTGTCAATTAATAGTTGAGGATACTTAGTTCAGGAGGTGGAGGTACATAAATCTGATTGCTACTGTACACATGGCACATGTGCGGAGGGGTTTGGACGCACCATTTGATGGGTCTCAACTTGGATACATCCTAAAAATGAAATTAACCGAAACAGATGATACGAACCATACAATAACCAGACATTTTTTTGGACCATTTTCCATATTGTTTTGACTATTGAAAAGAATTTAATAGATTGATGGCTAGATCTTCAATTGGGTCATTTTCGGCCTTGGAGATTTCACTATGACCTATTGGATGGTTGGTCCTGAGCACTCTGCATGTTTGCCATGTGGACAACAGAGGCAGACTTCTTCAATCTAACCTGAGAGCTCCTCTTAACAATTCAAAGAAAAAGAAAAGCAATTATGAAACAGTTCAATAGTCTTCAACACAAAAGAGGTTGCTTAAATAATCCCTCCCTAAAAGAGAGTTTGCTACATCCGTAGCCTCAAAGAACATCCATAAAGTGACTTCTAAATGCTCTAGGATAAATCCACATTCTCATTAATAGTGCCAAAACTCTAAATAGGTCAGGATTCTTTCCTCAATGCTCCGGAATCACATTAATGAGAATCACCTTCTGCTGTAAGGAAACTAATGTAGTGTTGCTAAAACTCAAAACGCTCAAAAAAGCTCTAGTCTCCAAGAACCACAGTTAAATTAAACACTTTTTTTATGAGCGCAAAATAATAGCAGCAAGGCATGATAATTTAACTTGTTTGTGTAATTTAGTTCTTATCGATTTCTCATTAGTAGACTTATTCTTTTATGTTACATGCTTTCAAGCTCTATTCCAAGACTTTCAGATGTAAAAGGTATAGGTGTATTTGAGTATCATATTTCTATATTTTGAAACTATGGATCCTGCAGATTTTTTTCCATGCAGGGCTAAAACCTCTTTCCCCACTGGGGAAGCTCGACTTCAGATACGTTGTGGAAGACAGGGTTGTTTTGGGCGTACCAAATGGAAATCATCCCCAAGAAGCTTCCTTCAAAACACAAGCTACAAAGCATCTCTATTCCCATGTCATTGAGAGGCCTGAAAAATCAGGCTCCATGGAGTTCACTTATATATCTCCCTATCCAAATGAGTTAGACGACATTGAACTTGGGTTTTCAAATAAATGGAGTGGTTCAATGAGGGCAATTAATGAACCATACCCTAAAGGTAGGGGGGATCTGAATTATGTAGAAAGTTCAAGTATATCGGCCCCAGAAGATGAGCTTTTGAACCTTCCTGATCAATTTACTCAAAGTACAAATATATTATCAGGGCCTGCAGCTCCTGAAACCGTGCCGGATTTTGATTCTACAGTGGATATTGTTTCAAAGAATCCAACTTCAGTTTCTGATTCTCTGAATGTGGCTGATGATGCATTAACCAAGCTGAAAACAAATATCGATGATTTTTTATCTGGGGTTAATGAATCCATAGATGCTTCGGTTAATAAGGGAGACCATGCTGTGAAGAACACAATAGATGCAATTACTTCATCGCTAACATATTCTGTTAAGAGTGTCACGGAAGCATTTGATAATGCTGTTAATAAAGTGTTGTCTACTGTAGATCAGACAGGAGAACTAGCTGGTAATGGATTGACAGGCTTCTCAAGTGACTTAAAGGAAGCTACGAGTAAGGCGGGTATTGTTGCTATCGATGTTTTGAGACAGACAATTGTCACTGTGGAGGATTATTTAGCCAGTGGCGCCACCTCTGTTGTTTACTACTATGGGTCTGCAAAGGAGTTTCTTCCTTTAGAGGCGCGAGATGTGCTAAATTTAGCTGAAGAGAAAGCTGTACAAATCCTGAGGCCTGTCGGGACTGCTTTTAAACAGGTAGAAATAAAGCTGTTGCGACCATCAACTTTCATCTTCTTCTTATTCTTCTTTTTTCCTTTTCTTCGTCTTACCATCAATGTCTTACGTGTTTAATTATTTCTAATGTTTTCTTTCATTAGTTGCCCTTAAGATGGAGAATGTGAATTTTTTTACGTAAGGGTATTCTTGTAATTTTCAGTTTAATTATATATGTGGGAGAACAACAGGATACTAGAATATATATATATATATATATATATATATGTGGGAGAACAACAGTTTAATTTTCAGTTTTTCTTTCAGTTTTTTCTCAATAGGATTTGCTACGTGTTAATGGGGGCAAATGTACACTCTTCTTATTAATATAATACACACACGCATTACTTATGAAAAGAAAAGAATACTAGAATATATTATATATATAACGCTACGGATTCTCTAGCTGGGGCTAATGCTTATTGATCCAGACGATCTGATAGTGGGCCCCAATTAAGAGGACGCTCAGATTAAAGATCAACCTGATTGGGTGATCATGAATTCATGGTCAAATGAATTCTTTTGAGTGGTTGGAAAACAGAGGTCCAGAAAGCATCCATTTATCAGATGGTTAGTTTTATCTGATTGGATCTTGTTGTGATAGAATATCTATTTCTGAGGGTTATCAATCCCCACTTGAGCTGTAGAGATCTTGTTGTGTACTTGTATTTATCTTGCAATGCCCATAAACTACACTCACTGCTTATTATTCTGTGAAGCAGGTTTATATTGCCATTGAGGGGTTGGAAACAAATCTTGGCTTGGACCCCAATGACCCAATTATCCCATTTGTCCTTCTCCTCGGCACTTCGGCCACTTTAGGGTATGGGTGTCCATTGTTGCTCTTCTTTTCTCTTTCTTTTATAGTAGGAAAGCAGGTCAAACTTTTTCTTTTTCTGGAAATGTATATTGTTTATCAGATTCTTGCAGGATTTCTTATTGGGTATTGACATATGGTGGTTATTCCGGAGATTTGTCTCCTAAATTAACTTTCGAGCTGCTGACGGGGGAAGAGAATGTTGTACTTATCGATGTCCGGCCTGAGGCAAGAGACTGTAAATTTCACTAGCCTTTGCTTTTGTAGAATGTTTTCTGTTAAAATCCTGATACTTCTGGCAAATAGGTTAAAACTACTGAGTCCTCTAAATGTTTTTTTGTTGGGTATTATTTTAAATTTTAATTATTTTGAATTCTGATGGTAATACTATTATGTTTCTTTTGGCATTTATAAAGAATGGGGTACTCCAACTGCAGATTTTTTTTTATACATAGATGCAATATTTGTGGATCAAGTTCAAAGTTCTTGTTGGTTTTTAGTGATGGGCATTGATCTTTATGAAGGATCTGAGGGAGAGAGATGGTGTTCCCGATCTTCGGAGAGGAGCTCGATTTAGATATGCAACTGTTACTCTACCTGAGGTTGGTTGGCACTTAATTCTTTGCTACTTTGTTGTTTTACATGGAGTGGTTCATTTTTTCTTTCTTTTGAGGGGAAGGGGCTCAGTTTGAATTATATCTTCTTTCCTCTATTAATTAAGTTTTTATTTATCTGAAAAAAAATCAAACAGATGGTTGCCTCTTATGAGGTTTAAGTTGTATATTCATTTATTCAGTCTTGACTCTTGTTCTAATTAATTCTTTGCGAAATCCTCAGGTTGATGGTTCTGTAAGAAAGTTAATGAAGAGTGGGAGAGACCTCGATGATGCATTAACTGCGGCTGTCATTCGAAACTTGAAAATTGTTCAAGTATGGAGACTTATGTTTTATGTGGCTTACTAGTTTAGGGGTCATGGATGTCTGGATTTGGCTTCACATATGATGTCTCAGGGTCATGTTTTTCTCCCACCTATAGGACAGGTCCAAGGTCATAGTTATGGATGCTGATGGTACTCGCTCCAAAGGCATTGCAAGATCCTTGAAGAAGTTTGGGGTTAAGGCAAGTATTGTTTAAACCCAATAAGTTTTGCTGTATCTTATAGAAATGTAACTATGCAAATGAAGAAGCAAATAAGAAAAAAAGAACAAATTGACATCAACAAGACTCATATTACGACACATTAGGCTGAGGGATGCTGAATAATGACAAATATCAGGGGTAATTGAAAATCTCATGATCATGAAAGTTCAAAACTACAGTAACCCCGATATTTTTGCAGAGCTGAATATACAGCTGAGCTGGTCAAGCTGTGGGGGGTTGTACCCACAGACCTGGGATCGAGTCTTTGGGAGGTAATTCCCAAAGGCCTGGATTTGGTCCCGTTCTTACCTTAGGGGGGTTTAGGGGAAGAATAATAAATGTTTACCTATAAAAAAAAAGATGTTTATATTCTAATTTTTTTTCCTGAAAAAAATGTTTATGAACTTAATACATAAAATATACAAATTATTAGTTTCTTATATTGTGTCCTTTTTTGTTTTTATTCCTCCCCGAATATTCTCAAAACCTGAGGAAAACAAGAACTTTAAAATATCCCAACATGTTCCTTGCTGAGAAGTTGTTGAGAACAATCGTGACTAGCCATTTATATGGGAATTCTGATGCGCAAAAGAAGTCCTTTATATTAGACAGCAACATTCACAATCATTGCAGGCAGCTCGGAACTCAAATGAATGGACTCAGTTTTGTCTTGACTAAGTACCATCTCAGTGAATTGAACAATGAACTGGCTGGTTTTTGTAAACATGGAGATTTATGCATTTGACAATGCTGAACTATATTCGCGAAAAATCTGATTTGACTCCAAGTTCTTGAACATTCATAGACAGGACTACTGGTTCCATGTGGGACTAAACTTCACATATAGCTTAAATTAAAGAAATAGGAATGGACAGGTTAGAGAAGTTTGCAGGCTGAGAGCTATTGCATGTCTAATCTGTCTGTGCTACTATCTTATAAGAAATTTTCTACATCCAATAGATAACTTTTTATTGGTTTTCTAGTTGGGAAACCCATTGTGATATATTAACTATTTTGCCTCGTCTTTATATGTCAGAGACCATACCTGGTTCAAGGTGGCTTTCGGTCTTGGGTGAAAAATGGTTTCCGTGTTAAAGAGCTCAAACCCGAGACAACACTTACCATACTGAATGAGGTATTTCTAATACTGGGGCTGAATCTTCTTCATAAGTTTCAAGGGATTTATTTTTCTGTTGAATGTTCAAGGAATTCTATTCCATCTGATGATTTTCCTTTATTTGGTTTGGAAATGATATGGTTTTTATTATTGGAGAATTAGAAATTTGATATAATCCCAAGATATATGGCTAATATGATTCTTGACCAGATCTGTTCAACTGATATAAGTTTCTACCTTGAGTTGAGTCTACCATAAGCTAAATAAAAAATTAATTATATCCTTAATTGCAAGTTATGTAGCATACTAGAATGTATATTAATTTTATTCTTTTGGTGCATCTATTTTTTTAGATAATGTACATTAATTTTATTTTATAATATACTTTCTTATGAACTACTACATAGGAAATGAGTCTCTCAATGTATTGGATTTAAATATATGGGCATTGTAAGGAAACTAGGGTTTGTAGTATAGAGAGAATTGGGAGAAAAAGAGAATCTTATGGAGCAAAGTTATCTCTCTCCATAAGTTCCATAACATATATAAAATAAAATAATAAGGGAAAATTACTAAAATACCCCTAAAATATTATGGACGCTGTATGAACGTTTCGGGCCGAAAGCTTGGTGAGGAACTACGTCTTAGGGGCCTCGACCCCTGAACCCTCAGTGGCCTTTGGCCCCGTACGTTTATTACATCAACACTCCCCCTCTAGCTAGAGCATATATATCATAAATGCCTAATTTGGAACATAGAAACTCACTCTTTACACGACCTAATGCCTTTGGTAAACAAATCAGCCAGTTGATATTCTAACCTTACATATGGAGTACATATATCACCGTTCTGAATTTTTTCTCTGATGAAATGACAATCAAATTCAATGTGTTTGTTTTTCTACTAAAAGACAATATTTGATGCAATATGAACCGCGGCTTGATTATCACAGAACAGAGGAACATGCAGATCGACTGTTAACCCAATTCCTCGAAGAAGATTCTTCAACTACGTCAACTCATAGGTCGTATGTGACATAGCTCAATACTCTGCTTCAACACTCGACTGAGCCGCAACACTTTGTTTCTTACTCCGTGAGACTAAGTTCCCACCTAGAAAGGTACAATAACCTGTGGTGGATCTTCTATCAGAGGACGAATAAGCCCAATCAACATCCACTTACCCCTCAATACGTACACGACCATCCGACCTATATAATAAGCCACGTCCAAATGCTCCTTTCAGATACTTTAAAACGCGAATCACGGCTTCTCAATGTGGAACAAGAGGCTTCTTCATGAACTAACTTATCACATTCACATTCACATCAAACAAGATATCTGGTTTAGTGATAGTGAGGTAATTAAGTTTACCAACTAAACTCCGATACCTCCGCGGATTATCGAATAAATCTCCCTGATCAAATGCGAGTTTCAAATTAGGTTCCATCAGAGTATCCACTAGTTTAGTACCCAATAAACCAGTCTCCTCCAGTAAATCCAATACATACTTACAGTGTGAAAGATTGATCCCAACCTTGGACCTCGCAAATTCTATTCCTAAAAAATATCTTAGTTCTCCAAGATCTTAGTGTGAAAGTGAGTGGAACTGTTTCATTTGCTATTCCCTTGGCATCACTTCCTGTAACAACAATATTGTTAGAGTTCTTATTTAGTATTATAGAGGTTTATTGTGGTGTGTAAGAGTGTAAGGGTAGTTTTGTCCTTTTGACTTTATTGTCTTAATATATATATAAGGGGACAATTAGAGCTTTTGTACTCTGGTTAGTCTTTCTCTTTCTCTCCATCGTGCCTATCCTTCTCTCTCAAACCCTTACTTAACATGGTATCAGAGCATTTCTATTGCTCTGTAAACCTCTCTTCTTCTTTTCTTTTCTTCCTCTCTTCTTTCCCTTTAAAAACCGTTCGTTTCTGATCTTAACTCTTCGTTTCTGATCTCATCAGGGCTGCTGCAGTCTCATGTAAAGGCTGCTACAATCCTCCAGTTTGTGGAGTTTATGGCGTGTTTGTTTGTGGCTGCCTGAGGTTCTGATGAACCAGATTTGATGGCGTGTTCGTTTGTGGTTGGCTGAAGTTCTAATGAACCAGATTTGACGTTGTATGCTGTCCTCGCTCTAAAGCTACGGACAAAGTTTCTTTTCACAGGTATTCTTTGGATGTGTTCAGTTCCAAGTAGGTTGGTTCCAAGTTTACTGCTACCGCACTCCTTTTAGATGTACTTTAGAGCTGTTGCACTTCGTTTCCAGCAGTTTACTGCATGATTTGTGGTTCCTCTTCCACTCCTTGTGCTGGTTCATTAGGGCTGTAACCTCTCTAGTGATCTCTAGTGATTGCTGTTAGTTTGTTTTGTCCCTTTCTTCTTGCAAGGTATCTTTGGCGCAGTGGCTGTGTAAAATGCTCACCAAGTGTTTGTTTTAATGACTGTGTGAATGAGTCTTTTTAGTAGACTGTTTTTGGTGTGGATGTACGGTGTGACAATGTTGTTTGTATTTTGTTGGTAGTGTTAATCACCTCGTGGTGTCTTTTATCGTGTTATGGCTACCACTAGTGTTGAGAAAATTTCCGTTTGGGGTATGTTTGATGGCATCAATACCCAAATTACTTCAGTAAAACTCAATGGCACCAATTACTTGCAGTGGTCTCATTCAGTTGAAGTGTTTCTATGTGCCTAGAAGAAGTCCAAGTTTTTGGTTGAAGATCCGCCTAAGGTCGATGGTAAATCATATGAGGATTGGATGAGTGATAACTCGATGGTGATGACGTGGTTGTGGAATAGAATGGAGCCCTCCATCTCTTCCAATGTTATGTTTCTGGACACCGCCAACCAGATCTGCAGTGAAAGAGATGCACTCCCAAGACAGGAATGTTTCTTGGATTTATGACTTATTCGAGACCATGTTTACCATGAAGCAGGGCGAGAGATCTCTCAGTTAATATTATAGTACACTTAGGAGTGTGTGGGAGGAGCTTCAGATATATCAACCTCTCACAGCTGATTTGGAACTTCAAAAACGCAAGCGTGAAGAGTTTCAGGTTGCTTTATTTCTCTCCTGCCTGAACCCAGAGTATACTTCTATCAGGGGCCAAATTCTAGCCAGTGAGTCTTTACCGAGTGCTGCTAATGCCTATTCCCGTTTTCAGCGGGCCTCATTGGGTAGTGTCGCTACCTCCAGTTCCAAGGAGTCATCGGCGTTGGTTTCTAGTAGCCGTTCTGAGAATACTCGTGGTCGTGGTGGCCGTGGCTTTCATAGTGGACGTGGTGGTCCTAGTAGTTGTGGGGCCCGGGCTAGTCATGGTGAGTTGAAGTGTACGTACTGTGGCTACATGGCCATACAAAGAATTATTGCTAGGATAAGTGGGGGAAGCCAACACGGGCCAATCATGCTTCTGATGACTCGTCTCAACCTCCCATAGATGTTTTCTCTCACATGCCTCCTCTTGCTCACACATCATCCACCACTGTTTCTCACGAGTATACAACTCAGCTTGGTCAACTCCTCCAAAAGTTGAATTCTCTTACTGCCAGTTCCTCCTCCCATCCTGCAGCCACCTCGGCCAACACAGGTAATTTCGCATGTTTAGTTGCTAAGTCACCTTCATCTTGGGTTATTGACTTTGGTGTAAGTGCCCATATGTCTGGTATATCCTCTATCTTCTCCAATTTTCGACCTTCTAGTAGTAAAATTATTTTAGTCGATGGTTTTACTTGGAAGGTGATGGGGCAGGGTGATATTCATCCTACTTCATCTCCCCCTTTCATCTGCTTTGTATGTTCTAGATTTTCCGTTTAACCTTTTATTTGTTATTTACATAACTAAAGCCTTACAATGCTCAGTGACCTTTTTTCCATCATCTTGTATTTTCCAGGACCTTAGGACGAAGGCAGTGATTGGTTTGGGGCGTGAGAAGAACGGGCTCTATTACTTGGATTCTGGTAGTCCTACATTTGTGCTCAGTGCAACTGTTTCTCCTTTACAATGACATTTTCCTTTGGGCCATCCTTCATTGGCCAAGTTGTGTCAGTTAGTTCCTAATTTGAGTCTTTTGTCTGTTTTAGAATGTAAGGCTTGTCATATAGGCAAGCATCACTGTAGTTCTTTTCCTAGTCGTGTTGAGAGTCGTAAATCTCGTCCTTTTGATGTAGTCCATACGGACATTTGGGGTCCTGCAAAAATAAAGAGTTTAATTGGTTTTCATTACTTTGTGATTTTTGTGGATTTTTTCTCTTGCATGACATGGATTTTTCTATTAAAAGATCGTTTTGAACTACGTCGTGTTTTTACCACGTTATGCAAGGAAATCTTAGTTCAGTTTGGTACATCGATTAAGGTGATTCGTTGTGATAATGCCCAAGAATACATGCAATCCACTACACAATTTTTTTGTTCCGAACTTGACATTACCCATCGGACTTCCTGTGCACACACCTCCCAACAGAATGGGGTGGTTGAAAGCAAACTTCGCCATATCTTGGATGTTACTCGTACCTTCTTATTTAACATGCAGGTTCTGAAACCCTTCTGGGCCAATGCTGTTTTCACGTCTTGTTATCTCATCAATTGTGTGCCCTCATCTGTTCTCCATGATAGTTCTCCGTTCCCCTTATTATACCCTGATGGTAGTCCGTTTAGCCTTCCTCCCCGTGTGTTTGGGTGTGTTGCCTTTGTTCATGTTCTTGGCCCTGGTCATGATAAACTTTCACCACGGGCTCTTTCGTGTCTTTTTGTGGGGTATTCTCGGACTCTAAAAGGTTATCGTTATTACTACCCCGCGTCTCGTTGCTATTATGTTAGTGGGGTGTCACATTTTTTTAGTCTATTGCCTTTTTTCGCCCTCTGGTCGATAATTTGAGTTTGATTTGATCTCTTCCGGTCAGGGGGAGTTGTCTGCCCCCTCTGTGTATGTTGTCTCTATGCCAGTTGTACCAACTCCCGCTCCATTGGCTCCTTCAGATGCACCTCTTCAGGTTTATCAATGATCCACAACTCGTCCCATGGTTTCTGTTGGGAAGAAAGAACAATAAACGAACAATAAAACAAAGATGCAAACAAACCACAACACAGAGATTTACATGGTTCCCTCTAGATTGAGGTACGTCCACGGATCCACACCGATTCCACTATGCTCTAGGGCAAAAAAGAATACACACAGTATAAGATTTTGTTTGTCGTCTCTCAGCAACAAGGGTATATATAACCCCAAGACGAAATTAGGGTTTCCGTATATCGTGCCTTCACGTACAGTGCTTCAAGAATCATCAATCTCTACATAACACAACAATCTCTCACTTCGAGACTGACCACAAACAACTCCAAAGATCTTGCTACATCTGGAATGTCCTCCATAAGGACCTCGATGTGAATCTCCTCCTTGGCTTCTAAGGATGAAGACCAACAGAAATTGAACAAGTCTTCCAGTTTCTCTATAGTAACCACCTTGGTAAACATATCCGCAGGGTTCTGACTTGTGTGGATCTTCTCCAAACTAAATAGTCCATCCTCCAACATGGTTCGTATGAAGTGATACTTGATATCGATGTGCATGGTCCTTGAGTGAAATGCTGAATTCTTAGCAAGGTGAATTCTAAAGCTGGACCCGCGGAATCGTGCCTTATGTACTGTACTTCAAGAATCATCAGTCTCTACATAACACAACAGTTTCTTGGACTCCTGCCCTACAATCAACTTCAGCTTCTCCTAAGATCGCACTTGCACCTTCCACAACCTCTTCGTCTGATCTCCCTATCGCTTTGCGGAATCCTTCCCGTAAGTCTACTCAACATCCTATTGTTGATTTGTTTCACTTGATCGTGTTTTTCCCTCTTTTTCGTACCTTTACCCTTGCTTTGCCTTCTGTGTTTTTTCCTACTTTTTATACTCGGGCCTTATCGTCTTCTGGTTGGAAAGTGGCTATGGATGAGATGTGTGCTCTTCGTCAAAATCAAACTTGGGATCTTACCTCCCTGCCTCCAGGCAAGCAGATTGTGGGTTGCCAGTGGGTTTACACTGTCAAGTATCTTCCTGATGGTTCCGAGGAGCGCCTGAAGGCCCAAGGGTTATACACAAACCTTTAGTGTATTATTTTGAGACTTTTTCTCTTGTGGCATGACTCAATTCGGTGGGTGTTCTTATTTCTGTGGCAGTGTGTTGTGTTTGGCCTTTATATTAACTTGATATAAAGAATGCCTTCCTCCATGGGGACATACAAAGGAAGTTTATATGGAGCAGCCTTCGGGCTATGTTGTCCCTGGTCAATTTGATTTAGTCTACCGATTGCGAAAGGCTATTTATGGCCTAAAACAGTCTCTTAGAGCCTGGGTCGACAAGTTTAGTGAGGTTGTGCTTCGTTATGGTTTCCAACGCTCTTCTTCTGATCATTCCGTCTTTTATTCGTCGAACATCCTCAGGTGTAATAGCGCCCGTACTAAACTTTTTTCCTTGAGTGGAAAAAGGCACATTCTACTTGTAGGATCCCTTTAGGGACTGAAGAACCTAGGGGATTACATAAATGTAATAGCGCCCGTACCTTTAGGGAATGAATAACCTAGGGGATTATGTACACCTAATGGCGCCCGTACTATATACTCTGATCATCCCTGCCTTTTTATGTAAATCTCAATAATATATTTAAGGTATACCGCTCAAGGGATCGTACAAGTAGGATGTTCCTTTTTCCATTCAATTATTGGCGCAAATCCAGATCTCTTGTGAACCTTACCTATAAAAAAAAAGATCTCTTGTGAACCCCAATATGGAAGTAAATCTTTTTTAAGGTCCTTAGGGTCCAATTACTAGGGTCCTTAGGGTCTATTTTCTTAAAATGCCTAAACGGTCTAAAGTATGGGTTACAATCCACCTAAAACTAGTCTTCTTTTATGGGCGTTACAACTGAAAAATCAGTGTCCTTTTATGAGTTATATATCACCCAAAACAACTCCCTTTTATGGATGTAACCATCCAAAATCAACCCCCTTTTATGGATGTAAGCATCCAAAATCAATCATCTTCTATGGATGTAAAAGAAAATGAGTATACGTGTTTTTCATAAAGAAGTTCACAAAGAATACACATGCATGCTTTAAAACACAACATAGCTATAATTTTTTTATATTTTGAAGGTTAACATAACTATAAATTAACCTCAAGATAAAACATGCATTTCAGGATGAATTTCACAAATAGGGGGAGGGTTACTGTTTTCTCAGAAATACTTGCTCTGATTCTCTTCTTCTCAAGATGAACATTTTTCTTTCTCGGAGTTCCTTCTAATTTTTATTTTCTCTTACCTCCTTTATCTAGGCACAACTATAACACGTGTCAAGGTGTAGAAAGGGTTAAGTTCTCATCTTCTATTTATAAGGTTTCAAGCCCTTAACTAGAGTGTATAAACTTACAGTCAAGTCAGTGTAAGTCGGGCCTGATATTTATAATATCTTGACGAGGGTGTATAAGCTTACATTCAAGTTTGTGCAAGCCAGGCCTGATATTAAGGTTATAAAAGTGTGTATACTAGTAATGGCTATGGTGTATGCTATAACACCTTAGTCAGTACAAGTAAAGCTAGATATTTAGGTTATAATAGTGTGTATACTCGTAATGGCTATGGTGTATCTACTAACACCTAAGTCAGTATAAATCAGACCTGAGATTTTAGGTTATAATATTGTATACACTATTTACACTATATTTCAATGAAAGTCAGGCTAAAAATATCTAAGATTTATATTATAGTGTATTAGTACCTAAGTTAATAACATGCATCTTAGATATTTTGTGGGAATATTTCCTAGCCACTTATTTAAGTACCAAATACAGGTGCAATATGGGCCAGAATATATTTTTTGGGTTATGGTTTAGATTTTTACATAATAATTTTTGGTCCTAGAAGTGTAAAGTGCAATATCCCGTGAATAGTGCTAAAATACCAAAAGTCCTGAATTATCGAAAATTCATAGAATCATCAGATAATTATACTAAGCTATTCTACATCATTTATTAGCAGCAATAAGAGACACAGTAGAGGTAAAATAGTTATTTATAGTAAATTCACGAAATAATAATTAGAAATACGCCAATGTCATGGTAGTTGCACTAAGCCGGAAACAAAGTGGGGCTATATTTTGCCTTTTGGGTCAAGAAGTAGAATGGTTGGATGTTGAGAGGAACCATGATCCCTAGATTTCAACAGTACCCCAGGATTCTTGTTTCACAGCTGGCGGTCCAGCCCTATTTGGTTAGCAGGATCATAGAGGCACAACATGGGAAGGGATGGGTTGAAGCCCTCCAGTCGTACTATTTTGAAGGAGGAACGGACTTTTCATTCAGATGGCAGTTGAGGTACCATGAGAGACTGTGGGTACCTGAAGACAATGATGAATTGAAGCGGGAGAATCACGATGATGCTCACTATACACGCTACACAATACATCCGGGCAACTCTAAGATGTACCGGGACTTGCGTAGACAGTTTTGGTGGAATAGCATGAAGATGGAGATTGCTCAATATGTGTCGAGATACTTAACCTGTCAGCAGATCAAGGTCGAGCATCAAAAGCTGGGAGGCACCCTGCACCCTCTACCTATCCCAGAGTGGAAGTGGGATAATCTGTCTATAGATTTCGTGATGGGTCTACCTAAGACTCATTAGAACCATGACTCTATTTGGGTAATCGTGGACAGACTGACGAATCCGCTCATTTCTTGGCTGTCAGAGCCACTCACAATGTCGATGATCTAAGCAGATTGTACATCAAGGAGATTGCTAGATTGCATGATATCCCAGTCTTCGTTGTGTCGGATAGAGATCCGAAATTCTCCTCAAAGTTCTGGAAGAGTTTTCCTGAGCGCCTTGGGGACAAATTTGGATTTCGGTTTGGCTTTTCACCGTCAGACAGACGGGCAGACGGAGCGAGTGAATCTGATCTTGGAGGATTTACTGAGAGCTTGTATGCTGGACTTCAAGGGCAGTTGGGAGGATCACTTGCCGCTTGTGGAGTTTGCATACAATAATATCCATTAGTTGAGCATCGTCATGGCACCCTATGAGGCTTTGTATGGAAGGTCTTGTAGATCTCCTGTGTGCTAGGCAGAGGTTGGAGAAAGAAGATTGCTTGGTCCTGAGGTGGTGCAGGAGATCACTGAGAAGATTCTTTTAAGGAGGGTAGGATGTAGTGACCCAGATTGATCAGAGGACACGTGGTGTATTTCTGATCATTCTTTTATGAATTTATTTAAACTATTTTACCTCTACTGTGTGTCTAATTGCTGCTACTAAATGATATATAATAACTTAGTATAATTATCCGATGATTCTATGAATTTTTGATAATTAGGACTTTTGGTATTTTAGCACTATTCACGTGATACCGCGCTTTACACTTTTGAGACAAAAACTTATTATGTCAAAATTTGAACCATAAACCCGTAAAACATATTCTGGCCCCTGCCGCACGCATATTTAATACCTAAATAAGTGGCTGGAATATATTCCTACAAAATATCTTGGATGCATGTTATTAACTTACGTACTAATGCACTATAATATAAATCTTAGATATTTTATAAATATCTAGCCTGACTTTCATTGAAATATAGTGTAAGTAGTTATACACTATTATAACAGGTCTGATTTGTACTGGCTTAGGTGTTAATAGATACACCATAGCCATTACGAGTATACACACTATTATAACTTAAATATCTAGCTTGACTTGTACTGACTTAGGTGTTATCGTATACACCATAGCCATTACTAGTATACACACTATTATAACCTTAATATTTGACTTGCACGGACTTGAGTGTAAGCTTATACACCCTAGTCAATATATTATTAATATCATGCCTGACGTACACTGACTTGAGTGTAAGTTTATACACTCTAATCAAGGGCTTAAAACCTTATAAATAGGAGAGGAGAGTTGAACTCTTTCTACACCTCGACACTAGTTATAGTTGTGCCTAGAGAGAAGAGGTGAGTGAGAGAAAGAAACCTTAGAGAGAGAAAGTAGTAATAGAGAGAAAGAATTAGACTTATCTATGCTTGTTTTAAAGCAAGCATATGTTCCTCTTGAGAAGAAGAGAATCAGAGAAAGTATTTCGGAGAAAACAGTAGATACACCCTCCCCCTATTTGTGAAATTCATCATGAAATGCATGTTTTATCTTGAGGTTATTTATAGTTGTGTTAACCTTAGAAATATAAAGAAATTATAGTTCTGTTTTGTTTTAAAGCAAGTATATGTATTCTTTGTGAACTTCTTTTTGAAAAACATGTATATTCCTTTTTTTTTACATCCATAGAAGATGATTGATTTTGGATGGTTACATCCATTGAAAAGATAACGAATTTTGGATGGTTACATCCATAAAAGGGGACTGTTTTGGGTAATATATAACCCATAAAAGGACACTAATTTTTGGGTTGTAATACCCATTAAAGAAGACATATTTGTGGGTTGCAACACCCATAAAAGAAGATTGGTTTTAGTTGGGTTGTAACCCATAGTTTAAACCGTGTAGGCATTTTGAGAAAATAGACCCTAAGGACCCTAAAAGAGATTTACTTCGATGTTGGGGTTCACAAGAGATGTGGATTTGCGAATTGCGCCAATAATCGAATGGAAAAAAGGCATATCCTATTTATAGGATCCCTTGAGTGGTATACCTTAAAGATAGTATTGAGATTTACAAAAAAAGGCAGAGATGATAAGAGTATATGATACGGGCGCCATTACGTTTACTTAATCCCCTGGGTTATTCATTCCCTAAAGGTACGGGTGCTATTACATTTATGTAATCCCCTGGGTTCTTCAGTCCGTTAAGGTATGTGCGTTATTGCATTTATGTAATCCCTATGGTATTTATACCTAAAAGGAGTTAGGGCATCCGAGAGAGGATACTTAACGAAACAACTAGTTGTGCATGCACTTCTAGGGAGTCTATTTAAAGACTAAACGTGGGATATGTGGTTTTGGTACTGCGCACTATAAATATATATGTTGTTACCCAGTGATAGTATATGTGACCCAGTGATTCAGGGTCACATATACTATGATGTTAATGAGACTGACCGGACTTCAATGGATTAGAATTTACGGTGTTTCAATAAAAAGGAAAAGAGATTACTTTCATGAAATTGATATTAAATAATTGATTTCATTAAACTATGATTTTAAATTAGATAAATTGTGATTTGCTTTCTGCATTTGAAAATTGTGCTTACAGGGCTTATTAGCTCACGGTACTTTCAACCTATTATATTGTAGGCAAGGGAAAGATGAAGGCTTGAGATTAGTACTCTCAGTTTCAGATGCAACGAATGAAAGATATCTGTTTTTGTTTCTTTTGGCAGTATTATATAGGTTTTTATGCTTGGGTTACACAGTGGTATTCAGGTATATGCATGAATGGTGGTGACTTGGTTTTGTGACACTTTGTATTTTGAGAAGAGAAGTTCTCTCTTAATATATATGTTGGATGTTTGTATACTTTTACCCATGGTTTAAAAAACGGCCGTTATAATGGATTCGGACCACCCCCGTTACGTTACCGACCGTTAAAACGCACAGAAAATAACGACCTTTATTTTCGTTATAGCAGTCGTTATTTTTCCGTTTTTTGAAAATATGAAATTCAGATTTCAAAATTCAAAATTCGAATTCCGGCGCCATTCTTTCCGTTATTTTCCATTTTTAGCCCCTGAGCGTTATTTTCGTTATAACGAATTGTAATGCTCGAGGGCAAAAATGGAAAATAACGGAAAAATGGCGCTGGAATTCTAATTTTGAATTTCAAAAACGGAATATAACGGAAAAGAGCGGCCATTTTTTTTTCACAAAATTTTCCAGAAAATAACGGTCATTATTTTTGTTATAACGGAAAATAACGGCCGTTATTCTTTGGGCGTTTTAACGGTACGTAACGTAACGGGAGAGGTTAAACCATGCTTTTACCTTCATTACATCATTAGTATATATAATAATTATGAGGGTCAACTAGTGTAAGTTCAAGACATTAGTCGACTTCCTCTTCTTTTTCTCTCCATTCTTCTCCTTCCTCTTCCCATCTCAAAAACCTAATTTACTTTGCAAAATATTTTTAATTTTGTAATTTTTTTTCCTTTTTTATGCTCGTGTCCTGATGGATACAAAAGTTGTGCTATTGGTACTATACTCTACTCATGGCCTGACTATGCATAATAAATTGAGCCCATTCAATCAGTGTCCAGCTCTTTTGCGGGTCATAAACCAAGAATTATATCAAATTTTTATGCTAATTGTTCATTCAAGAGCATTTATTCGAAAAAAGAAAAAGAAAAAGGAAAAACATAACAAAGAAAGAAGAATCAAAGACTGTCCATTCAAGAGAATGGAGCAGAAACTAGGGCCATTGGAAGGAAAAGATTTAACAGTTGAGGCAAAAGCTGATATATTGGAGTGCTGGAATGGTCTGTTTGGTAATATTCCTGTGTTATGGACTGTATAGCAGGTTTCCGACCATCTAAATGTCTGGATCAATGCATCTATGGCCATTTGAACTGTATACCATATACCAAAAGAAAACTGTCTTTCAATACACGAAGCACTGCCCTTTATCATATAATTGTATGTACTTGTCAACATATTGGGTTTCATTGATTTGCCTTACCTCATTTCTCTATCTAACACCCATAAACATGTCTGTCCAAGTTCTAAAACTTAATCGGCTAAGGCTATTATTGGTGCATGATTTCTGTGAATATCAGGTCCATGCTCTAAAATTTATTTACTAATGCATTTAACTTGGGATGAGATGCAGGAAGCTGAGGCAATCCTTGAGGATATCAGGCCTACTCCTTTACGAGTTGTTGGGTACGGTATGGTAAGTCCAAGTTGCTTTTATGGTACTGTAAGCTTGTCATCAACATTGCTTTGTTTAATTGGTATTGTTAGCTATAATGTTCTTTGGTTCTAATTCAAACAAATACTTTGGTGAGGGTGGGCGGACCGAAGTAAACTACCATCTTTCCTTCTTGTGCCATACATGTGGCACACATGCAGAAGAGTTGGAATCCACTATTCAGTGGATCCACCTAAGGTGACTTCTGAAGAAAAAATTGTAACTAATTGGATGATCCTAACCATCCAAATTTATGCATTCTTGTAGATGACGAGACAGCATGTGGTGAATGTTCCCAAAATATATATTTAGATCAGGTGGTTAAGATCATATGCGGCTGGTTCTGTTTTTTCCTGGGAGATCACCTAGGTGGGTCGATTGAATGGCTCAAACCCATTGCATTTATAACAATGACACACGGACACGTGTCTGTTTCTGATACAGATACGAGTGTTTGACATGGTGTCTTTAAGAAGCCCGAGACACAGATAATATTTTAGTTATCATATCATATAATATCATATAATTTTAGTTATATTAAAAACCTTTTTAGTTAAAAATAAGGAAAGAAATATATGAAATGTAATAGAAAACATTTCTATACGCTATGGAGCTATCTAATAACATAATAAACATAAGTATATTTATAAGAGGGAAGAATATCAAACAACTATAGCTGTTTTTAATGGAGGATGAAACACACCAGCCATCTTTTTGAAATCATTTATTTAATAAAAAATCATTAAATAAATGGTGACACTGCTGTACGTGTCAGGATGTGCGTCGATATGTGTTGACACGCGTGTTCATGTGTTGACGTGTCCAACATGGGAAAAAACCCTAAAAATGTCATGTCCTTGTTACATAGGCACCATGTTTCGTGTAGGTTAATCAGTTGGTATTTTTCATCCATCCTCCTAAGTGGTCCCTTATCTTTTGTTATTATTGAGTAAAAGCCATTTTTTATTGAAAAGATGCACCAAATTTCTATTCGGAGAAAAGCAATTTTTTTAAATCTTCGATACTTTCAAATGCATCTTCCACTGATCTCTTTGGTGCTTGTGGGCAGGGTTTTATTGCGGCCAGCTATGCATTGCTAGGTGAGCATCTTTTCTTTTTTAAAATCAGTTATTTGAAGCAATTAAAAAATGATCTAGTGTATTGGGATATGACCAAAATAATGTTTGATAAGTTCAAACTTACCTAGCTAACATATGAATATATTAATGTTTACACTTGAAGAGAAGTGCTTAAAAATGGCTTACTTTCCTATATTGTAGCAACATGTTTTTGAATTCTGTAAAAATTATCATTCGTCATAATTTTGTTACACATTGTTCTTCAAACTTGTTGTCCAATAATAGAAAATTTTCGTTTTGAAAGAAAATTCTTTTCCCATCGCTTTTTTTTTTTTATCAACAGAAATATTTTTAATTAATCCGATTTTGTAAGTCTCTTTCTAGTCTCAAGCTTGTTTTTTCCCCTTTTTGTTTGTTTTATTTACTAAAGAGAAACCAAACAAAAGTCTCAATATTAAATATGAATATTGATGTTTGCTTGATAATTTAAAATCCGCCCACCATGTTTCTAAACCTCTTTATTTGGAGAGCAACCATTTAAAACCCTTTCTTTTTCACCTCTCATTAATTGGTCTGAGTTGAATTGGAGAATTAGTGTAAGGTTAAGGTTTCACAGTAGAGAAGGTAGAGAAGGAAGAAGAGATAGAGAAGAGAGAAGAAATGATGTCATGTGATTAGGTCACAATGACTAAATCTTATTTATATAAAACCCAACTACAAAAGACAAGTATACCCCTCTAAGGAGGTATTTACAAATATACCCCTCATACTTGGAAATACGTAAATACGTATATGATAACACTCCCCCCTCAAGTTGGTGTATAAATATTTTCATGCCAAACTTGCATAAACACTTATGTAGTTGCCAACTGGGTATGCCCTTAGTGGAAATATCTGCAACTTGTTCATTAGTCTTCACAAAAGGAGTGCATACTGCCCCAGAGACAATATTCTCTCTAATGAAGTGGTGGTTCACTTCAATGTGCTTGGCGCGATCATGCTGAATAGGATTATGAGCAATGCTGATGGCGGCCTTGTTGCCACAGTACAAACTCACAGACCTTGAAACTGGAAAGTCAAGTTTAGCAACCAACACCTTTAACTAGAGCATCTCACACAAGCCATGAGCCATTGCCCTGAATTCGGCTTCAGCACTAGATCTAGCAACAACTGGTTGCTTCTTGCTCCTCCAAGTGACAAGATTGGCCCCAACAAGGGTGCAATACCTTGAAGTAGATCGTTGATCATCTTTGGCACATGCCCAGTCTGCATTCGTATACGCCTCTATATGCATGTGGCCATTTTTCTCAAAAAGAATACCTCTACTAGGAGCTGACTTGAGATACCTTAAGATCCGATGTGCGCCCTCTAGATGAACACCACTAGGTGAGTGCATATACTGACAGATCACACTCACTGCATAGGTAATATCTGGTCTAGTCAGAGAGAGATAAATCAGTCGCCCAACTAATCTCTGAAAGCTCTCTACATCTTGTAGGACTTCACCACTGACATCGACCAACTAGTGGTTCTGTTCTATAAGAATTTCCACTGGCTTGGTACCCAACTGGCCTGAGTCCTTCAATAGATCTAAGACATACTTTTTCTGAAAGATGAAGATCCTCTGACTGGATCTTGCAACTTCAATACCTAGGAAATACTTGAGAGATCCTAGATCCTTGGTTTCAAACTTCGCTGTTAACTGATGCTTCGTGGCCACATCTTCTGTATTATTCCTTGTGAGAATGATGTCATCAACATAAACAATGAGAGTAGTGGTGTGCTTCCCTTGATTCTTCACAAACAGGGTGTGATCTGCTTGACTCTGAGTGTAACCCAGCTTCTTCACAGCTAGGGTGAACCTCTCAAACTATGCTCGTGGAGATTGCTTTAGCCCATAGAGGGCTTTCTTCAGTCGACACACCTTGCTACTCTGGTGGAGTGAATCCAGGAAGAGGCACCATGTAGACATCTTCATGTAGGTCGCCATGAAGGAATGCATTCTTCACATCCAGCTGATGCAAAGGCCACATTTGATGTGCTGCCAAGGACAACAACACCCTGATGGAGTTCATTTTGGCCACTGGAGCAAGGGTCTCCACATAGTTAATCCCATAGGTCTGAGTGTACCCCTTGGCTACTAATCTTGCCTTGTACTTCTTAACTGACCCGTTTGGCTGGTATTTGACTGTGAACACCTATCTGCAACCCACAGGTTTCTTGCCTCTTGGCCAAGTTCCCATGTCCCATTCTTGTCAAGAGCTCTTATTTCCTCTTTCATAGCAGCCTTCCACCTTGGTTGAGCCAAACCTTCTGCCACAGAAGAAGGAATGGGAATGGTGGAAAGGGATGTGACAAAGGCTTTATAGGAGGGAGACAAGGCATCAAAGGAGACAAAATGGCTCAAAGGATGCTGAGTGCAACTTCTGACTCCTTTTTGTAAAGCAATGGGAAGATCAGAAGCATCAGTAAAAGGAGAAATGACAGGTATAGAGGGAGAAGGATTACCTTGATCTGAGGAGTACCACTGGCGCTGGATCAGCTGTGACTTTCTCCCTTCTGTGATAGACTTGGAGCTCTTCTGAAGACCAGGAGCACTATCAATCACAGTAGCAGGTGTAGTAGTCTGAGGCTTCTCAAACTCAAGAGAGGGAGAAGAGAGTAATATAGCAAGAAGAGGAACATCACGTGAGGCAGGTTCGGTAGCACAACCTGTAAGGTAACCCATCTTCCCACGACTGCCTATGAACATTTTAGCGGCCTGTGACCACTCGAGATAATTCTTCCCATCCAATTTCACCATTGTGATTTGCAATCCGGAGTTTTCCACGACCATCTGAGACACCATAGGTCCTCCAATCCCTCTGGAGGTGGCTTCCGTGCTCAATACCAATCTGGAAGGAGTATCCAGGATAATAGGTGGGATAGGATCTAAGATAGGAGGATCGGTTGCCATTTTTACCACAAAAAACAACAAAGAAGGCCAAAAAGAAGCTAAATAACGACCAAGAGGGAGTGCGAAAGCAAAATAGATATCACGAAGTGTTGATTAGACATCCCGAAGGTCAAAAAGAACAACCAAAACAAGGTATAAGTGCTGCTAAAGAGTGGCAGCCACTCAAAAAAGTAGGATGGAGTCGGCGATAATATAAAGGTGGGACAAACTTCACCACACCTTCAATCCTCCATGGATCCGTACATGGATGGATTCAAAAGATTCCTACAATAGTAGGAAACCAAAAACAAAGCAAAAAAATCAGGCAAGAAACCCCCACTCGGTCAGATTTTTTAATGGTTCAAAAGCCATGAAAAACGATTTTTCAAGGAAGAAGGGTCTTAAGACCATCCAAAACAATCCAAAAAAACCCCAAAAAATTACTACAAATAAGGATAAATCAAGATCTATCTAGGGAGAGTGATTTCGATAAACCTCAAAAAACGTGTCAGTATGGCTGGTGATGTCAGCCGTATGGCATGATGACGTCAACTGACGCCAGAACTCTGGTGATCTTCCTCCGGTTGTATCCCAGTAGTAAATCAAGGATAAATGGCTCTGATACCAAGTTGAATTGGCGAATTAGTGTAAGGTTAAGGTTTTAGGGTTTCACAGTAGAGAAGGTAGAGAAAGAAGAAGAGATTGAGAAGAGAGAAGAAAGGATGTCATGCTTATTTATATAAAACCCAGCTACAAAAGACAAGAATACCCCTCTAAGGAGGTATTTACAGATATACCCCTCATACATGGAAATACTTAAATACGTATATGATAACAGTCTGTATATCTGATTAAACTATTTTCAAATCTTTGATGTTTTTTGGGCCATAGTAGCATTAGTCTTAACTAGGACTCAACTCACGATTAGGTTGGAAACTTGGAGACATATTGAGTTCACTTGTCACTTCGCATATAAAAATAACCTCTTTCTTTGTTTTTGTCTTAAATGACGTTAAAAAGGACAGGGGGGTGAGCTAGAAAAACGAGGACTGTAATTGCATCTTCCAACATATATATGGAAAATATGCATTTATATAACTTGAAAGAAAAATAGTATCTGAATGAAGAAAACGTAAATCAAGGTTTTTTAGTTTAATCTTGTAATATAGCAATTTTAGAAAAAAACACGTGCCTGCTAGAAACAATTTTTTTTTTAAAAGTGTAGCTAAATTTGAGGTTGCAACAGCACCACTCTACTTGAGTCATGAGTGACCTTGTTCGGTTGAGCTCGACTACTCAGACATGAACTCGTGCAATTTCTCATGTCAATAAAAGTATTGTCTTGAGAAAGGGATTATCCACTGCTGATTCTTATTGGCTGGAACTGTAGTATAGAAATGGAATAGCTGTACAAGGCTCACCTGTAAAGTTTTTTTTTTCCTTTTTATCGACTGTCCAGAAGAATGTTACATATGGGATGGTTTTGATCATCTGGGTGAGATGATTCTTGACATGATAGATTTCCCTGGTGAGATACATTAGATTGTGTCTCCCGTGCATGTGCACCATGAGTACAGCTATGCCATTTATAGACTATTTCCATAAGACCCAGTGAGGAGGAATGTGAAAGTTGAAGGGCCTAAAAGGGTGAGGGGAAGGCCAAAACGGACGTGGAGTGAGGTTTTGAGATGAGGTTTTAATAAACTTGTTGTTAGGGACCTACTTGTAATATCTTATATTCTACAGGGGGCCCTTGTAATATTGTAAAACTTCACTCAATATATATATTGGGTGAAATCGTGTAGGCTATTCTAAGCTCTACACGATTTCTCCTCTTCCCCCAATTATTTTCTCTTCTCTCTTCCATCTCTCTAACCCTAATCTCTTATCCTGGTTATGATCCAAGATTACAACATGGTATCAGAACCAAGGTCAAGGGATTGAGTCACAGGAAGCGCATTATTGAGGGGGGGATTGTTGGGGTTAAATAATGTCCCTCCCTAAGGGCGCGGTACAAGTCCATAGGTGCGAGGTCAATCGCCGTTAGAGTTAAAGGCTCACGGGATCGAATTGCAGAATAGGGCCTGCGGGTGCGAGGTCGATCGCTGTTTGGGGTCACGGGATCGAATCGTGGAGCCTCATAGGGTATGATGTCGATCGTGGTATAAAGGCTAAAGTTTGCCCTCTCCTGACAAGATATCTTTTCAGGAGGAATGGTGGCTTGAGGCCTAGTAAAGATCCTAACAAATGGTATCATACTATGCTGTGTAAGTGGAAAGAGGTAGATGACTACCAGACTTACACCCTTGCATGTATCAAGGATGCTATGGAGTTCCGGAAGATGATTGTGAGCGGTCGCATATTCGAGTTTCTTGGCGGCTTGAACCAGATCTATGAGCAGGTTCGAGCCAACATCTTGGGAAGAGATCCACCGCCGTCGACCATTGCACAGGTCTACTCCTACATCCAGAGTGAGGATAGCAGGAGGAGAGCCATGAGCTCTGACAGATGCTGATGTTCCTTTATCTGAGAAGTCTGCCTTGGCCACTCAGAAATGGAACAAACCCACATCCAAGAAGGATGGGGATCTTGATGATCGTGATCGACTAAGATGTGATCACTGTGGCAAGCATCGCCACACTCGGGAGACCTGCTGGAGTCTTCATGGTCGTCCCGTATAGTTCTCTGGGGGGAAGCAAGGCTCCTCAAAGAAGCCCTCTGGTAGTAAACACGGAACCTCAGCCGCTCATGTCACCAGTCAAGATTCCTCTGATGTGACCCCTTCCTCTGGGCAGTCCAACACCTTCTCTAGCATGGACATTGACAGGCTTCGACAGTTACTCAGCTTGATGGCCCTTCCCCACCTACATCATCCTTTGCTCAAATAGGTACATCCCATTCAGCCCACCATGTGTCTACGACACCCATTGGTCCTTCCTGGATCATTTATTCTGGTACTTCCGATCATATGACTGGTATGCCATCCCTTTTCTCACCTATAATATCTGCTCGAGTAAGGACAAGGTCTGTGTGGCCGATGGCACCTTCTCCTCTATCTCAGGGAAGAGCACTATCTTTGCTGCACCTACTTTGTCTTTATCTTCTGTACTTCATGTTCCTAAATTCACTACTAACCTGCTTTCAGTTAGCCATCTTACTAACAGCCTAAACTGTAGTGTTACCTTTTTTCCTACTCTGTGCTTTTCAGGACTTGGAGACGAGGCGGATGATTGGCAGTGATCGTGAGGATGGTGGATTTTACATGCTCGATAGCTAGCCGACTTCATATTGTGTGGAACATCAGTCCAGTGCCAATGTAAGTAGTTTTAGCATTAATAAAGACCTGTTAATGCGATGGCATAACAGGCTAGGTCATTTACCGCTTTCAGTCATGAAGAGTTTGTTACCTCAGTTTGCGTCTATTTCATTTTTTGAGTTCAACTGTGAAACTTGTGTACTTGCAAAACAATGTCGGGTGTCTTTTCTGACCGGTAATAAAAAAAGTACGTTTCCTTTACAGCTGTGTACTCTGATGTTTGGGGACCCAATCTCACTACTTCTATCTTTGGTTTTCGCTACTTTGTGGTTTTTGTGGATGACTACAGTCGTTACACTTGGATCTACCTTATGAAATCAAAAAATGAGGTGCATACTATCTTTCAGACCTTCCATAAAATGATGTGCAATCAATTGGGCACCACCCTAAAAGTCTTACGCACTGACAATGGGGGGGGGAATACATGTACAATGGCCTTGCCTCCTACTTTGAGGAGCATGGAATTCTTCATCAGACTTCATGTGCCGATACACCTCAACAGAATGGGACCGTTGAGCGAAAGCATCGCCATGTCCTGGAGGTTGCTCGGGCGCTTCTTCTTGGTACTAGGGTACCCAAGGGTTATTGGGCTGACGCTGTGTTGACGGCATCCTACTTGATAAATCGGATGCCCTCCCGTGTCTTGGGGTCGATGTCTCCCCTTTCACTCCCGTTTCCTTCCTGTCCTGTGTTCTCCATTCCACCTAAGGTCTTTGGTTGTGTTTGCTATGTTCACCCCCATCACAGGAAAGATAAGTTAGATCCGAAAGCCATTCGATGTGTGTTCCTTGGCTATTCATCCACTCAGAAGGGATATCATCCCTCTACCCGTTGTCGGTTTGTTTCTCTAGATACATTCTTTGAGAGTCTTCCCTTCTTCTCAGTTGATCGAACTTCTCTTCAGGGGGAGCTTGGGAGTATTGACGAGAGTCCAATACCTCCACAGGGGGAGATTCCTCAACCACTATCCCTTGATTTGCCTGATGAGTCTCCTGTACCCTTGTCCTCATCTCCTACTGACACTGTGCCACAGGATCCGCAGCTGAAGACATATGCCAGACGGCGTCAAAAAGAGAAACAGTCCACCATCCAAGCTCACTGTCAGGAAATCCAACTCGATCCAGGTAATCGTGTCCTCAGTGATCCTCATGACGATATTTCTGTTGCTCCTACTATCATTCCCATAGACATTGATGTACCTATTGCTCATCGGAAGGGTGTTTGGAACTGTGTTACCAAGCACCCTATCTCTCACTTTGTTTCCTATCAACAGCTCTCACCATCCTACCGGGCATTTGCTACTTCTCTATCTAGTGTCGCTCTGCCATCCGGTGTCTCAGATGCCCTCAGCCAGCCTTAGTGGAAAGCAGCCATGCTAGAGGAGATGACAGCTCTAGAAAAGAATGGTACTTGGGATTTGGTTCTATTGCCTAGAGGAAAGAAACCCGTGGGGTGCAAGTGGGTATATACAGTGAAATACAAAGCAGATGGAAGCATCGACAAGTACAAGGCCCGTCACGTTGCAAAAGGTTACACACAGACTTATGGAATTGACTACCAGGGGACGTTTGCTCCTGTGGCCAAGATGAACTTAGTTCGAGTTCTATTATCTCTCGCGGCAAGCGGCAAAATTTTCTTGGCCCCTCCACCAGTTGGATGTTAAGAATGCCTTCTTCCATGGTGATTTAGAGGAAGAGGTCTACACGACAGGTCCTCCGGGTTTCAGTCCGACTGGGAGTAAGGAACTTCTGTACAGACTGAAGAAAGTCTTGTATGGGCTTAAACAGTCACCGAAGGCTTGGTTCGAGAGGTTTAGTTCAGTAGTCAAGAAGATTGGCTACTCGCAGAGTCAGGCGGACCACACTCTCTTCATTAAGAGAAGTCAAGGTCGTCTTACTGCTCTTATTGTGTATGTGGATGATGTCGTGGTCACGGATGATGACCCAGATGAGGTTTGCAGATTGAAAAAATACCTCAGCACAGAGTTCGAAATCAAGGATCTGGGAACCTTGAGATACTTTTTGGGCATTGAGGTTGCTAGGTCAAAGTAGGGTGTGTTCGTCTCACAGAGAAAGTATGTACTTGATCTCCTTCGAGAGTCAAGAAACTTGGGAGCTAAACTAGCCAATACGCCTATAGAGCAGCAACATCGGCTGAATCCTGTTGATGGGGATCCCATTGCTGATACAGGCCAGTTCTAGAGACTTGTTGGGCGTCTCATCTACCTTTCGCTGACACGACCAGATATTGCATACGCAGTTAGTGTCAGTTCATGCATGCCCCTCGCTCTCCACATCTTGAGGCAGCACACCGAGTGTTACGCTATCTTAAGGGGGCTCTAGGGAAGGGTCTCCTGTTTAGTAAGAATGGACACCTGCGAGTTGAAGCTTATACAGACGCTGATTGGGCAGGTTCAGTCATTGACAGGCATTCCACATCAAGGTACTGCACGTATGTGGGAGGTAATCTAGTGTCTTGGCGCAGCAAGAAGCAACTAGTTGTCGCCCGCTCCAGTGCCGAAGAAGAGTACCGTTTTATGGCTCATAGTGTATGTGAGCTTCTATGGTTGAAGACTATGCTCAGTGAGCTCGATATCCTGTCAAAGGGTCTATCCAACTGTATTGTGACAATAAAGCAGCCATCAACATTGCTCATAATCCAGTTCAACACGACAGGACAAAGCACATTGAGGTAGATCGTCACTTCATCAAAGAAAAGCTTGGTCGGGGACTTATTTGCACACCGTATATCCATACTACTGATCAAGTTGCAGATGTGTTAACTAAAGGTGTTACTAAAGGGATCTTAGAGCACCTGTTATCCAAGCTGGGCATGGTAGATATCTTCGCACCAGCTTGAGGGGGAGTGTTGTCAGGGACCTACTTGTAATATCTTATATTCTACAGGGGGCCCTTGTAAAATTGTAAAACTTCACTTAATATATATATTGGGTGAAATCGTGTAGGCTATTCTAAGCTCTACACGATTTCTCCTCTTCCTCCAATTCTCTTCTCTTCTCCTCTCTTCCATCTCTCTAACCCTAATCTCTTATCCTGGTTATGATCCAAGATTACAACAAAACTTGCCTTAATAAAAGAGATGGTTTTAAGACAAGATTGAGTGGAGGAACAGGATTTGTGCAGCCGACCCCATATCATTGGGTTTTATGATGATGATTATAATGATGATCCATAAGACCCAAATTTGACATTTCCCCTTTGAGGAAATTTTTGTAAAACTCCCTAAGTTGTAACTTGTATGGCAGATACTAAAAAAAAAGTTTTTTGTAAGAGAATCAAACTAGGGAAGAAAGAAGTCAAACAAGAAGGAAAGAACGCAATCGAAGGGGAAAGAACATCATAACGAAAGCCTGTCCGCGGATAATCTTTTCAATAACGAACAGACCAAGCTAGGAAAGAGTATTGTGCTGGGTTGACCCAATCTGAGCTCCGACTCTTCTAATGGGAGTCATTTGGCTTCAGTTCTTAATCGTAATGTAATTGCTTGTTTCACTTGGCTGCTTACACAGATAATTCTTTTCGTAATTAACTTGGGTTGTTTTAAGAAGTGCAATGATTTTTCTCTAGACGATTATTCCCTATTGTTATTTGTGCTCTCTATCTGCAATCTTTATCTTTTTGTTTTTCCAAATTCTTTTTTAACCTTTCATTTTCCTAAAACATTTTAAAGAGTATAACTTGGTTATTCTTTTAACAACCTTATCTCTAAGCAAACTAATATCATTTGGTTGCAGAGTGGGAGAAGACACTACAAATTATCGGCATTATTGGCCTTGGGCAGGTACTTCATTCTTCATTTTCCAACTAGATTATTTCAACTTTTCTTTGAAAATTTTGAGAATCCTTCTCACCCTCATAAGTGTTCGACAACTTGAAAAAGAACTTCCATTGAGAGAAAAAGGAAATAAGAGGTACAAGCTGGGTAGACCATAACCAAGGTCTACCAATGGTTGAGGTTTTAAATTTGATTTTGGTCAGCTCAAAATTGGAAATACTTTGATCGGTGAGGAAATAATTTAAAAGTTTAGGAAATTATAGAAATCATGGAAAACATTGTAACTTACATTGAAATTTAGGAAATAATAAAACAAGCATGAAAACCAAGGAAATAAATTTTGATTTTGAGGTTTATTTTGACTAGCCCAAAAATGAAAATATTTTGACCAATGTGGAAATAATACATTTTTCGTGGAAATAATGCGGAAATGATGAAAATATTGTGGAATTTGTTTTTTGGAAAGTTTAGGAAATGATAAAACAAGCATAAAAATATACTCATAAGCTATCAGACCATAATATGCAACCATATGTAGTGTGGAATGAATGAACATAGCGGTTTGTAATATGCAGAGGCTAGTATATGATAGTCAAAAATCATAGTTTTTTGGTGATCATGCTCAGAGAGAGGGAGAGAGAGATTCATGTGTGCTTGGTGGGGAATCTCTGCTTGTGATGAGGTCATGGCTGATCGGAGGGTTGCGGTTACAGTAGAAGCTAAGGCATTTGTTTTTTTTGTAGTCAGGAAGGGTGGTATTTTGTTTCTCCGTATCCGTGAGGAAGGTTGGAGATGGACTGAGGAGGTAGATATTCCAGGGGAGGTCTGGAAATGGCTGATTGATGTGCTGAGGGTTGGAATTAGAACCCGAGCTCATTGTCCTCTATGGTTGAAGAAGGTTTTTAAGGGGAGTTGCTACATAGCCGATGAAAAGCACAATGGAGGAGGTAGGTTCATTCGACTATCGGAGATTACGCCGGTTGGTCATAACAAGGTGTTCTGTTTTCCGAGAGGAGCCGACGAGTCAGGATGGCTGATGGACTAGTGTTGCTAAGAGAAGGGAAGGTGATGAACAGGAATTACGAGGAATTCCAGCATTACGTAGGGAAGGAGGTCGCCTAGGACAATCTGAGTCCATTTTTATTCGTAAGGAACAGTCGCATGTTGAAGCTGGGAACCAGAGGCCGATTGGCGCAGTTCCTGATCGTTGGGATCACGCCTTGGTTTTTGTGGCGTTGGAAGATAATACGCAGTGGGAGGACATCACATTGGCTCTTTCTTGGATCTCAGGCACCCTATCTCTTTTCTACCTCATCCCGTGCGGACGAGGAAACGACTGTTCTTTGTGGATTGCTCGATTGCTCTCAAATTTTTGAGAGAGCTGATCTCTATTAGAGTTGGAACGTCTATTATTTACATTGGCATATGGAGGCCTGAGTTTAATGCCTTGTCGATTTCTCACAGCCCTTCTCCGGTATGGATCCGCGTTTTGGGTCTTCCCTTCCATAAATGGAATCGTCAGATGTTTGAAAGGATTAAAAGCATGATGGGTGGTTTACGGGAGATCGATAGTGCTGCCCTCTCTGGTACAAACTTTAGTGAAGCTCGTATTCTCGTGGGAGGTTGGAAGGAGAACTTACCTTGCCTAGTTTTCGTGGAGAAGAGGGGCAATGTGTTCCCAGTCCGGCCAGAGGAGATGAGCGTGGAAATGGAGGATGGGGCGGTCATTGAACTTACGAAGATAGACAAGAACACAGAGGAGCATCCACCGTTAGAAAAAATGAGCGCGGTTCCTCCGGATGGTTTGGGTAGTGGCTTAAGATCCTTCCAGAATAGGGTGGCGGTGGACAGAGTGGCGAAGCATCATGGCGGCGCATCTTCAGATGCGGTAAGTTTCTTCGCAGAGACTATGTCCGTCAATCAACATAAGGTGGCAGATGCTTATGGGAAAGAGGGGGAGGTCAGGAAGGAGGGTTATGTGGTAGACATAGAGGAAGGAAGTCTTTCCAGCTCGGACGATGATGATAATGCTCGTACACTTTTTGAAAATGGCATGTGCGAAAGCATCTCCATTGGCGGGATTAAAGGTGGTGCTAACAAGTGGAATGGGGCCAGTCTTATGAGTTCGACTAATGTGACGAATCACAAGTAGGGCTGCAACTTGGGCGGGCTTAACCCGAGCCCGACGGGTTGACCCGACGTTAGGGTTGGGTTGGGTTAGCCCTTTTAGAACTTGGGTTGGGCTTAGGCCGAATTTTTGGTAACCCGATCAAATCGGGTTGGGCCAGGGTTGAGGCTCGCCCAACCCGAACCCGCCATATAAACTACATATATGTATTAGTATACCGACAAACATCCACATTAAATTTCGGCAAATGCAGCAACCCATGGATGTTTGTCCTTAGCAAACTATAACCCTTGTGTGAGATTACAAAATACCCTTGAAACTACATTTTTGGATTTTATGCGATCGTTTGATATTGAAAATATCATGTTTTCTTTGACAATTGTAACTTTTATCATGCATTTGAGTTAATGAGCTTTTTCCTTATTATGAAAATATTAGGTTTTCTTTCATGAGGTGTTAGAAATGAAGCTATTACTTAATGGTTAGCATAACGGTTATTGTATTGACCAATAAATTATTTTAATAAGAAAAAAATTAGCAACAACCAATAAAAAAATTAAGACATTGACCAACCGGACCAACCCGACTAACTCGACCAACCCAATAGGGTTGGAAAATCTAGGCCCCACCCTGGGTTGGGTTGGGTTAGGGTTCACAGCTTTTAAGGTTGGGTTGGGCTAGGGTTGACACCAACCCAACCCAACCCGCCTGAGTTGCAACCCTAATCACAAGGCTATTAGTTCAGGTGTAAGGAGTTTTAAGCGGGCTTGGGCCAGGGACAGAACCGCACCCACATTATCACATTCGAATCAGGCCTCAAGTAGGGTTACTTACCCGGTTCACTTGGGGCGGGTTAGTAGGGTGGACTCTTTATTTTACCCTATAGTTGTTACTCGACCTTCTTTAAATTGAAGATAGGAAACCGCGAATCTTTTCATCTGAGAAGCATAATCCAAAGTCAGAGTAGGTGCTGTTGAGATCAGTGAATCAGGGTAATGTAGGAGGCGTTGATCGTGAGCAGTGTATGCCAGGTAGAGTAAATCTCAAACCCTCCTCTTTCCACATATCCCCTTTTCCTTTTGCCTTCTGGGGGCTGTTTGCGAGACGGTGAAGCAAAATCCTTACCTGCTGGTGTGAGTGATAAAGATCTTTGTGGCGAGGGTGTGGGAGAAATGCAAATCGTGGTATCCTCCAATGAACAGATGGACAACCTTATGCCCAAGGATCAGGCCTTGGTGGAGGGACTCTCAATTACTAATGGTGCTCTCAGGCAAGTAGGTGTTAGTTAGGGGGTTGATCTGAAGGAGGTGCAACAGGAATACGTTAAAGGGGTGGGATCATCGTCGGGCTCTTTCACCTTTAGACTGTGAGGGGAGGAACCAGCACCCCTTGCGGTAATCAAGCCTGTCGAAGGAGTGGTTCAGGTGCAACATTATGGAGTTGGCCTTTTCTTTAGGTCTCTCGGCAGAGGGACATGAAGAGGAGGTTCAAGAATTATTATTCTCTATTCTGGGTTGTCCTAGGGACCAGAGAAGATCAGCCAGTAAGGATTAGTTGTTGAGAGAGGGAGGGGAGGCAGGATCTCAATCAGAGAAGGAGACCAGAGTAGAAGAGCTTAATTCCTCCAAGATGGCCTCTGGGCAAGGAGAGGGGACTAAGGGGGTTTGTCCTGATAATGGGGTAGGGGCATAGGAAGGAAAATTGATCTTGGGTTCAAACAAGAAGGACAGAACACCGAAGATCCCTTGAGAAATACAACGGTTGGAGTGCCCTTTCAACTCAGGGGAGCTGTAGGTCTACGGTACTCGTAGGAGAGGGAGGAAACCCAGTGGTTATAAATGAAGCTTAGGATGGTGTCTTGGAACGTCCGTGGCCTAGGAAGTAACGAAAGGAGATCTGTGGTGAAAAGCATGTTGCATAGATGATGGGCTTCTGTTGTGATGATCCAGGAGAGGGAAATAGGGAAAATGGAGTTAGCACTGATTAGAGAGCTCTATGGCTTCAGAGATTGTGGGTGGCAAGATCTCCTGGCGATCGGGACAGTGGGAGCTATAGTGATTATCTGGGATTGTAATGGTCTCGAGGTGGAGGATGTATTGGTGGGTGCCTTCTTGGCGTCTCTTAGATGCCGATGTGCGGGGGAGCAGCTCCATGTTAAATAACCATTTACCCCAAAAGATCGACTTGTTGGGGAAAATGGTTATTTAACATGGTATCAGAGCCTTAAGGCTTGGGAGGTCCTGGGTTCAAGTCTCCAGCGGAGTGTATTCCCATTGAGGGGGAGTGTTAGCGGATGATGTGTTCCCGTGCACGTGTTTTGTTGACCCGACGACCCGTTGGTGCACATAGTTGTTTCGCCTTTCCTTAACAGGTCGATTTTTTAGGGTAAATTGTTGTTTAATACTCCAATGGGTCCTGATAGCTATGGTCCTTCTGGTAACATATTCAAGGACCAGTTTTGGGAGGAGTTGGATGATATTTCGAGTTATTGGGACCAAGGTTCTAAACTTCGACTTCACCTCGAACTTCAGTTAGTTAAAATTCGAATTAATTTGGGGAAGTTCAATTCGATTTAGAGAAAATTTCTTTAAAAATTCGCTAACTTAGAGAAGTTTGTAGAATTCTTGCCAAAATGTTGGTAGAACACATTGATTTTTAAGGATATGATAAAACAAGCATGATAAAGCATTTATAACTCATTATATCATGAAAAACTATTTGAAGCAACCTAAGTAAGATTAATATCGTTTCTCATATTGACGAAGTATCTAAAGTATTTAGATTTTTTTTTAAGATAAGTTATAAGTGTTTTATTGTGCTTGTTTTATCATATCCTTAAAAATCAGTGTGTTTTATTGTGCTTGTTTTATCATATTCGGCTAATTTATCGGAATTTAGCCTTTTTAGTACAAAAATTGTAAAAATTTGTGTTGTACTACTTATGAGTTTATGACTCAGTATCTTAGTACTTGCTTAAAACAGAATCTCAAAACTTTTGATGCTTGCATCAATATGAGTCAAACGATATTAATCTTGTTTTGATACCTCTAAATGGTTGTTTTTATGATATAATGAGTTATAAGTGTTTTATCATGTTTTTTTTATTATCATATTCTTAAAAATTAGTGTTTTCCACTATGATACCTGGATATGGATACAGACACGGATACGGGAAGCGGGGATACGACTCGACATTTTCTAGAATCAAGGACACGGATACGGATACGAGTATCCTATTTTGTAGTTCAAATTTTTTATTTTTTGTAATTTTTTCAAGTTTTTATGAAGGATACGAGGGGATACGTGTTGGTAGAGTGTCCGGTGTCCGTATCCGTGTTGACACGACACGATATTGGTACAAGGCACTAGTACAGGTATTCGGGTATCATAGGTTTTCCAAACGTTTTGACAAAAATTCTCCAAACTTCTCTAAATTGGCGAATTAATTCGGCGATGCAATTTTTTAACTGAAAAAGGCTAAACTTTGAGAAATTACCCAAATTTGTCGAATTAAGCGAATTAATTCGACGAAGATTTGGCAGTTTTTTGTATTGCATGTTCACTTTAATTCGGTGATTCAAAATTCGGCGAATTTCGATCGAATTTCGCCGAATTTTAAAACCATGATTGGGATGACCCTTGGTGTATAGGAGGGGACTTTAATGTCACGTGGTTCCTTCATGACAAGAATGTGAGTGGTAGAGTCAGCGCAAACATGGAGACTTTTAGGGATTTTATCGACAGGCATCTTATGGACATCCCCATGGCGGGAGGCAAATTTATTTGGTCAAACAACTAAGAGCAGCCTATCCTGTGCAGGTTCGATCGGACCATGGCCCCTTGCTGTTAGACTTTGTAGGTTTTCGATCCAAGCCTATTCCTTTTCGTTTTGAGAACATGTGGTTGGGGGTTCCTCATTTCAAGGATAGGGTCGAGGAGTGGTGGAAGGCCTTGTCTTTTTCAGGCAGATCGGGTCCTACCTTTAGGCTTAAACTGAAAGCGCTCAACGATAGGATTGAATTGTGGAATAGGGAGGAGTTTGGTAGAATCGACCTCCGTAAGGGGCTGGTGCTCGATGAAATTTCCACTATTGATAAGAATGCGGAAGAAGGACCTCTATCTGAGGAGGACCGGGTGAAGATAGTCAACCTTAAGGTAGAATTTCAGAAGTTCGTTAGGTTGGAGAACATAAGCTGGAAACAGAAGTCGAGAATCAGATGGTTGAGGGAGGAGACAATAATACTAAGTTCTTTCACAAGACGACCAATTCTCACAGAAGGAGCAATCATATAGCTCGACTGAGGATATATGGTATCATTTTGGAAGAAGAAGAAAGTATCGGAAATGGCATAGTGGGGTTCTACTCGAATCTTTATGCAGGTTCATCCTGTTAGAGACCCTCTTTGGATGGTTTGCAGTTTGAACAAATCAGCATTGGGGATAGGGTGAGATTGGAGGAGCCTTTCGCAGAGGAAGAGGTGGTGCAAGCGATCTCACATTTGCCGTCTGACAAAGCACCAGGTCCCCACAGATTCACCTTAGCTTTCTTCAAACATTGTTGGGATAACATTGGGTCTGATTTTATGAAGGTGGTTCGTGACTTTCAAGAGGACGGGTTCTTGGACCATACCTCTAATAGTACATTCATAGCCATGATACCGAAGTGCCAAGGGGCTGACGACATAACTGATTTTAGACTGATAAGCATGGTTGGTTGTGTCTACAAGATTATCGCGAAGATGCTGGTTACGAGGCTCCGTGGGGTGTTGCCCTCGATTATCTCGCTGTCACAAGGGGTGTTTGTGAGAGGTCACCAAATTCTGGATGGGGTCCTCATCGCTAATGAGTGCATAGACTCAAGAATCAAAGTAGGAATACCAAGGATAATATGCAAAATTGACATGGAAAAGGCCTACGACATGTGGATTGGAGCTTCCTTGATTACATGATGGGGAGGTTGGGGTTTGGCACCAAATGGAGGATATGGATCCAGAAATGTATCTCAACGGCCTCATTCTCAGTCTAGTTAACTGGACTCCGACTAGATACTTCAGGAGCTCTAGAGGGTTGATACAAGGGGACCCATTATCCCTTTTCTTGTTTATTATGGTTGTGGAGGCTTTGGGGAGTATGATTTCTAGAGCCGTTCGTCTAGGAAAGCTGCATGGCTACCAGATAGCCCCAGATACCACAGAGATTTCTCATCTCCAGTTTGCGGACGATACTCTTATCTTTCTTGACCCCTCAGCTGATCAGATGAGATTCCTCAGAGGCCTCTTGTGTTGCTTTGAAGCGGTGTCGGGCCTTTAGGTTAACTTGGCGAAAAGTAAAGTTTATGGGGTGGGGGAGGTAGACCACTTAATGGAGTTAGTAGAAACTCTCAATTGCTGTATTGACAGTATGCCTACCACCTATTTGGGCATGCCCTTAGGGGCATCATATAGGTCCAAAGCTTTGTGGGAGCCAGTCATAGAGCGATTCAGGACCATGCTTACATCTTGGAAAGCCAAATACTTGTCGAAGGGAGGCAACGTGGTATTGATTAAGAGCACTTTGTCCAGTTTACCCATGTACTATATGTCTCTATTCACAGCCCCAATCAATGTGGTGAAGGAGTTGGAGAAACTTATGTGAAACTTTTTGTGGCATGACAGATTGGATATTCGTAAAATGCATTTGGTGGGTAGGCAAGCAGTATGTAAGATTAAGATAAGAGGGGGACTGGGAATCAAGAGTCTCAAAGAAATGAATCAGGCCTATTGGGTAAATGGTTTTTGGAGGTTTGGGGATGAGGGTTCTACTACATGGGCGAAGGTCATAGCGAGCTAGTACGGAGTTTCCCACTTTGGGTGGGAAAGTATTTCCTCTGACACCCCTTACGTTTGCAGTGTTTGGAGAGGTATTATGAAGGTCTCCTAGGAGTTTGGTCGTGGAATCCGATATGAAGTAGGGGTCGGGAATAAAATCTACTTCTGGGAGGATACTTGGTGCGGTTTAAGCTCCTTGAAGGAGCTTGAAGGAGGGTTTTCTGGAGCTCTATGGCCTTTCTGAGAGAGCATCGGTCAATCCAAGATGTTCACCTTCCTTCCGTGGCTCAGGACAAAAGGGTGTGTATTTAGGCGAAGAATGGAGTCTTTTTCGACCAGACTTTCTATGAGGCGCTAAAGGGCAAAGGCGGATCACGCTTTCCGATTACCTTGGTCTGGAAGGCTAACATTCCCACCAAAGTCGTGTTCTTCGTCTGGGTTGCTTTCTTGGATAAGATTCTGACCATCGACCACTTGATTTCCAGAGGGTTTATTATGATAAATATTGCAGCATGTGTAAGCATAGTGGGGAGTCTGTGATCCATTTGTTGATACATTGCAATGTGGCTAGTGTTCTTGAAGGAGGTAGGGATGCGGTGGGTGCTGGGTTCTCCTAAGGACCTCCTCTCGAGTTGGCACTCTCTAGTGCTGTCCAAAAGAGATCGCATTCTATGGAAGATGCTCCCCTGTACGATATGGTGGGGATTGTGGAAGGAACGAATCGGCGTGTCTTTGAAGGCAAAATTAAAGACTTGGCCTCTATTATCTTCAACATCAAGGGTCATGTTTATGTATGCTCTAAAGTGTATATTGAATGTAGAGGGTTCTTTTTTGAGGATTTGGTTTTTAGACGAGACCTCCTTTGCCATAGGGATGGGTGCTAATTTGGGTGGCCGGTTGTCTCTTGTTTGGTGTCTAGCCTAGCCTTGCTAGACTTGTTTTCCGTTTTCTCGGCTTTGCCTTTTATAAAATTTACTCTTATAAAAAAAGTGATTATAATAATCAAATAATTAAATTAAGTTCATCACATCCAAATATGCATGGATTTGATGCATTAGTTCCTAGATGTTTTATAAATTCTTTGAAATTTATTAATTAAATAATTATTATTTAATTACTATTAAGTGTAAAAAGTCATAAATCAAGGTATTAATGAAACATAATTCACTTACATTAATGTCCTAATATTATGTATAATTTTAAAAAACCTATCTCCTATTAACTTATAGCAATTTCCTAATTTTTTGAATTTTTAAATTTGGTAAACCCAATTTATAGATCTGGCTATTTTTTTATAGGTAGATTGGGCTAAGTTACGCAACAAATAATTAATTCATGCACAACCTTGGATGTTTAGGGTGAAAACCAATGAAATTGGGGTTTTTCCCAGGTTTCTAATTCTCACCATAAATGATCTTCAATCTGTGCACAAATCTGATGTAAATGCATCATAGATTTGATGTATTTACACTTAATCTATCTATTTCTACCAGAAGCAACAATTTTTTTTAGTTAATAACAAGAAATTAGAAAAATCCACAAAACAGGTTTTGGTTTGTCCTCACAATCAATCCATGAGGTTTTTAACTAAGAAATCTACAATCGATAGGTTTTTTTTTATGAAGAATAGAGGGGAGGGGGGGGGGTTGTTTGAGCTCAAATGGGATGTTTCCTACCTTAAATCGAAATGTTTCCATACATGTTGAAACATTTATGTGAAATATTTTGACATGAATCAAAGTATTTCGCGAAACTTAACAATTTTTTTTCATGTATGTATTATTTTTTGTGGTAACCCAGAAAATGGAAATATTTCGATAATTTCATGAAATTAATTTCCTTGATGAAAGCATTCCCATAACTCACCATACTACAATAAGCAATGAAGTAAGAAAAGCAAGACTAATATCGTTTCGTACATGCTGACATAGGTATATGAGATTCAGACTTAACACATTTAAATGTTTGTAATCATGTTGTTTCAGTAAATAGAAGCAAACAACAACTGCCTTGCAACCTGAGGAGTTCATAACCTCATACGACCTGCATGTTTCCTTTTTTTCCCCAAATTTTTTCTTATTTTTAATTAAAACATCTATTTTAATTAGAATAAAAATTTAATTATAAAGTTAGATTATAAATGTAATCAACTAATTGGTGTTTGTTTATACTAATTATTGAAAACTATATGTAATAGATTATCCATTACATGTCTTACTTTCTAGTAATTTATTGCTTCACACATTATTCATAATTACAAATTACTTTTTATATATTTTTTAAAACTTAAATACAAAAATAAAAAAGTATTTGTCGAAATAGAAATATTCTAGTCATTTTTCCTTTTGGTTCCCATGTAAATGGAAATATTTTAGTATATTACATGGAAATGTCCATGGAACACATGCATGTGAGGGATTGACTAGTATATTTCCTATGCCAAAATTTTACCTAATAGGATGGTCATGAGTCAAGGAAATAAATTTCATGAAATTATCGAAATATCTCCTATTTCTAGTTTACCAAAAGGAAATAATACATACACGAAATGTTTCCATACAAGTCGAAATATTTTGCGTAAACAGTAAGTTTCGATCAATTGACAGTGTAAATAGGTATTATTTCAAGCGAAATGTTTCGAAATCTATGGAAACATGTCTATTGAAGGTAGGAAACATCTCATTTGAGCTCAAAACCACCACAAATCCCCATATTTGATCCATTTAACCCATTTCCATATATTTAATTTATAAAAAAAATCCATTGTAGATTTCTTGGTTCATGGATTGATCGTGAGGATGATTCGAATCCCATTTGGAGTTTTTTTTTTAAATTCGAAATGTACTTAAGCATACAATTTCTTGCTATCATTTCTCGCTACAAATAGATAGTTTAGGTGTAAATGCATCAAATCTATGATGCATTTACACTTGATTGTGCATAGATAGATTTGATGCATTTACACTTGATTGTGCATAGATTGAAGATCATTTAGGGTGAAAATTTAAAATTTAGGGGAAACCCCAATTTCATACGTTAGATTTCTTAAGAGAAATAGGGATCCAATGTTTTGTGGACACTGACACATTTTGGTGTCAGAATCATATTGTGGATGTTGTATGTTGCATTTCCTAGAAGTCTGATACCCCTACATGTCCATACATGTCTATTCAAGTTAAAAACCATAAAAATGCATATTATATTCAAAATACGGTGGCACCAAAAGTTGAGAAAACTTCAAAAGGATCCACTATCAACTAAAAGCAATTACTCAGCATTTATTCGAGATTTGTCTTATTTCTTATTATCTTGCGTGTTATATTTACATGATACTTATAATGTTTACGTATCAATAATTTGATGCTTTTTAATATCTGTAAAACCCCATTTTCCTCTTCTATGTTGCTTAGTTTGCTGTTTCCCTTTGCCAGACTATTTATAGGCGAGTTGCTTCATATGATAACTCTGAGGATTTTAAGCAAGATGTGAGGTACATTCTACTTCCTAATCCATATCTAATCTTGATAATTGAGGAAAATATGAAATTTTAGGGGTTTCTATTTCTTTGTTTGATAATTTGTATTATCTTTGTAGAATCACGGGTTATTCTAAAAAGAAAATTACATGATGGACATGAGAACCATCTGTGGACCCTGCCCCCTGTACTTTATACATGCCCAAGGTTTAATCAATCCAGATCATCAACTGATGTGGCACCTCTGGATGGGCATAACTTAAAAAACCATATCAACATTCTTCTAAGTACCTGAGTTGTGGGGATATGTTACCCAGCTACGGGAATGGATGTTGATTATAGCATGAGTATTGGTACTTAGATGCACCAAACATCAAAAGAGGTGGCTACATTGGCACAAGTCTTTTAGCTAATGTAATAAATGTACCGGGCCGAAGGCCACCGGGGGTTCAGGGGCCCCCGAGAAGGTCACGGGCTGCCGTACAACGTCTGTACGATTTTGGGGGTATCTCAATATATATAATATATATTAGGGGATGTATGGAGAGTGATTTGATTTTTGCTCCACATGATTCTTTCTCCCCACCAATTCTCTTTCTCTTCTTCAAGCCCTAGTTTCCTAACACCACTTTCTATATAATCTTTGATATGTTTAAAAAGTTATTTGTTAGTGATTTATAGAAAAGATAAAGTAACTGCACTAATCTCGTAAATAATTTTAGCACATCAAAGTCTGGAGCTCCACAGTGAAATTGATAACATGACCCTTAGAATTTGGTACTGTATGGACATGGTGTCCTAGTATCAGTACCAAAATGTGTCAGACACGTTACATTATCCAAATGGTGTGCCCTGGTAACATAGATGTGCTTTCTTCTTCTGACCGTTAACCTTACCTTTTCTCTTCTGAATCCAAACTCCAAAGTTTAGTTCTAGATTTGAAGGTTGAAAACCTCCTGATGGTCTAACTTTTGGGCCACCCATCCAAGAGATGTCCCACACCCACACACCCACACACACACACACACCCCTACCACACCCCGCGCTCTTGAACCAGTTAGGATTGATAACTTGGTTGGCCACATCAGGGTATGGGAGCAGGGTTCATTGAGGATGCTGGACCTCAAGTCCATGATCCATCAAATACATTTCTACACAGATGGGACATTGAGTAATTTGGGAACTAAACGGAAAGTGGGTTTCTTTCATATCATAGTACCATTCTTAGATTTCATTCCACATTTAATCACATTGATTTTTGACGTAGGAATGGTGGGTCTCTTCGCATGTGTATGTTCTGGCATATGCTAGTTGGCGTCTTTTACAGTATGGGCCATAAAAAACATCCACACTAGGAAACACCCCTCTATTCCACTTAGTTAAGGTGGCAGTTTTCTCATTTTCCTCTATTTTGCTGTTAGTCTGACGGCAAGACATATTAACCACTCTCTTATATTGAGACTGTTTGATTGTTAGTCTTCTCAACTTCATCAATATTTTAGAGAACTAAGGTGTTCAGCATGTAGTGGCGTTGGAGTCACTTGGACAGCTGAATTGTCCTGGTGGCCAACACCCCAAGTATCCTCTATTCTGTCATGCATAATTATCATATATCATGTAAGAGTGTCTTCCCCATATTTGTAATCATTTATGCAAGATTTGGGTGGTGATGATGAATTAATCCTGGTTCTTGTTGTTGTGACCATGCACCTTTAAGGCTGTTGCTAGCTCCTGTTAGACTTGGAACTCAGGCATTTTCATGGGCTGCCGGGAAAATAGAACCAAAAAGAATTGGATTGCCGACATCACCTTCATCGTCAGCTGTTCAAAACCGGGTTCTCCAGGCAGCTGCAAAACACGAATCTCAACCATCTGATGCCGAGGAAACCCAAGACCCATCTCGTGAATCATTAACTCCTGCCAATGAGAATGTTGATCTCTCTGAAGCATAAAGTTTGACATTTTCCTTATAATGTTATAATTGAAGACTGCATTTTAGTGCGAGAGCTTAGGTGAGTGATACATAATTGCAGGTTTAAGTTATTTTTCTTTCGCACATTCAGTGATTTATGACAACAATTTTATAAGAAATTTATCTCCATTGTTGACAAGTTATGCTACTCACTGCTGATAACTTTGACCCTAATTTATGGTCGAATGTATTCAACATGGAGGACTGTAACACTCATAAAACCGTTTGCACAACTTCGAGCATTGAGTCTAATGACGATTAAATCACTTTCTCCCAGAAAATCAAATGAACAAAGCATTAGAATGTGGATATTCTCTACAACTTCGCTTCTTCCCTTCCTCAATGAATCAGAAATTGATTTGTCAGATACGCAGCAAAAAAATTGTTAGGAAAACCTGAAAGGAGTGGGATGGATAAAGTGTGAGCAAGAATTTTTTGAAGTCTTTGTTAGAAAGATGATCGTTTTCCTGTGGTCCGGAATGGCCAATTTGGTCTTGCTAACAGAAAATCAAGTTCATTAGTAAGGTCTTACATAGCAGGAAACACATTAAGAGGATACTTAAATCAGATCAATGGACTGGTCTGAGGCTGACGCCCCAGAACTGGTCACAGAGCCAATCCAGTTCATTAGCTAAAAAAAGAAACAAAAAATCTGGAAACCTTGAACTGGTGATTCGAACTGATTGAATCTGCTAGTTGAGCAGGATGCATGCCTACTAGCAATTTATTGAGATAAAAAGAACGGTTCAACCAGTTTGAACGGGCCATCTACTTCAGAGCTCCCTTCTGAAACAATTATTAAATAGAAAATTTTAGTATGTTCCCATGAATAAGTAAATTAGGCATGATGCTTTTGTGCAGAACAGGCAATTTCCATGCATTTCATCACAAATATGATATAATTTACAAATTAACGAGCGAGGTAAAAAAAGATGCTGGGTTGTTTGTCTGCTTGGCTAGAGTCAAGCATGGCTAGTTTAACCTCCACTTTGGTTTTTAAAAACATTGTACCCATTTCAAATTAACCAAATTGTTTTCGAAATGCTTCAGAAGTTTTTTATATATAGCTAAGGGAACACCTTTGATGGGATTTAATTTGATTGCTTAGCTCAGGGAATACATTTTTAATCTTGTTTTCCTGAGCAATTCATGGGTTTGGACCCAATGCTTTTCACCCATCGGCTATTGGGTCAGTTCATGAAGCCCATGACGGAAAGGATGGTAAAATCTAATGGCCAAGAATCACTGCCAGATGATATTCTTGGGGTGTAAGGTGGGTCAAACATTCATGGAATTAGTGGGCCCCAAGTGTGTCAAATTACACCTAACCAGGACATGCATAGAGAAGCTTCCTTATATGTCATGCACATGCTACCTGGACTCCGTATATGGCACAAGGTTTTGGAAAATGCTAGCATCGTCTTAGGATAATACTTTAGCATCTCGGTTTGTATGTTCAAAGCAAATGTTCTTTGAAATTTGCTAGGAGTGACATAGGACATAGTACGCACTGGGTCCGAGCTACTACTGTTTGCCACCTGTACCAGTATTGTTGACTCTCACTTTTGCTCAACAGGGCCTCTTAACATCCAACACGTACCCCTGACAACTTGTTACAATTAGGTCTGTCAATGGATTGGGTTTGAATCGGATTGAGATTGATATAGACCTGATCCAATAGCTTATCGGATTATGGTTCTCAGATCTAGACCCGATCCGAAAGCTTATCTGATCATGATTCCCAGGTCCAGACCCGATGTTATAGGATCGGATCGGGTTATCAAGGCATTCCAATCCATTGACAGTCTCTAGTTAACAACACTTGTGAAAAAAAATTCAAAAATGAAAAACAGTATTGTCAGGTATACCTGTCGGATGCAGAGGCACTGTTGAGCAAAACCTGAACTCGGTATTCTTAAACCATCCTTACGGACCGAGGAACCTTAGATTTCCTCTCTTGCAAAGATAAAATTCTTTAATTCAGAAAATAAGAACTCGTATAATTTAATTACGCTCAACTGTAAAATAGCAGTAAATCTATTCACAAACATAAAAACAAAAGCTACTATACAAACTTGAGAAGCCAAACTCTTCTTTTACTCGAGAGAATTGTTCCATTCTGAAACTTCTATGCCTTGGGCACGTTGAATGACTGATGATCTACAGTCTGAGCCATGTAGAGCATAAGTACAATCCATGAGCAGCAAAGAGCTAATACAGGTGAGACCCATCATTTTGCCTGGGAGATATCATAGGGACACCTTTCTCTGGACCATTTTCCAATTTTATGAGCTGATTTCAAGCATAGGAAAGCTCCTAGGTGTTGCCTATTTGTCCCTCCCGCATGCCGATCTACATGACTCATGTCATTGATCTTGTTCCTGATTTCCAGTTCTTTATTTTCTCCGTTCTTAAGGATCACCTGTTTTGTATAATAGAAAATCAACAAAAACCGTCTTCATTCCTTCTCGGCAATTACGACAAAAACATCCTTTGAAGACCACCTCCGCTTCTCACTCTTGGCTGGGGGATTGATGACAGCACGCTCTGCATTCGCGAGACGGTACCCGATCACGATCTCTTTCCTCTGTCGGGCACGTAAGAGTATTTCATAGAAACACACTTCCTCCTCATCACGAAGGTAGAGATCGGCTTGCCTTATATGCATCTCATTTCCCTGCTCATATCAAAAGATAATAAAAGTTTATTGTCGGGTAAAAGAAAAATATCGAATCAGAACTGCAAATACAGGAGCCATCAAAAGAATCAATGATAATTCAGTATACTAACAAAGATGGACATGAAATTTGTATCTAGGTGGATGCTGTTGAATGGTGGTCCAGAGGAAAATCTGAGGGTTGGTTATGATCACCTGAGCAGTATGTCTTTTGCATAGGAGATATCACAGCGGGTGGGACCCGCTGAATGGTGGCTACAAACCGTGGCATATGAGCCATGTTGACTGCTATACCATTAGTAAGCCATCCTTAGGGTCTACCCAAGGGGACCTAAGATGTCCTCTATCCAGTTTTGTTATTTACATTTCTTAATTTTAAATTGAAATAAACTGACAATTAAAAAGACTAAGGAGGAGTAAAAAACAACCTCATAAAAACTAACCATCAAACTGAAAGAAAGTAAACAAAAGGTAAATTAAATTATTAATAAAAAACACGGACTAAATGTGAGCTCATGTCATAAATGTTAAGGATACAAATTCAACTAAATTATGTTATTCACCAGTTATGTCGATATATAGTGTCGCACCTCACGTTCTTGCGGTTTGGTTTACTTTTTAGGGGAGGTTCCTTGGTGTATGCAGATGTAGAGTTGGTTGCTGAGATTAGAGAGGGAGTAAATGCAAAATTATAACTATGGAGGGATACCTTAGAAGCTAAGGTTTTTAAATAAGTAAGACGACGACAGAATACATGCAATACAACTTTAGTAAGGACACTCATAGGGATGAGATATTAGTTAAGTTTGACAGGCACAAAATACTCCTAAAAGACCATTTTTGTTATATAGATCTAGTTTTGCATTAAGATTGAGAGATAGGTGAGGATGTTACGCATATAATTAGTGTTGGGTGGCTAAAGTAGAGACACGGTTCTGGAGTATTATGTGATTGACACGTATCGATCAAAGTAAAAGGAAAATTTAACAAGACAACTGTAAGTTAGGTTAGAGATTTGAGAAGAAAGAAGAAAGAAGAAAGAAGAAAGAAGAAGAGTTGAGAGAAGAAGAGGAGAAGTTGAACTAGCTTAATGTCCTAGTAAACTGCCCATAATATATAATATTATTGAAAACTGCCAAAAAGATAGTAAAAACCTTACACATCCAACACATTACAAATGACTCTTCTAACATTCCTCTTCAAGCTGGATTGTAAACATTGTGTTACTTCATCGTGGAACAAATGTAATCCATACGACTCTTAAGAAGGGCTAAATCCACTAACTGAACTTCAGACTTCACGTACGGAGTAGAAATATCACTCCATACAACCTTGTCCCTAATAAAGTGACAATCCACCTAAATATGTTTTGTTCGTTCATGAAATACTGGGTTAGAATCTATACGGTAGTGAAAAGTGTTATTAGTAGATGGGGAGCTAGAGTGGTGATACTACAGGAAACTAAACTAGACAAAATGGAGAGTCGGAACATTAAAGAGCTGTGCGGGTTCAGAGAATATGGGTGGCATGATCTTCCAGCGGACGGCTCATCAGGCGGCATAGTTATCTTTTGGGATAAGAAATTTCTGGACGTTAGTGATGTGGTGGTAGGAGCATTCTCGGTGTCAATTCTTTGCAAGTACTTGGGAGAACAATTTTCGTGGGTATTGTGAGGGAAAAATATCAGATCTATCCCACACAAGCTTCGAGGTCAGACGATTCGTATCTCGAGGATGATCAGGCAAATCTAGAGCTTTAGTGACAGAACTTCTTCTCCACTGCGAACAACTGGATTATCTTTAGAAGAGGCGGGGGTGTACCTGTTGACAACACTCCGACACTCAAGTCAGTTTAGGATGTTTTAACAGGGTTCAAAAATATAGAAAAGAGTATTCAGAGTTCGTTTTTCTGGATCGGGTAGAGTCAGATCCCTTTCTCAGTTCTGAGTGTTGTATATTTATAACCTCAGAACTGGTATGACTCACCTCCCACGTGTCCACTTCTCGTTAGTCAAATCCGATCTGAAGAGATTCTGTTATGACACAACCTCTTCTTGTTGGATCTGAGACTTCCCCCATTCAGTTATATCTGAAATGACTGAGGTGGCACCCTACGTGGTAGATTCTTGAATGGAAAATAGCGGGAATTGGTGTAGTAATCAATCTTATCACCACGTGGCGATTTTATAGTAGATAAGTAACTAACCTTGTTTTAGTTAAAACACTCATCTGTTCGTAGAGTTCTGTTGCTTGTCGGGAATTGATAACATAACATGCCCGCCAAGTATCTCGGCATTCTCTGGGAATGTTTGATTTGCAATAGCTGCCATGTATAATGCTGAACTGGTCGGGATGAGTTGAATGTTAATCCCGTCGAGTTCTATCGTTTGATCTTGTCAGGATTAATGAACTGTCCATCCCGTCAAGTAACGTAATTAATTTTGTAGGGATGAGTTTGATATCACTCCCGTCGATTCCTTTGTTGAACCTGTCGGGATGGATTGAATGTCAATCCCGTCATGTTCTCTTGTTGAAGTTATAGGGACAAGTTGGATGTCTGTCCTGTTGAGTTCTACCGTGGAACTTGTCGGGATACGTCGAGTTTCATTCTCGTCAAGTGTGATGCTCATACAATTTGTCGGGAAGGATTAAATATCTTTCTGACAAATTTATTGAGGTCCTTCAATGCTCTGTGTTACTGACCTGCCCCGAGATGTCATTCTTTCGGACATCCCATCTGACACGTGGCTTTCTCTGCTTATGAATGTCATGTGGCTGAAAAGATGAATAGTTGTCTCTGCGGATTCCTTTGGCGCATTTATTCACGCGTGCTTCGAAATGCCAACTATCGAACGTTCTCAATAGTAGTACGTGTAGCCATCTGGTTGGCCGGAACATGTATTATTTGGAGTATATGGGCCCACTGAGAGGAGGTTCCGGCTTCTATTCTAGGAAGAGTTGGATGCTGTGGCTGGACTTTGGGGATTACCGTGGTGTATAGGTGGGGATTTCAACGTCATCAGACATCCACATGAGAAGAACGGAGGTGGCAAGAAGACTAGTAGTATGAGGGAGTTTGAAGCTTTTATTGATTGGAATTTTCTTCTGGATCTTTCGATGGGGGGAGGTAATTCACCGGGTCAATAATTAAGATATCCCTATTTTGAGTAGACTAGATAGATTCTTGATATCAGCGTGTTGGGATGAGCATTTCCCAGAGGTAATCCAGATGGCTATAACAAGATCGACATTAGATCATGTGCCGTTTCTATTGGACAGAGGTGGCATTTGAAGTCGTCCATATCCTTTCAGGTTCGAGAACATGTGGCTGATATGACCTAAATTCATGAGGGAGTTTGAAGCTTTTATTGATCGGAATTTTCTTCTGGATCTCTCGATGGGGGGAGGTAATTCACCTGGTCCAATAATCAAGATATCCCTATTTTGAGTAGACTAGATAGATTCTTGATATCAGTGTGTTGGGATGAGCATTTCCGAGAGGTAATCCAGATGGCTATAACAAGACTGGCATTAGATTATGTGCCGTTTCTATTGGACAGAGGTGGCATTTGAAGTCGTCCATATCCTTTCGGGTTCGAGAACATGTGGCTGATATGACCTAAATTCAAGGAGAAGGTTAAGGAATGGTGGAACGAATTCGTTTTTCACGGAAAAGAAGGGGAGGTGTTCGGGTTGAAGCTTAAGGCTCTAAAAAGCATGATTAGAGTATGGAATAAAGAAGAATTCGGCAGGGTTGATCAGAACAAGGTCTTCATTCTTGAAGAGATTGCATTGATAGACAAAGAAGAGGAGGAGAATCCACTGTCGGCAGAAGATCGCTGCAAGAGAGCCAATTTAAAAGCTGAATATTTCCATTGGTACATCTGGAAGAGATTAGCTGGAAACAGAAATCGATGGTGAGATGGTTGAAAGAAGGGGATAATAATACAAAAATTTTCCATAGGATGACCAATGTTCATAGAAGAGGTAACTTCATATCTCCTCTAAACATTGGGGGGGTGATGATGCAGGACATTTAACCAATACTCCCCAAAAGCCGCGACTGTTGGTTGCGTGAGATTAAATTCCTTTATCTCATAGCCCATGATCCAGGCCCTCGGTCGAACCCTCCTTCGTGGGTCCCATTTCACACGGGCCATCTCACCCCGAGTGTGCCCCATATACGCAGGCTGCCCCACTCGAGCCTGGTGTGAAAATGCCCCTGCATTAATCACTCTCGGTGAGGAGTCTCGAACACGAGACCTCCCGCTCTGATACCACTTTGTTGCAGGCCATTTAACCAATACTCCCCAAAAGTTGCGACTGTTGGTAGCGTGATATTAAATTCCTTTATCTCATAGCCCATGATCCAGGCCCTCGGTCGAACCCTCCTTCGTGGGTCCCATTTAACACGGGCCATCCCACCCCGAGTGTGCCCCATATACGTAGGCTGCCCCACTCGAGCCCGGTGTGAAAATGCCCTGCATTAGGTGTCTCTAGAAAATGAGGAAGATATCAGAAAATGAGTGGTGGACTGCTATTCTGAGCTATACTCAACTGGAGAATTTTAGACCTGGTTTGGATGGCCTTAATTTTGATCACATTAGTTCAGATAATAGAGATTGGGTGGAGAGATCGTTTCAGGAGGAGGAAATTCGAAAGGCTATTTCGGAACTGGCAGGGGATAAGGCTCTGAGACTTGATGGTTCACTTTAGAAATTTTCAAGCAATGCTGGGAGGTGGTGGGGATGGATTTTATGAAGGTGGTGACAATTCAAAGATGAAGGGTATCTAGATTATAAGTCTAATAGTACCTTCGTTGTCTTGATTCCAAAGGCGCAAGGGGTGGACGATATATCCTGATTGCGTCCTATTAGTCTCGTGGGCAGTGTACAAGATTCTGGTTAAGACTCTAGCGTCTAGAATCCACAGAGTTCTAGGTGTCATATCGCCTTGTCAAGGCGCCTTCGTGAAAGGCAGACAGATTTTGGATGGTGTCTTGTTGGCAAATGAGTGCATCGATTCAAGAATCAAGACAGGATCCCAAGGATCATGTGTAAGATAGACATGGAGAAGGCTTATGACCGAGTTAGTTGCAGGTGTTTGGATTATTTGCTTGGAAGAATGGGTTTTGGTATGAAGTGGAGGAAATGGATATGGAAGTGTATTTCATCAGCATCGTTTTCCATTCTAGTCAACGGGGCGCCTGCAAGCTACTTTCAGAGTTCTAGGGGTCTCAGACAATGGGATCCTTTGTCGCTTTATTTGTTCATAGTGGTGGCAGAAGCTTTAGGGAGGATGGTATCAAAGCTTTAGGGAGGATGGTATCAAAAGCCGCAAAAGTCGGTGAGTTGGCTGGATTCGAGGTGGCTTCTTCTGTTCTGCCGATCTCAACAAATGCAACCAAGTACTTGAAACCATTTCGAGAGGTATGTGAATGGCACCCCTAACCTTTGAATGAACTAAAGAAAAGGACTCAAAACGAGAGATAATCCTAGAAGTAAATGAAACACAATAGTGTTTACCTAATTGACACGATTCACAATCTAATTTAGACACATTACTTAAGAATGGAACCATCAACTGCAACGAATGTAAGGAGGGATGGTCAAGTTGACGATGCCACATATGCGGTGTAAGGGAGGTTGTTTGAAGTGCAGTTGTCTCTCCACCACCATCAAGATAGTATAAACCACCATACTCATGCCCTCTACCAATCTTTTTATTCGTCTTGATATCCTGAAACACACAAAAAATAAAATATAATAAAAACAATTCAGAGATTTGGCGAGTTTACCAAGAGACATGAGACTAAAAGGAAAGTTAAGAACATGCAAAACTGAAGATAAAGAAAGAGATAGACTAGGAGAAACAGAAACTAGACCAGACACTTTATAGGTAGTGTCATCAACAAATATTACACTAGACGACGAAGAAGTGTACTGGATGGAGGAGAGCAGACCCAGAGTCCTGGTCATGTGATTTTATGTTCCAGAATGAATAACCTAGACACCTGGGAAGCAAGATATGCAATTGTTGAATGTGCAAGAGTGGCATCATTAGATGAGGAAGCACTAGACTGTTGTGTCTGATTGAGTTTGAAATACTCCTGACGCTAGATAAGCACCATATTAGTTGTGGTAGCTGGCTATTGAGGTGTAGCAACCGGTACTAAACTAAAGAATATAATTCGCATTATCACTATTAGAAACATGATTAACCCAATTTGTTCGTTTTCCATGGAGGTCCCAACAATAATCCACAGTATGACCTCCATACCACAGTGAGTACACTTACGAGATCCACCACGACACTGTCCATGACCTCCATACTACAATGAGTACACTTACGGGATCCACCATGACCACCATCATGACTACTACTACATCTTCCAGCACCATGTCAACCTCCATGTCTACCCACTAGCACCATTGGAAACAACTAAGACTGATTTGTTAGCAGCAGACCCACTAGAATCAGACAACGAGGCCCGTTGAAGACGAGCAAACACTTCAGTCATACTAGGAAGCTCCATGTTTCTTAAAATTTGAGTCCTAACTGGTTTATATTCTGGCTCAAGTCTAGAAAGAAATTGAGTAACATCAAAATTTTCATGTTGCTTGCATTACCATTCTAAATCGGAGGTAAGAGGTTCGTACATATTCAACTCGTTCCAGATATTTTGCAAAGATGAATACATTGAATAGTAATCTATATGTGTCTCATCACCATGCTACAAATTAAAGTATTCCTCAACCAATTGACATGCCTTGGTAATATTATTCTCGCCAGAGTACATCTTTCCGACTTACTCCTATATCTCCGTGGTAGTATTCAAGATCATTAAATTAACACTAATCTTCCATAACCAAGTCATGATTTGAGCATTTCCCTGCATCCATTCCAAGTAATTAGGGGCATCATATTTTGGCTTATTTTCAGCCAAATACTTCGCTTTTCCTTTGGCTGTAAGGAAAACCTACACAGATATAGCCCAAGGGACATATTACTTCCATTAATATGGAAGTCATTTGAATGTTAAAGAAGTCACTCGGCATCATCATACTAGCCTTCCTCCATCACAATGCACTTCCAAAAAATTACAACATCACACAACAATTAAAATGAACACTTGGAAGCACCCACAACAACACCAATGTCACCACTGTTAAAACAAACATGTGGCAACACTCACAACAACAAACACCACTCTAAGTCTACTTTAGGGGCTGCGAATAGCACCAACACAAATTGGAAAACACTAAAACATAGCACCACCACCACTTTAGAGGCTCTTTTTTTTTTTGATAAGTCACTTTAGAGGCTCTTTAGGGTCTAGACATCATCAATAAGCACCAAAAACTATTGCAAGGGCCGAAGACAACACCAAAAACACCTTCAGGGAAGCCTCTACATAGGCTACGACAACCTTTTTGATTAAACCCGGGTAGTCTGTAGAGCAAGTCCTAGCTTTAAAAAAGAAAAAAATAGTGTTGTTCACGTGTACCAGAATTGTTTATGGTAGTACTGTTAACGCCAAATTTGATAACTTGATTCTCAAGAAAAGAGCGGAAAAGAAAGAGAACAACTTGGAGAAGTGAGAGGATTAGGATTTCTGACATCAAAACCTTGAAAAAAGAATAGTTGAGAGAAGAAGAGGAGAAGTCGAACTAGCTTAATGTCCTATATGATTCCCCACAATATACTATATTATTGGAAACTGTCAAAAGGACAATAATACTTCTACACACAGCACATTTCAAATAACTCTTTTAACAACTTTAAAACTAGCTATGCTTAATAGAGCTGATTGTTGGGCAAACAAGAAACAAAATTCATAGAATGAGTGTAGCAGAGGTGGGAATGTTGAGATGGATGAGTAGAAAGATAGTTAGAAATAAACACATTCGTAGGAATAGTCTAACGATGAGATATACTTAAGGAAAGTGAATTGAGATGGTTTGAACATGTACAATGAAGACCAATGATGGCACTAGTATGAAGGAGCACTTTGGTGCTAGTTGAAGTCTCTAAAAGGGTGAGAAGAAGGCCAAACATGACATGGTTGAGAACGACACTTTAAACCCCATAAACGAGAATGATTACCAACTGAACTGTCCAGAGATGAGTTAATGTCATGAGCATAGGATGGGAGAATGGTTCATTACAGGATGGTAAACATTGGTCCACATATTTTCTGAATAGAAAAGAACCTGACAGTCAGATATATGTCAGCAGGGAAAGATTACCTCCTCAGCGAAGAGCTCTTCCAATACATCGTTTATTTGGCGGTCCTCTGCCACCATCGCCAGTGCCATGCTGACAAGCTCATTTGATAGAACATAATCGCTGATCTTTGACATGGATAATAGATTTTTGGTCTTGGGTCCAGAATTTCACTTATTATAACTGATTTATCTGAAGCTTGCTGCATTTCCCCCATCCAAGAACCCTGTGAGAAACTGCCTCTGTAAACCATGGCTTCTTTGTAAGGGAGACGTTTTGCCTGCAAAAGTAGAAAAGAGAAAGGTTATATATTTATCTCAATTATTAATGATATATACTCCTGATCTTGAACCTTGATACTGTAAAAGGTCAGATATAGTTAAATAACTAACTTAAAGTGGTTGGATAAATATTACAGAATCAGAGACTCCAGGAGTTGTAAAAGTTTAGGACATGTTTGGACAAGGGGCAGAGATCAGGAAATTTCCAGATACGGCTCAATGTGGGGAATTCGACTGAATCTCAAGCTGTGCTGAGTCGTTAGTGCAAAAGGCAGAAATTTGGAGGGAGTGGTCCTCATGTTCTATACTACCACTGTAGCGGACCATGGAACTTGTTGACCAGAAAAAAATAAAAAAAATGGAATCGATGGTTTTCGCAGTCAATAATGAAACTTTTGTTTTGCCTTGGAATGTCTCGGCTGAGACATCTCGATCTTGAAGATGACAGAACACAACATTAGGTGTTTGTCTCGGAATGTCTTGTTTTGTATCGTACCGTCTCGGTCAAGATGTCTTGGCTTCAATTGACTGAGGTATACCTTGAGAACGACACTTTAAACCCTGCGTGTATGTAGTAGGTCTTTTATCCAGACACAATCTTGAATTCTGGAATTACCTTTTGGTACGCTTGAACTGAAGGAGCATTTTATCATGGGCTTGAGGTGAATACAAGTATAAGTTTTCTTGACCTAGATTTTTCTTCGACACCAAAAACTTGCATATGACCACCAGAAAAAAACAAGAAACAAATTTTCTTTGTTTTGTAATTTCTAAATATTTTTGGTATACATTACAACCTATTTGCAGTGATATTATCAGGATCGTCCATTAGGCAGGTTACAACTATACTTCCTGATCAATTATTCATTGCCTGGAGCATTGTCTTACTGTTCTTTTGATTCCTATTGTGAATTGGAAGGTGAAAAAATTCAAAAACTTTTAACCCTGGTTTTGCAGCCTTTCTTTTTTGAAGATTTCACTTTACAGTATCTTATTCACTGTTCGTATGCTAAAATTTTGGATCTTTGTGCAACATTTCATGTTTCCTTTACCAAGTTGTAGGTACTGGTCAAATATCTTAGCAGTCGTTTCTCATTGGTTTTCCTTTTCCTTGTTCAACTCTAGGGTTTAAAGCAGAAAATTTCCCAACTTTGGCAAGCAAATATCCCCAATATTTTTTTTTTTTGATGAGTAAATGGAAATATATTAATAAGAGGGCTGAGGGAGCCCAGCAAATGCTATACAGTCAAAAACAAAATAGTAGAAAAACAAAGTAGAAAAGCAAAACCGAAGAGAGACCAACACCCGAGACACAAGCCCCAATATTTCATGTCAACTGAAGTCCTCTAGTGAGAGTATTTACTGTGTACTTTATGATGAGTTGATGACAGACGACCGCTTGTAGAGGGTTTACTACACAAGGCCCCTACAGAGGAAAAGCTTTATCCCGACAAATAGAAGATGCTCAGCTCCGCACAACATAGTGATTGACACACTTTTGGGAAGAACATAGAATAGTAGGCAACTTCTCAAGAGATGGGACCAAGAGGATATAGTATCACTATAGATTATCTCTCCAAATATAACTCCTGACTTGGCCCTAAGAAAATTATTGCAAGAAAGAGGTTATCACTGTAAAGTAGGGTCACAAACTCACAACAGATGTGGTGTCCTCTGTTTCAGTACATGTGTTGACAAGCAAGCAGGCCTATATGCATACTAAAGATGAGGGCCAAAAATTTGAGTACAAAAGTGCAAATTGGCCATCTCCAAAACTTTGTTGACTTGGCTAAATTAACTCGAATCATTGTGGGCATTTAAGAAGCACATTCAACTCAAGGAATTCAAATAATGGTACCAAATACTAGTTATCAGTTAAATTTATATATATATTTTTTTGATTGGTAAAAGTATTATATATTAAAGAGAGGGCCGAGATAGCCCAAAAGGCTATACAGCAAAACACCCAAGAGCACGGACCAAAAGAAACACAACACTCCGCACCCTACAACCCAAGCAAGAGAACCACGCTTAGGACATCAAGCGCTCCCACCTAGCTACCAAGTCATCAAATCTGAAAACCTTGAAATCCGGATCAGCAGAGACCCAATGATACAAAGTGGCTATGGTTTTCATAATCATCTCCTCCTGACTAGCCTCTTTATTTTCAAAAATCCGACTGTTTCTCTCCTTCCATATTTCCCAGGCGATGGCATATGGTGTGATCCTCCAAAGCTGGCGACCACGAGCTGAAAAGGCCTTGGCTCTCCATCCAACAAAGAGGTCAGCGACTGAACTATGGAAGACCCAAGATATACCAAATAGTTGAAGAAACCAAGCCCAAATCTCCTTAGACACACTACAATGGATAAGCAAATGGTCCGTGGTCTCCTCATCCTGCCTACACAGAATGCATCGACTGGGGAATTGGAAGCCCCGTTTTCTGAGATTCTCCACTGACAGGATCTTGTTGAGAATAGCACACCAAGTAAAGAAAACTACTTTTGTCGGAATGGGAGTACTCCATTTTCCTAGGAGACCCCTCTGAGGGGGGTTTAGAAGAGACAAACTGAACGATTTGACCGAAAACCTACCTTTGGGATCATGATTCCACCACCTCCAAATTATGTCCACTTGCCTGCGTCGTATCCAAATCAGACGAACCTTTCAATATAGTTCTAAATTGGTTGCAAACTAACTTAACTCAATGGAGTCAGAAACGTTGAATGTACTAGTTTAAATATTGTATATTTAAATTTACAATGCGATACAATAACAATATATTATTCTACACATGGAAATGTCGTCATTTCATGCTATTTAGGTTGGTAAGTTTGATGCCTCTTTTGTAATGCATGGAAACAACACTTAAATTCTTTTCCAAGCTAAAGTTCTATTGCTTCCAGACAGATTAATCTCTTCTACATAAAAGTGCATGGATAACATGTGTCGTAGATTCCTCAAGTGAAATCTCTAAGAAAATGTGGAAGCTAAATCTGGCATCCTTTTCTGTAATATGTCTTAAGAAGAGAGCAGATCATGCTCCCCCTCTTTTCACCATTTCATTTTTACTTTTGTTTAAAAGATATTTTTTTTTGTTTTTTATTTTCAATGTAGCATCTCTTCACTGGTTGATTGCTACTTTTACGTAAATCCAAAATCTCATTATCCCGTTAGGTATAATGCCATGACAGGTCAACACAACATAAATAAATGCATCAAGAGTTCAAGGATAGTTTTTGATCTGATTTCCCAAGAACCAATGCCAAGTTGAAAAACGAATAAAGGCAAATATTGTAAATGGAAGCATATCATTCATGCAATTGTAGTATTAGACCAACATCAATATGAAGACATTTGATTTTTTTTTATAATGTAAACTCTAGTTTAGAAAAAGCCCCCCCACCCACCCACCCAAAAAAAAAAAAAAAAAATAGAAGGAAAGCAAGCATCAATGGTCAAATAAATTCCATGGAGGTGTTAGATTGACGGAAGTACCTGAATATCACGGATCAACAATAAAGTGGCAAGAGATCTCGAATCAGCTTGAATTGCTGAATCTTCCACAGATTCATCAGCCAAAATCAAAATCTGTAAAAACTACAAACTATGTCATTTAATGGATTAAGCTCACAAAAGGATAGAGATAGATTTAGATAATTTCACTTTCGCATGCTTATTCACAACTCTGAGGGATCAAATCACTATTAGTTTAAGAGCAAAAAAATTGACATGAGGTCTACACTGCACACGTGTCACCCTAATCATGGTAGAGCAAAGCGAGGTCTGCCAGAGTGGCTGCTTGGTTATTTGGCCGACTTCTGCAATCCTTGAAGAATGTAGGATTTGCCAACTATAGGTAGAATACTCCCGTAACCCAAGGATATTGCTCGGCCTTCAAAGAATGGCTTCACACCCGACCTTAATGAAGAGGCTTATCATCAAACCATTTGCATCTGGTTAGGAAGAGACACCTTACTCTGACACTCACAGAAGAGATTGGGATAATTCATTTCAGAACATCCATTACTGAAAAGGAATTAACTACTTTATCACTCCCTGTATCGTGGAGAACATCATGACCACTAACTAAGATGACCAACACATGATTACTGAAGAAGGAGACCCTCCTCTCTATATATACAGGTTCAGTTCTCTAAGGTAGGCATCCAACTGTTCCAGTTTATTAATGCTTTGCTAGATTCCTGACTTGAGTGGGGGAGTGTTTGCTTTAAGGTCCAGTGGAAGTCTTCTAGTGTGAATTCGATAAGGGAGGGCGATCAGTTGAAGTGTGCAGGGAAGTCTAACCATTTGAAATGTGCAGTGAAGTCTAACGGTCTACCAGATTTCCACCTCATGAATTGTAATTAATTTGGTAACTTTTGGAAGGAGGGTGTAAATCTATACTCTGGTATTGTGCGACAGTGGTTACCATCTATAAATGGAATATTAGGATATGGAACAAACATGCTGAGGTGGATGGGTCGTACCGAGAGTTAGCAATTCGGCATACAGCAAAAACACGGTACAGGAAAAGTTTGAGTATAATTCGGGTTTGTCATTCAAAATTTGTTAAAAAATAAAAATAAAAATAGTAATAAGAAAAATAAAAAAGCCAAAATTTTTTGCACTAAAAAGTAATTATTAATATTTTAATAACTCCGACAGGAATAATATGTTTCCTAAGAAAATATGTGAATTCTACCTAATCTTTGATAAGTTCACCTGTAAAGTACAGTTTTTTTTGAAAATTCGTAATATTTGAACTTACTAACAATCTATGATACCCGGATACCTGTACTAGTGCCTCGAACCAGTGTCGTGTCAACACGGATACGGACACCGGACACTCTCCCGACACGTATCCTGCATAAAAAGTTGAAAAAATTAGAAAAAAAAAAAATTAAACTACAAAATAGGATACTCGTATCCGTATCCTTGATTTTGAAAAATGTCGAGTCGTATCCCCGCTTCCTGTATCCGTGTCTGTATTCGTATCCGTATCCGGGCATCATAGCTAACAATGGTCCTACTTGGGTCAAAAATCAAACTTGATTTGAATGATTGTAGCTATCCGATCTATTGTACTCTTCTAGCGATGAGAAAATGACAATCAGATGGTTACAGCCATATATTCAGGTAAATCTTTGACATTGGAGATCTCTTAGGTGGGTTTTGATCCCTGCTTGTGTATCGTATGTCCTGATATTCTGCTTCTAGATGGGAATTACCACCCGTAATGCTCAAATTAAAATGCTTATCATGGTAATGATAGCAATATAGAAATGCTACTCACGGAATCAAAAGACTCCAAAGGAAGGCTTTCCAAGTGACGGCGTATAACAGCATTTCCTTCACGATTAACCAGTGATATATTCACTAAACGGTCGACGTCAAGACCACCATCGATAAGCTTCTTATCCCTTTCCTTTTCGGGTACCTCATTGAACATCCACAACTCTGATCCAGTTGCTAAAAAGGCATCCAATACCTGAACCAGCATGATGGAAAAAAATGGGGTTTTCATAAGCTAATCCAAGTTTTATGCTGGGACAAAAAGAAGATATCATAAGTGATGTTTCTGGGAAATGGGAAGGCTTGATTGCAAACAATGAAACAAATCTGTGAAATGTGTACTGATGATGTAGAGGATATGGGAAACATGTTTCTGATATGTCTACCACCGCATTGTATATACACCAGAATTGCATCCACGCAAATATTAGGTGGGAGCGTGATTGTAGATTCCTCATAACGTTACCATAATCATATCTTCCATATCTCGCCGCCAACCACAGAAAAGTATCCTTTCTGGAGACCTTGGAACAATAAAATCTTTGGGTAGATTTCCTCTCCAAACCTGCAGCATTGAGGCCAACAAAAAAAAGGGATTAGGGGCTTTGAAAGAAAGAACTTACCACAATCATATCATCAATGTCCCGTCTCCATCCACAAAGTAGAATCTTCTGTGGCTTTCTTGCTGGCCGGGCAATGTCTATGAATGATGCTTCATTGACCTGAACGATCAAATTAATCATATTTTTGTAAGTTTTAGTTGTTGTAGCCTCCTTGAATTTAAATTCCATGGTGGGAATCACTCTGACGTGTACAAACTACAGAAGAAATTCTTTTATAAGTGGCCAACCAAACTGTAGTTGCTTGCTTGTTCCCTCTTCTTCTTCTTTTCTTTTGTTTTCTTTCGTAATACATACAAGTCAAATAGGAAAAAATATCTTTTATTCCACTTATTATCCCTGTTAGAAATGTAAGAGAAACCTTTGGACAGGGAATAATGGGATACTACTCTTCTACTACATGTACCATATTACGTGAAAAGTCTCTACAGAACACGATAAGGATCTGAAGTGCAGTCTGACCATCCACCCAATGTGCCCCACCAAGGAGATCTCTTAACCCAAAGTCAACACATCAGATATTCATAACGTCCAACAGGTGACCTT